>OW386545.1:19074996-19674996 GCA_936435175.1 Glyphotaelius pellucidus
AACGTGTCATTAAAACACCCTGTCAAGTTGGTATTGCTGGATTTTGGCGGCGTGACGTCACCGCGCCGCGTCACCTGGGTCAAAGTTGTATAGAAATGTAAGACGCAAGCCGTTCGACATTCCGTGTTATTGGTATAAACCTCTTTAAGGAGATTTGGATATAATAGTTTTTGTTTTTATTGAAATATTATTTAGGCCTAAATAATTCAGTATCAAAAATAAAGTATCTCTATTAGTTTATCTATATTATTTAAAATATTCAAAAACTCTAAGGATGGGTTGTTTCAAAAAATTTGACGAATTCGTCAAATATTTGACGTTAATTTTCACGTTCTGTGTAAGTTCTATTCAAGTTCTGTGATGATTTCAGTTTTGTGAAGCAGCTGGCCTATGATGATAAAAAAACAGAACTCGAAAAGAATTTACACAGAACCTGAAAATTAACTTCAAAAATTTGATGAACTCATCAAATTTTTTGAAACAACCCGTCCTAACTGTACAAAAAACGACCATAATTCCCAGTAAAACACTCCAATGCTGAAATTCAAAATGGCGGGAGTCGAACAGCTGATTCCAGTTCCATACAAAATTCATACTTCGGTTAATCATGATGACGTCACACTAGATTCGGTGGTTTTCGGGGGATCTTGAAAATTTAAAACTTTGAAATTTATTTTAACTATTAAAACTAACTATAAACATAAAAATAAATATGCAGTTATTTAAGTTAGAATGTCATTATTCATTAAAAAAAAATTTAAAAATTGGACTGGAGTTCTCTATTGGGACTCTTTTGGGTGTTTATATAAAAAAGTAGAATTTATTAAATACGAGTAAGTTTCTAACACAACCATGAACTTACATTTTTAAGTTTTATACTCTTTTTATACAAATACAATATCAACAAAAAAGATTCGTCCAAACACTTCTTATGTACATCTACGCATAAAAATATATGAAATGCGCAAAAACTCCGTTTTACAAACTGCTCAAAAATGTTATCTTCTAACCCTTTATACACCAGCTCAAATGGACACAATAAGTAATATCTTCATTATTTTTTTGTTATACCGTCTAACGAGATAATTTTTTTTTGTTTTAGATAAAAAATCTTATGTGTCTTTCGAACGTGATTTCCTGTGGATAGCTACTTGTATTCAGAGGAATGTTTTTTTTCTCTCTCTAATGTTATATAATGAAGATATACGAAAATATTTTTAACTATACTTTCTAACTTAAAAACGATTTTCATAATAAAAATTAATTATAATACGAGATTTTCATTTAAAATAATTCTTTTTCACAAATAAAAAATCAATGTTTGCAAGTGACGAAACGAAAGCTATAATAATATAATATTCTGAGTTGTTCTTTTTTTAACCTACAAAATTTGTCTCCACCAGTTAGTGGAAAAAAATTCAACAAAATTACCAATTATTACTTTAAAATTTACTGTACTAAAGACGTAACGACTGTGTGCGTTTTAAAAAAATGTGTTTAATTTTTGTAGTAAAAATTACGTTACAAAGTTGTAAATCCTCGTGATGAAAGTGTATTTCATACAAATCACATTTGTCTCCTGCCACCTCCACTTGCGTATATTCTATAATGTTACAAAAAAATGATATGACAACATAAAATAAAAAAATATATATTTTTAATCTCCAAAAGGTTTAACCTATCAAGTAACAGCGATTATTATTTTTTACGATGTTTGATAGAATATTTTAAAAAACCTCGAAAACTTACAACTGATATTTTAGTGCTTTAATTCTGTCACGTGGGTTATCATTCAAAATAGGTATACACGCAACTCGTGTTTGTCACCCCCGATAAGCGTTTTAGGCCTCCTCCCTCCCTTGCTACAATTTCCCCTCTAAGATCCAGAGATAATTCATGTACAGTGAAAAAATATTCCTTTAATATAAAATATTATTTTAGGTGGAAATGTGACAGAGTGGTATAAGTTATGTGAATAAAAAGAAAAACAACCCACCTACTTTATTCCCTTGCGAAGTGAAAAAAAAAAAAAAAAAGTGCAGTGAGTTCCTAGCAAATCCGTTACCAATCCAATCGAATAAAGGATAAAATTTGGAGTTTTCATGAAGAAATTAAAGTGAAAATCTTCTCACTTTTGTATATTTTGTAAAAAATATTGATCATTTCATAACTACATTATTTTACTTTTGGTGGTAACGCATTCAGTAATGTTCTAAAGTTCACATAAAAGTAACGATAATGTAAAATAAGTAAGGAATTGATGTGTTAGATCTACAGGTACACATGAAAATTAAATTCAACATAACCTTGAAACAATTTCCAATAATTATTTTTAAATTTATGGTTGTATGACACCATGTTCACTCCAAGATAACCTTTTAGCAATTACCAATATTCTTTTTAGATTTTTGGTTTTACGATAAATTTTCAACAATTTCCAATAATTTTATTTAAAATTTGAATACATATGTTTTTTTATGACTATGTGCACGCGTGCGTATACGTATGTGTATGTATATATGTATGTAGGTGTATGTTAATGTGTACATATGTTATGTGTTTATATGGATAAATATGTATATATATGCGTATATATGTATTTATGCCTCAGAACAGACATCGTTTAGTGAGACGGGTTATTTACTTTTTTGTATGTGATTATTTTATTTCAATAAACGCCCGAATTGCCGGCAAATAAAAAAAAATAATTTTGAAGATGTACGTTTCCATAAGTGGTTAAGTATGTACCCATAACCACCTCCCAAATTTTGACACTCAAGTAAGTAGATAATAACTGTATTATCTTGTTTGGTACTAGGTGGGAAAGTCGCCAAGTATCAAATTTTATTAAAGTCAAAATCTTCAAAATCAAAATCAAATGAGAATTCAATGTGAATAATAGATACCTATACTCTTTCTCGAATTTCATTTGTTAAGGAGCAATCAGAAATTTTGCTCTCGAGGAACATCGGTGGAGCGATTGGTGAATAATACAGAAATTGCCAATAAAGATTTATAGCATTCTTGGTACACGATATATCATTTTTGTTTAATCGTACCTACCCGCGTTTACCTCTTTATTTATTCGAACCCCCGTGTTATTGAATTTTATGGCCGCTATTTGATTACTCGACTCATGTCTCATGTTTACGATTCCAATCATTCTTTACAACATCATTAAGAATTTACCCAACCTTTAATCATAAGTTTTATCAATTAATTAATTATACAGGATGGCGCAAAATTAATCATCCAATTTTGTTTTTGAATAACTTTTTTACTAAATAAAAATAAAAAATTTGAGTTATGGAAATCTTTATTTGGATCCTTAAATTTTTTTCTGTTAAGTGGAAAAGATGATATTCGTCGTCGAGTGGCTGCCGCCAGTGTTGATACACATTTGTGCCCGTTTTATCGCATTTTCCTTGATTTTCCGCAAGATTTCCGGTAATAACTGTTCGCATTCCTGTCAAATATTCTACTTAAGGGCTGCGATTGTGTGAGGCGCGTTCGCATAAACCCGCGACTTCAATTAGCGCCAAAGAAACAAGTCTGGGATGATTCAATCGGGCGATCTTGCTGGCTATGCCAAATCGCCAAAACGGGAGATTACGCGACCAGGAAACGCTTCCTTCACAGTATCCATTGTGGCTCGTGCTGTGTATGCGGTTGCACCGTTTTGTTGAAACCACATGTTCACTAAGCCACGCTCATCCAATTCCAGCAGTAAGAAGTCTTTTTTTTGACTTTTTGAAATATTGGCATACAGAGCTCCGGGCCAAAAAGGCCCCTTTCTCTTTCATCATGAATTTATATTAGTGGTTGTCGGAAAATTGATTTTTTAGTTGTTTGTTGAAAATTTTTTGCAAAGGTACATGGCTGCAATATGGGAAGGTTAAACTTTACGGAGGATTTGTTTAGATTTTTTATGTGTGGTACGTACGTTTTCGTCGTACCGGGCGAGGCAGTTTATGGACGCGTTTTCATGGGTGTGAATTCCCGCATAAAAGGTTTCCGCGAGATTTAAGATGTGTTTTTTTAATAAGGGGATTTCAGAGTCTTTATGTAGTTGGGCTATCCTCATCCATTGTAAGAAGTCGTTTATTATGGCACTGTAGCGTTCGCTAGTAACAGTAACCGTATTGCCAATGGTGTCCTCATAAAAATACGGCCCAATCACTCCTTCCGCATGAACGCCGCACCACACAGTGGCTTTGAGTGGATGTAATGGCTCTTCGTGCATTACACGCAGATTTTCAGTGTCCCAGAATGAAGATTTTACTTATTGACGTAACGGCTTAAGTGGAAAAGCGCCTCGTCGCTCATGATGACTTTCGACACGAAATTGTCCTCTTCGTTGTTGAGATTGAGGATGGCAATTAATCTACAATTATTTCACGCTCTTGCGGAGTATAGCGCTCCATTGCTTATCTGTTTGTATTTTGCAACTGTCTAGTGCACAAATGTCAAATATGATTGACGTACGATGCCATTTGCTTAAATTATAACATCTTCCGATAGGGCGATTTTGCGCCACCTTGTAGTTTGATCTGTCAGTGGCTGAGTTGGCATCGCGTTTAGGTCGCACTCAGGCGTTGCGTGTTCGATTTATCGGCCTTCTAAGACCTCCATCTCGACACGAGCAACATTTTCCGCTTACTGTGGTGGTAGTAGGAGATTTTCAAATATTGTCAGGTTATTCGTAACTTGGGAATGTTTGTTTTCTTTATAAATAAAGAGTTAAATTCAGCGCACTAGTTTCATTTGTTGGTGCGTGAGTGAGTAAGTGAGTGAAGCGAAAATTCTGCGTAATGCGTAACATTATTCATGTTCAATGAAGCACCAAAATTATTTTATAAAATAATAATTTTCTTTTTTTATAAGAAAAACTCTCTTTTTATAACTTTTGAAGGTTATTCCCGTCAATGTAACATATCATTGAAGAAGAAGATAACAATAATAATCTAAACGGAAATATGAAAGAGAACAAAAGGAAAGGTTCTGGGTTCGAGTCCCAGTTGCGACCATTATTTTTTTTCTGTTTCTCTGTGTCTTGTTTCATATTTAGTTTAGATTATTATTACTATATTCTTCTTCAATAATGATTTTCTTATTCTAAGTGCTTAAAATGCTTGACATTAAATAAATGCTTAGATTAATCAATAGAGTGAAATTACTGAGAAAGCGCGTGGTTTCACTACACATACATAAGTAACCTGTTCATTCTTATACCTAATGGCTTTCCTTTTCATGAGCGGTGCGACATCTTTTGTTCGATTAGTACGAACATAAAGTGTTGTAGTTTATAATGTTGTTGGATAGATGGAGTTATCTTTCAATTCGGGTTAATTTCTTCTATTGAAGCAAACACATTTTTCATAATGCTTTCAGCTTCAAAAATCCTACAATCATATTATCTTTTAATTTTTCATGTGTCGGCGCTAGTGAAATCTGCAGCAAGCAGTATAATTCTTTATGGCTTATTTGCAACTAAATACTTTTATCTTGCCCAACTAAGCGTGATGCCTTTAAAAGTAGCGAAGAGGAAAACCGTTGGTTTGAATCTTTGAAAACTCTCGAGTTGTGAGCTCTGACATCAAATTTGCTGTCCGTTTAAAGTCTGGTAATAATTAGGAGTAACATTTTACTTTTATTCGTAATTTTTTTTCGATAATAATTCGAGTATTGTAAAAGTCCCTTTTGTTAGAAACACAATTTGAAAACGCAATAAAATGTTACGATGGTAAATAAATCCCTTTGTTAGAAATACAATTTAAAGCCACAATAAAAAAGTTATGTGGATACATAGATACAACATTTCACACTAAAAAATGCAATGAAAAGGGTTGTCGAATCAGATGGGAATTGAATAGAAGCAGATATAGTCATATTATTATCGCTAACCGTTGACTCGTTCAGGATTGACATTTACCGCACGAGGGCCCTTTCTTATTTATGTTCAACAGCTTGGCTGCAAAACCATTTTCTAGTTTTTCGTGTTTTTTTCCTTCTGTAGGAAGGGGTGACATAGATTTCAAGACTCAGACTCAGCCCTCCCACACTACAAAAAAAAACTCTTCGCACAATTTATTTATTTGTGAGAGACCGACAGCTTATACATAAAATATAGAGATAAAATGTTTTGAATGAAGTCAAGCATAAAAAAGTCTCCTATGTTAAAATTGCTTGGAGACGGAGTTTTGTTGTATCTTAAAATTATTTTTAGGTGTAGAGGAGGAGAAGAGGAAAATACAATAAGAAAAGAAGATGCTCCCGGTACACTCTTGTTTTAATTTTCCATTGTACGCGTTACTTCTATTCGGGATTTCTGAAGGGGATTGTTAAAAATGTCTATATTGTAAAATTTAGTGTTAAACTGCGCACATGAAAAGGGAATTGGGGAATTTTTCCCAATGTTACTTTTGCATGTGGGCAAATGAAATAAATAAGATTGTCGCCTCGATCTTGTTGGAATATGAATTAAGGCGGCACTATTCGAATTTCTATCGATTTCTTGCAAATCTCCATTGAACATTTGACGTTTTTAAGCTCTTAAAAAAATATTTGTTATTTTTGAAGATAATATCTATACAACCCCCACGCCGAAACGCAAATTATATGAAATTCCCTCGATAGAAAAAAATCGCAAAGTATGCTTCGAAAATTTTTATTTTCAAGCCTGTCTCTCTTATTTAACAAGTTATATCTACGAAAAAATTCAGTGTTTCTTTGAACGTTGTTTTAGACAACCTTCACGAGATGTTTGCTCTATTTTAAACGAGTAAATGTTTTATTAAGCATTTTCACAATTTTCGCTTCAAATTTATCATTGAATATATTATTTTCAATTTGGGAGGCGGGAATGGGTACCGCCGCCCCGGAAATCTTTATTGGATAACCAATATCTCTGCCATAGGTCACCCCAAGTGGTTCGCTACGTTTGGTGATTTAGCAGGGGTGCCCGGGTTCATAGGATGAGGTTGTCTAGGTCTTGGAGGCGGATGACCAGGACACACTGAACCCCAGATTCCTACCCACCCCTTAAGCACTTTTCCTTCCCAGAACTCTCCTTCCCTTCCTTTCCTTATAAAACCCTCCACACAGCATCCCCAAAGACGACATAGGCCCTGAAGGAAAATATTTTCCTCGGGGCTTCCTGTGTAGAGCTCATGTAAAAAAAAAAAAATAGCGCGCTCTGTCGCACAATCGTGATTACATATCTCTCCATCTTCTTTTTGAGCCTGGAAGCGTCGCCTTAAGCTTGTCAGGTCTGGCGAGTCAAGGACATTATTCAGAATTTTAAATTACAAAATTTTGTCAAAAATTAAACGTAGTGTGTAAAGGGAGTTGAAATTGTCACAATTGAGATTCGGTGTAATTTGAAATGTGTAAGATTTCAAAATTTATATAATTTATAAATTTATTTTTTTTACTTAAAAGTACACAATTGATAAGTGTGTTTTAATGAACAGTGACTAACTAACTAATTATCTAACCATCACACCGTTTCCCGCAGAGGTAGGCAGAGAAGACGGACCGCCAGACAACTCGATCTTGGCACGCACTTCTTGCCTCGTTCACATTCATACATCGACTCGTACATACTTCTATTATTCTTGAATTTGAAACGTAGCTAAAGGACAATATTACGTTCTATGTATTAAGGCATTCAAAGGATCGGTGTACATCAGAAGGCAAAATCTGGTATATAGTCATTTTTGTAAGTATATTATTTTTATTATATGCATTTTATATTAAAGCGTTAAGGCGGTATAATACCCTTATATTGGGGGTTTGCTCAAGGCTCACATTTTAATAAATTCCGACGAATATAGATGCTATGAAATAAAATAACTTTTTTTTTCAAACCCCGACCCGGGGATGTAAGTTATTTACATTTAAAATTAATAAAAGCAATACCTCACCATTTATATATTTTACGTAAAACTGTTTGAAAATTTTATTTCCCTGTAAATTTTGCGGTGAGCACCAGATTTTATTTTTCTAGACGATGAATTAATAACTTTGGGGGAAAAACTTAAAAACGTCTTAACTATTACACGTTCTTCAGAATTAATTCAAATGAACCCGGTGGAAAGGTCGAATCTCCAGGCCCGCTATGGCGAATTAGGTACGGTCCGTCTAATTCGCGAGTCGCGAGTCGTAATTTGTACACACCGCTTCTCTACTGACGTCGTTAAGATTCTGAATATATTTTAGGGTATTGTGTCGTCTTATCATCGATCACAAAAAAATATGCTCTATGTGATGAATAAGTCTAAGCAATCGATGTATTTGATTTAATTATATATGTGCCGGTTGTCTTAATAGATTTTGAATTCGAGGACAGTTCATATTACGAACTGATAGAAGTTGATGATAATCAAATTAATTATCCGAATTAGTCTGTCAATAACATTGATGATCAATGTTATTGACAGACTAATTCAAACGATGGAGTAAATCAAATACTTGATTCGGGCCTTTCAAGGAGTTAGATCAACAGAAGAGTGTGTATAAGACCATGTATGCATTTGGATGAAGAAAGTAATGTAGATGTGCCAAGACAGACTTGTGTTACGGCCAATTCTCTCTAGCCCTACCCATAAAAAAATAGTTTTTATTATTTCTATTGTATTTTTTTTGTACAATATTTTACTTTTCATGGTACAATCCAGAAATACAAAAATTAATGCAAAATACATTTAAAAATATGTATTTATATTATTTAGGTGAAGAAAACAACATAAAATTAAGATTAATTTACACAAAAAAAAATTAAAGTTTCAAAAATTAAATTTTAAAAAGTTAAAATCGGCATCTATTGTGAGTTTTTGTTTATGAGTGACGTTTTATTTTTTGTTTTGGGTGTTACATGTTTATGTTTTATTCTTTAATGTTATGAAATTTTGGTAATATTGTCAGTTCTGTTCTATAATTCAATTTGTAATTTTGTGTCTAAATTTACTTTTTCCTCAATTTTTGTTTCAAGTGAAAGACTGTTGAATGTTTTTATAGCATCGTATTTATGGTGTCTTTGTCCAAAGCTTGTGTTTTGTCACAGTTTTTATGTTTTCTTTGTACGCTTGTCTTAATATTTGCTTGATTCTATTAGTGATATTTTGTGTCTGTTGAAATTTGTTTTTTGGTCAAAAATGTAGTTTTTTAACGTATGTGTATATCTAGTAGACCACATATGTTGAATATTTAGCCTGTATCAGTCAGTCTGTTTTTCAAGTATTTCCTTTAAGTGTTTGCTTTTTACTTAGATTATGTTTTGTAACGAATTGAGGAGGTTAGATTAGGTCAGGTTAACTAATTAACGTTTTTATTAAAGAAGCAATTAAAATATGTATCAATGTCTTAATGATCCGATAGGTATTGCGCAACAAGGATACCTTCATATTGCTGTAATTACACACACAATTATCACGGATCATTTCCAGTTTGCTAATTGACTAATTACTCGGAACACCTATTATCTGTCGGCATATTATACTAATTAAACATAGGAAGCCGCTTTTGAACATATTCCAAATTAGTGGTAATTTTACAAGCTTATTATATTTCACCACGGATTGTATCTATTTTGGTAATTTTTCCAGCAGGGGCCTGATTAAAAAAAATAAAAAAAATTTCGAAAAAATGATGGACAGAAAAATTCGCGAAATATTGAAATATTTCTGAACGCATCCGAAAACTAAAAACTGATAAAAAACGATTTCAAATCTTACAATAATTTTTTTTTTTAAATATAAATTTAAAAATTTTTAATGGAAATATAAAAAGTTTAAAAATGGCTTTCCTTACGTTTTTTCTAACTAAAATTATTGATAATAAAAAAAAATAAAAACACAAACATACTTTATTAGACAAACCTATTATGAATGTTACCGTCATCTCACTTTTTTGTTGTTTGATGTAAACATTTTTTTTATTTTTTTATTCATACATGCCTTAAGGCTTTTACAGAGTCACATTATTAAAGTTACACATGTTATTCAGGAGTATAATTGTGAGCATGAAGTATATAACATTATAAACTGTACATTAAGGATACAACAGGTTTAATATGTACATAGGTATCTAGTTTCGTTATCATTAAAATTGTACAAAGGAGTTAATAAGTTTACATAGTGTAATAATGGTAAAACAGAAGAGTGCTTAAGATACTTTAAAAGTAGTTATTGAGGAACGTGTAGGTATTTACTATGTTGATTTTATTATTAACTTGATCATAAATAATTTGTTCGAAAGAAAGTTTTTCAAGAATTCAGCAAAATTAACGCAGCGATAAATAGTACCTACACATAGAAAAAATGAATAAAAAATACATGAGTTGCAATATCTTGAAAAGTTATACAGATGAGTTCAACAATGTATAACGTGATAGTAAAAAAGTAAAAAATAGTACAAATTATGGTACAAAAAGTACAAGATAATATTATTACAAAAGAGAGAGAGGACAAAAAAGTAAGTACTTAGGTAATCTAAGTACTTACTTAAATGAAAAATAAACAATTTCCAAAGTTAAAATTTTTTTAATAATAATAATTTTAAGAAATAAAAATAAATAATATACAAGACATTTAAAATACGTCTGAAAAATTCCAAAATTCGTTCAGAAATTATTAATACAACAGATTAAATACCTACTCTGGCTGTATAAGCAGTGTATACGTCTTTTCATTAACAATTTTTTGTCGTTTTTAATTAGTAAAGTTTTCATATTTGCGGTCGTTTTATCAATTGAATAAAATTTTTACGAGGTATTTTAGTAAGGCTGTAAGAATGTGAATTTTGTAGAAGAGCGACCAGACTACGGATGTTCGATTAGACTCCCAACAAGGGATATGTAAAGGGTGTTTTTTTAGAGGTATACAAATTCAAAATGAAAAAAAAAAACACTTTAAAATAATTTTAAAATCTATGATATTGGCTTAATATAATAGATAACTTTATACCATTATTGTTTAAATATGATTCGGCTTATGAGCGCCCCGACTAACTTGAATGAAGCGCAATCTGAAGTCGGATTTTCTACAATTTTATTGAGCAACTGGGGCCGTATATCGGCAATTACTCGGCGAATGTTTACTTCCAAATAGTTCAACGTCTCTGGTTTATCAGCATAGACACATACCCCCAAAGAAAGTAATCTAATGGTGTGAGATCACACGATCGTGGAGGCCAGTTCACAGGTCCTTTACGTGAAATTATGCGCTCACCAAATGTTTCCCGCAATAAATTGATGGTGGCACCCGCTAAAAAAATGCCAATTAAAATAAATTTGCACAATTCGCAAGCACTGTTCTGACGTTTGTCTATTCATGGTGAAATGGCAAAACCTACTTACTACAAATCAACTGTCAACTGTCAAATTGACAGTCTGTAGAAACAATGTTGCCAGTTTAAAAACTAAACCTCTAAAAAAATCATCCCTTACAACTGTCTAACGATTTGTAACTATTTAAAGTTTTTAATAGCTCTTAAATACAAAACCAAAAGTCTAATACGCTTATTTATGTAAGAAAATTTAAGAAAAATATTAATTTGTGATGTAAAAATTAAGTGAGACTTCATTGATTAATTTTTTTCTTTCTTATAAAATTATTCACGAACTAAATAAAAACCGCTTTTTCGCTTAAAATCGTGATTATTATCACTTTATTCGTTGCGATATAAGACACGCTAAGAATACATACATTTTTGGCTTGTCGCTTCATCTTAAGACACCTTTATAAAATTTTAAAGGCTTATTTATTGGGTGGGCTTCGTGGTGTTTGCTTTGTTTACTTTTCTATTACGTAGGTATTTCGGGTTATTTTTCCTTCTTAAGCACCATAATACTTCATAAACCTACGTGGTTGACAATCCATTAACCAAAGCACCCGTTCTTAGTTGATGTTGGCTTCATGAGAGAGGGTTGTTTCCTCAAATCGTTTTGTGGCAGTAAGCTCTTATGCGGAACGCGCTACCGACATTTTTTCTTCTTTGCATAATCCGAGTCTCTTCAATACCCGCTTAAATAAATTGCTTCCAACAACCCCTACCATAACCCGCCTCATAACGCTGCCCAATCGATGGGTTCTCCTGCTTTCATTTTGCACAGAGCGGCGCCCTTGCGAGGTGTTGCATAAAAAAAATATAATTTAAAAATAAAAATCTTCGAACAAATCATGGACTTACTTTAAGCACAAAAATTGCTTTCGATCCCAATTGGAGATGTAATATGCCGTCATCCCGCTGGCTCCACCCAATTGGGATTCTTGTATGGTATCCACCTTCAAATAAAACACAATACCTACTACACTACCCATTCAAAGTATGTTTTTTTCCTTAGATGCTAGAATACACACTTCAATAGGTGCAAAAAATCTACCAATAAATCTCCCAAAAATCCGTCCAAAAAGTTTTCCAAAACCTCCAGCGTTGCTTTCACATATCCTATCATATATCTTTAGAACCAATCATTGAATTGGTTGGCACTTGACACCCCACACAAGTCATACGATATATTGATACGTTTTCCTTACCAGCTTCCTTCCACTCTCCTTCCGTCTTCCTTCTCTACTTCCCTTTAGAAATGGGTAACGCTAAGTTTATTCCCCAGTTTGTCGTTTGAATCGGGTTTTATAATATACTGGGATCAGTCAAAAAGTAATGCCTCCTATTTTTTTCTCCTTTAATTGTCAAGAAATAAAAAATGCAAATTCGTAAGTTGAAAACCACACCATTTACGAGTAATTTGTTACTTTTCGATATAATCTCCGTCCATTTCCACAACTTTGGTCCATCTTTTAACAAGGGCGTGTATCACGGTGTTTTAAAAAGCGAGGTCACATCCAGCACACCATCCCTATAACTTTCCCCGCCGATCACGTAGTTTCGAATTTTTTTATCCTTGATGAGTTTATATGATGCCGTTCCATTGACTGCCTCTTTGATTTCGGTTCAAAAAATTCGTCTCCGGTCATAATTTTTTCCAGAAACTAAGCGCTGCAAGTGTTGTTAGGCTATTGTTTTTCTTGTTGCTTTATTCTGGCCGTTAACTTTCTTGGTACCTACCTTGCACAAACTTTTATTGAATAATCAGCTGTCGAATAATCTTCATCACTCTGCCCTTACTGAGAGAGAGAATGCGACAATGATGTCATCAGCTCGCTCAATGTTGCGTGCAGTCACTGAAATCAAGAGCCTGCCTCTCCGCTTTTAGTCAGCCAGCTGTGTTTGAACTTTAGTTTCGTTACAACGACGAATCCATCGTCTAGCATTGTCGACATCCACTGTTGCATCATAATACACATTTTTCAGTCTTTCATGAATGCCAATGGGCGTTTCACCTTCTACAGTCAAGAATCAATCACAGAACGCTGTTTAATACAAACATCGACGTCGGCCATTTTGCAAGTGACTGCAGTGCTGCTATCGACGCAAAAAGTTACTAGTGCAGTATATTGTAGAAGAAGGTTTGAGGAATAGCACCAGATTTAAAATTTTCACTTAACTTACTTTATTTAAGTAGAAAAAAATAGGAGGCATTGCTTTTTGACTGACCCTCGTATAATATCCCGCGCTCGCGGAGCGCGGGATATTATAGGGGGAAAAATGGTGAAAATATCAAAGATTTTTCAACTTACGTTTTTATTATTTTTATCAGTACGAGTTACATTTCGACATTTCAGCGGTGTTTTAATAAATCGTTGAAGGTGACATAATACACTATTTTAAAAGAACTCTTCATGGTTGATTAAAAAAAATGAGTTACCGAAACAAACCAAGCGGAATGACCTTCCATGTGCAAAATCCCACAGTTTTGACATAATAATAGAAAAAAAAAACATATAAGGGGCAATCAACTTAAACAAAATGTAAAGCGCCCTTGAGTTGATTTTATCACTAAAAGGCGCTATTGAAAGTTGATCATTGCTAACCTTTAAAAACCAGCTGTAATTATTATATTATTTGGGAGGCGGGTATGGGTATCGCCGCCCGGGAGCCAATTATTGGATAACCAACACTTCTGCCATAGATCACCCCAAATGGTTCGCTACGTTTGGTGACTTAGCCGGGGTGCCCGGATTCATGGGGTGAGGTTTGTCCGGGTCTTAGCGGCGATCACTAGCTGCACGGCAGGCCGGATCGGCAGAGAATGGTTGAGGTAGTCTTTTTGACTTCTCTAGCCGTACTCTCTCGGAACATCGCCTTGCCTCAGGGGGAGGGATGGATTCATACGTCCGTCACTCCTGGACACACTGATCCGCAGATTCCTACCTACTCCTAATACCCTTTTCCTTCTCAGAACTTCCTCTCCTTTTTATCCTTAAAAGACCCTCCAAACAGCATCCCCATAGATGACATAGGCCCTGGGGGGAATTATTTTCTTCAGGGCCTCCTGTTAAGGTTAAACCGCATTCCTCGTGTTTCCTAGAAAAAATGTACTGTAATGAAAATACCAATGATTTATGCTCCTTAGCCAAGTTGTGTTTTCTTGAAATAAGGTTTGGTTTTTGTCCGAAACGCCATCGATGAAATTACTACTGCTAATAAAATTTCCTGAACCTTTTAGAACCCCTGAAAATCAAATAATTTCCTACAGTATTTTTTTCTTACCTTATATTCTTCGACCAGGGTACCTAACAAGGACGATTGATAAAACCCTATATCAATCCGATATTGATCAAATCCGTCATCAGTGGTCAGTTATCAATATTCTCGATCACGGTCAACAATTGGTAAGAAATATTCCGACCGACGATTGGTAACTTTTAGCCCGGCCTCCATGGTATCAGATAATTCGGTTAACTGTCAACTCATAAACTGCCTCAACCTGCCATAACCTGCAACTCATAAACGTACGCATATCCACAATAACAACACGACAAAACACACTATTCTACTGCAGCATTCATAAGCGAAAATACATTTCCTACTCTCCGCTACAACGATTTCACACTATGGGAAATTAGTTCTTATATGATGTTAATATATTTAATATCAACTTGGCGAGTTATGTGAATATATAAAATATGTATGTGGATCTTGTAAAATATATTCCACTATTCCTAAACACATTTTTTACATGAGCTCCACACATGAGACCCTGAGGAAACCCTCAAAGCCTATTTCATCTTTGGGGATGCTGTGTGGAGGGTTTATTTAAGGAAAAGGGGGAAAGGAGAGTTCTGGGAAGGAAAAGGGTTTAAGGGGTGGATAGGAATCTGAGGTTCATGGTGCCCTGGTCATCCGCCTCCAAGACCTAGATGAACCTCACCCCATGAACCCGGGCACCCTTGCTAAATCACCAAACGTAGCGAACAACTTGGGGTGACCTATGGAAGAGGTGTTGGTTATCCAATAAAGGTTCCCGGGGCGGCAGTACCCATTCCCGCCTCCCAAATTGATCTGTATTTTTGTATTTTTATGATTTGCATTTGCATTATGTGCATTTTTATCTGATTTTATTTTCACTATTTCATTATTTGTTTCAAAATTATTTATAATGAATTATTGTATTACCAAACATGTAAAAACCCCCTGGGCGTTAAATAAATAAATTAATAAAAAAATATACCCAATTGTTTATTTGGATAATGTCGTTCATCATGCAAAAATACTGGATTATTTATGAACGGAGTTCAATTAACGATACTTTTTTTGTATTCAAAAAGTCGTAAATGCGATTCATAGGCTTAAATAATTCAACTATAACGCGACCAATTTATTCCGTTCGATTTTTGAGAAACTAAAGTGGTTGAAATATGACTACAGAAATGATTATCTACTTAACTTCCCTTTAGTGTCAAAAAGCAAGAGCAAATTTCCAATTAGTTGCCGCATTTTTACGTAATTGATTGGTGTTTGACGTTTCGGAGTGTGGACTCATTGACAGCTCCGTCAGTTGAGTGTTGCCAGCGTATATCGATTTCTTATTTATTTCCTGTCAATATCGGATCGGCTATCAAAAGTTAAACTGTGATATGGATATCGACATAAAATCGTCGGAAGTTACGCATATCGATATTGTAAATATATCGATTTCACCATGCTAGGGCTCCAGAAGTCATCTATCATCTATTTAACGTAAAGAAAAGCAGAAAAAAATGAATACTGATAAATTTTCAGATATTAAACTTTTTAGATGTTATTTTATCAGGTAAAAAAACGGGAAACAAAGAAAATATAATACATTTTTATCTACTCAGATTATCCAATTTCAAAAGTAACTCTCCATTAACTCCACACAGGAGGCTCTGAGGAAAATAATTTCCCTCAGGGCCTATGTCATCTTTGAAGATGCTGTGTGCAGGGTGTTTTTGCGGAGAGGAAGGAGAGAACAAGGGTTTTGAAGAGACCCATGTTGTAGGAGGGAGGAAACACAGAGGCCGGCAAATCGTTCCACAGCCGAGCTGTTGAACTCAAGAACGAGTCGTAGAAACGACCCGTTCTCGTGTGACTAATGTCAACCGTGTGCAAATGTTGAGCGCACGTTTGGCGTGTTTCCCGACTACGCACTGGTGCCGAGGGGATCAATGACGCTAGTTCCTCGGAGCATCTTCCATTGTAATACCGGTTGAACAAGGACAGCATTCCCACCTGGCGCCTGTGCTCTAACGATTGCAATCCGTTTGTTAGGTTAGGAGAGTCTATCAAACGGACCGCCTGTTTCTGCACGAGTCAAGGGTTTTTTCAGGTATTTTGGGGCTCCAGACCAGAGGTGGCTGCCAAATTCAACGGTGGGGCGCACTTGCGATTTGTACAGGTTTAGCAGTTGTGTACTATTGAAGTACTGTGTACTGTGTAATATTTACCAAACACGTTAAAATTCGTAGATAATAGGCATAGACGTGTATTATGTGTTCTGTGGGATTCCAAGTACCTATCTACATATTTATCATATTTGTAGAAGAACCCTTGCGTTCATCGGATTACCTTTTTTGTATTATAAAACTTCTGCCATTTCCTGAAAAAAAGACATTTCCGTGACATACCACTGAATTCCATTTGACTGAAAAGTTGAAACGCTTTCTGTGGATACAAGTTAGATAATTTTTGTGGTTGATGGTTTAAGAACTCGGATCCTTAAGCTTGTTTTCACGATAATATGGCATTACCAGACATATATATGACGTAAGGGGCGTATCTCATTTATTAAACCCGAAGCCTACTGTAACTTAGCGGGACTACATAAACAATACAAAATATAAGATATATGAAGTAAGCGATGGGATTGGCGGAATCGAACTCAGACAAGAAATTAATCGAGTTATTCAATATTTTATTTGAATTGTTATTCAATTTTATTAGACTTTTGAATATCCATCCATGTAATATCCATCATTGTTATATTATTAATGATTTAAGTAGAAGATAATACTAATAAATCGAAAGTAAACATGAAACACAGAAAAAAAATCGTTTTGTTTCATATTATTCAGAACTTGGTGCTTATTCAAAAATATAACTGCCAAAAAGATGGGAAAAGATCGACAAAAATGACTTAAGTAAAAAGTCCAAATGGCCAAGTCCCATTAAGGCCGAAAATTTAAATTTCGTTGAACGATTATCTTGCAATCGTACCCTTGCAACGGTACAGGGCGGTTCTAATGAGAAATATTAATTATTCTCCATACCAGCATTTTAACACTCAATATGGATTTTAATTCATTCCAAATGTGATATGATAAATACCCACATTCAAAAATTCTCAAACTCGTGATGCTAAAACAATTAAAATTATATTTTTTGTAAATATTTTTTGATCATAAATATTAATAATTTTTCAATAATGTCTAAGCAAAATAAGAATGCATTTTTTTTAATATATTAGTTTGTAAGACTGTAAATAAATAGACAAATTAAAGTATTTTCTTCACAAAACGGATCTGTTTTTAATGATTTTATTTGAACTAAAATTAAAATTCTGAAAAATAGCTTTCCCAAATAATTTATTGATTTATTTTACTGCATGATTATATGATTTGAAATATATGTTGTATAATACAATTTTTAGTTTGAAAATTTAACAAATCTGCCAACGACCTACGGTAAAACCTCATTGTACTAAAAATAAACAAATTTTCTCAAAATTTAAAAATAGTTAAACTAGATAATTTCGAAATCAATTTATAATGTTTTGTGGAAAAGAGTCAATACGCCATTAAATTTGATTTAAAAATGACATATTTTCGGTTTTGTCTGGTTATTCCTCTTTAAGACATTGTCTCTGTAAGGCAGACATCCTGGGTTCAATTTCTAGTTGCGACCGTTACCTTATTTTATTTTCTGAGTCGTGCTTTGTGTTATTGTTCTGTATCATGTTTCGTTTAGATTTATTAGTATTATCTTCTTCATTAACGATTAATAAATGGTTAACAGTGTCAGTACTAACTAACTTACAGATACGATATTACTCGTTAATACTTCGCATTTATGTTTCATATCGCCGGTTCGTCGTCGTTTTTCGATCTAGGTCGCATCATTACTCTAAGCGACGCGCGACGCCACTATATAGATTGTAATTCATCTCTTACTAATATTATCTATTTTTAAAAGACTGTTGGAAATAAAAAAAAAAACCATTAGAATTTCTCGATGGTATGCGCAACATATTATTACGTTGTCATTATTATGTTTTTGTTTTCTCCGACATTGAAGAACCGAACACTCCCGCACCGAAGACGGTAATAAACATCCTCCAAACGAGAGTTTTGTGCTTCCTTATTTGTTTTTTTTTTACATCATTCACTCTGTAGTTCAGGTAATCCTAGAAACAACTATGCAGCAATCAATCTGCATTTAAAAAAAAAATATCATGTTTCGTACGCTAAATTGAATCTCGATAGGTATGTTCTGTTTCACTTGGCAAAGGCCAGAATTCAAGACACTGGCTGATAACTGCCTGCTGACAGCGTCGTCAAGGAGACGTACAGTGTTGATTTTGAGTCTTCCTATCGTAACGCTTCTGTCAACATATTACCATTTTTTATCGTGAAAAATTGAAATTACCGCCGTTTTTCACCTTAATCGCTACAAAACTGACTTGTGACTACCTGTGGATCATTCAGACAATAACCAGAGACTGACCACGAGGGTTTCCATTCCAGACAAAATCGCCAATCTATCGTAAGTACCCTTGTGATATACCTTTGCTATTTGATTCAGCAGACATACCATATCGAGATCCACAGGCATAGCTCTCGCATAGAGTGAATATTCAGTTTCACTCTAACCCTTATAAGGTGGTGCCATCCTTATTCCATTCCGTTACCACTTTTTAAGATATTAAGCAACATCTCTCCAATTCTGCCTTAATTATTCTCCGTACTAATTTCTGAATATCGCTGAAGAGGCCAAAATAATATTAAGAGACACGATCCCTCCACGATACACGGATCACCCGAAGAAGGACCCTAGTGACCCTCTTCGGGTGATATGTGATTATAGCGGGGTAAAATGTTTGCCGTTCGTTAGTTTTTCATCGCTTTCTTTCCCATCAAACACTAAGTGAGAGAAATGGGTCATCCTCAACGTCCTTGTTTTCGACATTATATTTTCAATGGTGTTGAGAGCACTGTTGACTACACCTTTTTGCGGTGAACTAAACAGGTTCCATTGAAATAAAAGTAAAACAGACTGGCACCTGTATTTGTCATTTGTATTTGTCCTGTGATTGCATCATTTGATTGCATCATTTGCTTTTAGTAAGTAGATACTTTGAAATATAAAAAAAGAAAATCAAATTTAATTCAATTAATCTCTACGCCTATTAAAAATGTTACTATCTCAATTAAATAATTTTCTGCTACGACTCAAAATGACGGTCTTAATTTTTAAAGAAACCTAAAAAATTATGGCTTTTCCATGTATCTTAAAGCCAAATCAAAATTTTATGCCTCGAAAACGATTTGACAGATTAAGGTTTTTCTCTTGATGGAAAAAAATAAATGCGAAGAGACGAAAAAGTCATTAATAAAATCACTTTGCCAACACGAACCGGAACCATCACGGTTTTATTCGAGGCCGTTAAATAAATATAATCGTGACGAAGGAAAAAATATTTATGGGTCGTTTGTGGCTTCACGTCAATATGAACCAATAAATCGGGGACTAAATTAATGCATATATCCGAGTATTTTTGGGAAGACCGATTCATAAAACATAATATTATGCAAATTGCTTTTTTCAACCAACGATATTTATCGTTTTTCACTGATCATTAATTTTTTTATGGAAACAGCGCACAAGATTCCCACTACTCTCAATAATCTGGAGCTGATTGGACTAAGGCATTCCCAATAATTGAGGTATGATGTGAGAGTGAAGGCAGTGGGAGAGGGGATTAAAAGGGATGACAGGAACGGTCAGAAAAAAGGTTTCCTCAAAAATATCCCAACTGGCTTACAGGGCGTGAAGATCGAGCATTTCAGGCAAAACTTATAATGAAATATGTGTTCTCACTCATAAACATAATATTATTGAAGGGCAAAAACTTTGTACTATTGTATACGGAGAAGGGGGGGGTGTTACAGATAAAATATAAACCTTCAAAATGCTGACGTACGTAGAATGTAGATATAATAGCAACAAAAAACTTTAAACCTTCAAAATTCTGACGTACGTAGAATGTAGATATAATAGCAACAAAAAACTTGTCAGTTTTTGAAGGGGGTCTTTCCTTGACTTCATTCATACATGAAATTGACTTCAGTTTATATCGTACGTCGCACAATGCAAAAGTTAAACTAAAACGGACATGAACATTCAACAATAATTATTGGTATTCCCGCAAACAAACAAAACCATTAGGGGCCACTAGCTTGCATTCAAAATACGCAATGCAATGAAATTATTTTACAATAGCACCACACAGGAGGTCCTGAGGTAAAAAAGGTAAAAGGTCCCCTCAGGGCCTATATCACTTTTGGGGACGCTGTGTAGAGGGTATTTTTAGGAAAAGGAAGGAAGTTCTGGATCGGGGCCACGAAATAAGCAAACATATTTGCCAGCAAGACCTAGACAAACCTCACCCCATGAACCTAAGCATCCCTGTTATGTCACAAAACGTAGAAAACCACTCGGTATGACCTATAGCAAGGGTGTTGGTTATTCAATAAATGGCTCCCGGGGCTCGCCTGCCTCTCAAATTAGAAGGCAAAACAACAGGAGAATCTTTACGACGAATATAATAAGACAACAGGATTATTTTCGTTATTTGTTTTAAGGGTGTTATGTCGTGTTACGCTACCTCCTTTTTCGTGTTTCGGACAACGTTACAGTTTTCACGATCAGGGCAGATGTGCAATTGTTAGTGGTGAAATGTGTGCTTATCTTACCGTGTTGCCAGCTCCACCCACTACGAGCTGGTATTACAGTATACTTCAGAATAGTAGTAGATTTCACTTAAAATCTACACCGTAACGCTACCCGAAACGTTGGCTTAAGAAAGAGGTAGCGCAACACAGTATAACATCCCAAAAACAAATAACGAAAATACTTTTGGCCGTGAAAATCAAAAAACGTACCCAACAGGATTATTTTTTAAAAGTTCGGCGAAACGGCAGAGAAAATAAAACCAGTGTTAACAAATACAGTATGACAGACCATTAAATCTTAAATCTCTCTTCAAGTGTACACTTCGCTGACTGAACCTTCAAACCTATAAAAATCTTTTCTCTTTTTAGTTTTATTTCTTTGTTCTGTTTCCCTACTCAATTTATTTTCTACAACTACTCAATTTTTTATCTTTCAATTCATTCTCTATTTGATCCTCTATTAATAGTGAACCACTTTTAGGTCTTCGATGGCCACATATTTATTTATGTATGTACGTGTGCCTTTTCTATATTTTCATAACTTGAAATTAATTTCAAAGAATTTTCTCCGTGTTCTTGTTCATATTAGGCCATTCAACTTATTTTTTGTTGAGATCCAGTAATTACTATTTTAGGACATTGCTCGGTATTTAACTAGTCATAATTTTTATTCGTTATTCTAAAATCCTTTCCTAATAATGTGGTTTTAAGATGGCATTTTTTCTTCTAAAATTCATTATAAGATCATGGTGGGATATTTTTGAAATCTACATTTGTTTTTTTTTAATTGACAGATGTAATTGCATAAATTTAAATATTTTCTCATTTAATTATATTATAATTAATCATAAAATGAATACTTTTGATAATTTGATGGAAATCTGGTTTAGATTTGGTGGTGGATACCTACTATATTCTCAAACATAAAACATTGTTATTCTCATTCTATAATTAATTTTTAGGTTAAGGTAACATCGATAAGCCACTTCATGGATATTAATTTATAAATATGTGATAAATGAATGTGACAAAAAAATGGAATGGAAAATAATCTTAGAATCACCCACGTGTACCACCACCATTTGGAATGAAAGGTTGCTTGAAATGTCTCTTGCCGTGTTTGATGATCTGAATATCCAGGAGCTTCCTACCTTTCTCTTCTTCGTCTCCTGCACCTCTCCACTACCTTCAGCCTCACAACATAACCCAATTGGGGATGCCTTAGTCTCACATGCTCCAGAAGGGAGCAGTTGGGACTCTTGTGCGGTATTTACATCATCACAGTCATTATTATGCTTCAAAAAATAAGTCATTTAATGAGAAGGACGTACGTTCAAACTAAAGTAATTTGGCAGTTTTTTTTTTTATTTTCAATGACAGTTACCTTCTTACCTGTAATAGAAAAAAACGCTAAATTAAGCCAATTACTTGCAAAAATATCTATTGGTGGCTGGTTGATAAAAGCAATAAATTTTCAAACCGTTTTCGTGTATTTGTACTTAATAAATATTGTATTTGAGTATTTTTTCTCTATTCAAAATGAACCATTTTGATACTAAAAACATTAAACAAAATATTTTAAGTAAATGTTAACCTTTACCGTAAAAGAGTTAAAACAAGCAATGTACAGAAAATCAATATTTGCCAAAGAAAATACCAAAATATATTTTACGGAATTTGTTTGTTTTTGGTAACCCTGATTTATTTAAATATATTTATAATATATTATAATAAAAACAAATATAAAACTTTTTTCCACTTTAAGTTTAATGACCGTAACCGGTTTCAGCTCGCTAGAGCCATCTTCAGACTGGTACAAAATATTCTTAATCTACGGTTTATATACATAACATTTGAGGGAGGGGAAGCGGGGTGGTCTTAAGGGTTTTAATCAATTATACTAATTACATTTGTTACTAAGTAGTTTTAGACTGTTGAATTTCTAAATATTTTGGTTATTCCAGTGGGCTAATTACCTTGGGTTTGTAGCTCACTTCAATATTGTTTAGGAAAAACCTTACAAGTGGTATGAATTATTAAAGACCTAATTTTATTATCAAATCGTTATTACATTTATGATGCATGGGATTTTTTTTTTTTTTTTTTTAATAGCTTTTTGAAGGGATACATGTTTACATTGGAGTAGGAATGGTCATTTTATTAGCTAAATACATATTTTAAATTCGAAATTATTATGAAAATTACAATGGATACAAAAGTGGAGACTTAGCAAATGACTCTAATTGTTTATTCATTACAAATTTATGGTCTATTTTTTTAGTTAAGCGGGAAATTTCTAAAGATTCTAGTCTATCTAGCTTATGGCCTTTATTACAAGTGTGGAGGACTTTAATATCTCTGTCTTTATCAAACGAGTGATTGTTTTCTAGTAAATGTGATGCTACATTTGATAATTCGCCTTTGTCATTTACCCAGTTTGTAAAGTGTTCTTTGATTCTGGTTTTGAATGACCTTCCAGTTTGGCCTATGTAATATGACGGGCAGTTGGCGCAGTTCACTTGGTAAACTCCCGAGTTTTCAAGTTTATCTCTCTTGTCTTTATTGTTGATTAAAATTCTTCCCAGAGAATTCACATTATAAAAAGCTGTTTTGAATTTATCATTATTAGTTAATCTGGATATTTTTGTCGATAGACAAAAATATCTAGGAGTTTACCAAGTGAACTGCGCCAACTGCCCGTCATATTACATAGGCCAAACTGGAAGGTCATTCAAAACCAGAATCAAAGAACACTTTACAAACTGGGTAAATGACAAAGGCGAATTATCAAATGTAGCATCACATTTACTAGAAAACAATCACTCGTTTGATAAAGACAGAGATATTAAAGTCCTCCACACTTGTAATAAAGGCCATAAGCTAGATAGACTAGAATCTTTAGAAATTTCCCGCTTAACTAAAAAAATAGACCATAAATTTGTAATGAATAAACAATTAGAGTCATTTGCTAAGTCTCCACTTTTGTATCCATTGTAATTTTCATAATAATTTCGAATTTAAAATATGTATTTAGCTAATAAAATGACCATTCCTACTCCAATGTAAACATGTATCCCTTCAAAAAGCTATTAAAAAAAAAAAAAAAATCCCATGCATCATAAATGTAATAACGATTTGATAATAAAATTAGGTCTTTAATAATTCATACCACTTGTAAGGTTTTTCCTAAACAATATTGAAGTGAGCTACAAACCCAAGGTAATTAGCCCACTGGAATAACCAAAATATTTAGAAATTCAACAGTCTAAAACTACTTAGTAACAAATGTAATTAGTATAATTGATTAAAACCCTTAAGACCACCCCGCTTCCCCTCCCTCAAATGTTATGTATATAAACCGTAGATTAAGAATATTTTGTACCAGTCTGAAGATGGCTCTAGCGAGCTGAAACCGGTTACGGTCATTAAACTTAAAGTGGAAAAAAGTTTTATATTTGTTTTTATTATAATATATTATAATGGAATTCCACCATGAATTATCAGTTTCAAAAATAGAAATATTAAATATATTTATGTTGATATTCTATAAAAGAAGATGGTATGATGATGATTTGGAATCACATAATAAGGTGATGTTAGCAGAAAACTGAGACCCCTTTTTTGATTTTAATTTATTACTGGAGCGTTTCTCTCAGAGAGGCCGACCACCGAAGAGGCTTCTCTTCAAAGAGACTGCAAGACAAAGGAGTTTTCGTACACCTTTGTCATACAAAACTTCATTTTCAATTTGTTGATAAAATTCTCAACCAAACTGAATAATTATTTTTACACGATTCCCCTAAAATATAACTAATGTGGACTAAATTTGTAATGAAAATAGTTATTTCGGTGGTGTCTCTACGTTACTCCGGTTCAATGACCTCTAGAACTGGGATTTGCTTTGAATTTCAAAATTGGAACGGATTTTGGAAACGATTGAGATAAGTGATAAAGCAGGTATCTATCAAAATTATTTTATTAATGAATAATTGTTTGTTTGAAATTTGTATTTTTTTTGTTAAATTTTTTACAGGTGTCAATATTTTTCAAGTTTACCAACAACAGTGTTCGTGCAAAAGGTAAATTTATGATTGTATTTTTTTTATTTTTTATTAATCTACATACAGAATGTTTACATTGAGTTTTTCGATGCCTGTCTCACTAGGATATAACTGAGTCGAGACAGGCTTTTGAAAGGCATTGATCCCGAAGCAAATATATATATATTTTTTTAATTAAATGAAGACATTATGAGCGAAACTCAATCGAAAATCTGGAAACAGAAAAATCAGAAAAAGATATTGGCACCTCTGGGACTCGAACCCAGGACCTCCCTACTTTCCGGGTTGGGCGCTCTTATCCACTGAGCTAAGGTGTCGATATCCAATTCGGTCACTTTTAACTGTACCATACTTTGACTAAGAACCACCCATATTATCTTCATTTTTCTTAACGCATATTTTTATTGGCTGCCATCTTTATGAATGATTGCAAGATTCAACTCGAACTAAATGCAATCTAGATGGTGTCTGGATAAATTATTATCCATTTTTATTTAATGTGCGACATCTATTGACTCTTCTGCAAGTCTGGGATGAATATGAATATCATTCATAAAGATGGCAGCCAATAAAAATATGCGTTAAGAAAAATGAAGATAATATGGGTGGTTCTTAGTCAAAGTATGGTACAGTTAAAAGTGACCGAATTGGATATCGACACCTTAGCTCAGTGGATAAGAGCGCCCAACCCGGAAAGTAGGGAGGTCCTGGGTTCGAGTCCCAGAGGTGCCAATATCTTTTTCTGATTTTTCTGTTTCCAGATTTTCGATTGAGTTTCGCTCATAATGTCTTCATTTAATTAAATATTACAGTTTGAGGTTTTACTCATAGAGTTAAAATAATAAATAAAAATATTTTTTTAATAAATAATAATAATTTAATATTTCTTTTTTGAAACTGACAATTCGTGGTGGAATTCCATTTTAATATTTAATAATAAAAACAAATACAAAACTTTTTCCCACATTAATTTTATTGACCGTAACCGGTTTCAGCTCGCTAGAGCCATCTTCAGACTGGTACAAAATATTCTTATTCTACGGTTTATATACACAACATATGAGGGAGGGGAAGCCTGGTGGTCTTAAGGATGTACAACAAATGTAATTAGTATAATTGATTAAAATTGCATTGCACTGGGACTGAATATATGGAACACGGGAGTGGGGAGAGGAAAGCGGGAGGAGGGTTGGCGGGACAGTGGAGTGGGAGAGAGGAGAGGGAAGCGGGGAAGGTGGAAGGGAAATGCGTGAGGGAAGGGGAAGGGAAGATGGTAGGAGATGGGATGGCGGAAAGGGAACGGGAAAAATGGGAAAGGACACGCAGGGAGAAACAATTTCTTTTTTTAATTTCTGGCATTGCAGCGCATTCTCAAATAAATTGAATAACTCACATTTTTGAATGAGACGTATTGGGCATTTCGGCCTCAAATTCAAAATAAAGTTTTTTACGAAAAGGGCCGCGCAGCAAAATCCTCCTCCCAGATTACCTGCTGGGGGAGGTTTTGCGCGCAGCTGTTCAAAGGTGTTTCAAATTACATTAAACATAGTGACCGTCAAATCGTTAAGCACCTTTTTGAACTGTTCACATTAGAATTGTTCCCCTTAAACACGGATTCTTGGCCCTCGACCCGTTTCAGCGTTTAATTGTGATCAATCGCCAAACATAACGGTCAGGTTGTGTATGAACATACAAATAGATAAAAATCTGAAACTTCGTACGTCAAAAACTCTCAATGGCACTGATCGAAGGTTTGTTGATCATCAAATAATGTGTTATAAAAAAACACAATCTCAGTGACAGAAAGATGTGGATGGAAACATTTTTATTATTTCATACTCTGAATTCAACCTAATTAATTCAGCAATTCACATCTTCAAACCTAAAATCAATAAATAACATTCACACAATACATTTTACATAACACATACTAGATCCTTTCCTCCCACCTTTCTATCGCCACAGCCAATTGTACTCTTTTCTCTTTTATATTCATTAACAATTAAGAAATATTCGTACAATTATTAAATTTATTGTTGGTTTTTCCAATTAAAAAAATGTGAGGAATTTCCAGGTGACGCTCAAAGGACCGATGAAATACAATCTCAGTAGTAATGGTATCTCCAGTGGCGGCTTTCTCTAAAGTGTGGTTTTGTAAAAAAAGTAAAAAAAATAAGTATTGTAATATAATTTTATGCACAGTAACAGCGCGCCATCTAATTCTGCGCAAAAAAAACACCCGTCCAAGTGATATTGCGAGTGAGCGAGTATCAGTATTAATAGCCTTGCAACTGCGTGGTTGAAATTTAAGAACCCGGCTTCGAGTGCATGTCTGACGCCGCGCCGTACGCCCCGCGCCATAAACATTTGTGTACGTGAAATTTCAAACAAAGCTACCGTTGTAATTCGGTTTCGAATTCAAGAATTCATCAAAGGATGGCGCCACTTCCATTGGCAGGTCGCATGAGAACGTGCCCCTCTAGAGATAAGTATTACGATTTTGTAAATTTGAGTATCTCTTCCTATATGGAAGGATTGACGGTAATACTCAGTTGTGAATAATAGTATCACGCGGCTATATATATCATTGCCTGTCTCGGTTACTTTGTCCCGGTGACGAGCTATCACTAGATCACGTTGGATCCAAGGAACGGGATATTTTTGGAACCAGTCCCTTTGGGTTTTATAAAATGGTCACCAACACTCTAGCTGGGCGAAGCCGAACCATAAACTGCCCGCAAGGCCTAACAAAAAAACCTGCGGAGTGGGTTTTTAACTCCCAGTATCAAATTATTTCCATATATGCGTTATGGGACTATGTCATATTTCTTATGCTGTGTATACACTAGCGGTTGCTTCGTTTCCTTCGCATAGTTCGTGGCTCGGCTAGCCCTTTTTATCATGTGTATATTTATTTATATATTACAGTACAAAACCTTACAAAATGATTATTTGTTTGTCCAACTGGGAAGGTTTCCCGTTTCAGGAGAACCAAATTGCACAATTAGTTCATAATAATCTAAATAAAGGAATGGTTTCTTTATGTCCTTGAAAGCATCGCAAGGATGTGATTCTTACTAGGTCATTTTGGAGAACCTTGATGTTTGCAGTTTGACAAAGGAATGGTTTCTTTCAAGAGATCGCAGGATGAGATGCTTTCAAGGTCATTTTGGAGAACATTATAATATCATAATTAAAATTATAGCATGCACTATAATTTTTAAAATATTTACAAAGTACTAGAAATTACACATTTATAAACCAAAATATCTGACAATGACATAAGAATTCCCAATGTCTTCATGACTATTTAATTGATATAGAGAATAAACCAGTTTAAGTAGACCTGGCTTACAATCAAATTTGAATAGGCAACATTGAGAACTCTTGAAAGGGCTAGTCATTTTTTACAAGAATCAAAAAAAAACAGAGCAAAAGATTCGTAAATTTAAATTTAAATATTAACAAAAAGGGAAAACCAGCCTGAAATATGCAGCCTAGGATTCAAACAAAACATACTAATGGCGCAAACCCTGGGAATCCACTAGCGTATTTGTAAACACCAACATTGTAAGGAATATTACCAATTTTGCAAGAATCAAAAGATTTTTTTGTGATTATCTTTTTTTATATGAAAAAAGGTAACAGACGTTTTAACGAAGCGTCGAAATTATTTAAGGCAGGTTAATCACTGGCGCAGTGCTGTGACGAGACTTCTTTATTTCTTGGTAAAAATATATATTATGCCGGTAATAAGGAAAATACCAGCATTGTTTTTTTCATGTAACTTGGGTTTTTTCTCTCTTTTCAATCTTCAATTGACTTCCCATCGAGGAAAGCCACGAACGTGCATCCGTGGGTAGTAATGGTTCCATCATTATTGTCTGCAACATATATGCAGGAATGTCTTTGATATATTATGACCTATTGGGAGTAACGGATACGTTTGATTAGAAGGAAGTACAGAAACAAAGGCTGTGTTTGAGGAGGAGGTAATCGATAAGAGGATGAAAGCGGGAAACAAAGTGAATTGGGGCACTGATTGCAAAAGCTGCCCTTATTATCATATGAACCGAATACAGGATTAAGTGACACACAACTAAATTCCGCTATCTCTCTAGCGAAGCATTATACAGGCATGTTATATTATGTGACTGTTATTGAACGATGTGAGCTTTTGTTATCTTTTGATTTAGCTTTGAACTAACTTCACGAGGACTTGGTTCATTTTAACATTATCTGACAGTTTTTTTGAAATATTATCTTACTAAACTTACTTACAAGCTAAGCAGTACCAGTTTTGACGGCTTCCATGGTCGAGGGGCAAGCCTTTGGACTACCAATACAAAAGTCGCGGGTTCAAGTCCAGGCGTGCGCAAATAAATTTTATTTAATTTTTTATAAGAAAAACTCTCTTTTTATAACTTTTGAAGGTTATTCCCATCAACGTAATATATCATTGAAGAAGAAGATAACACTTATAATCTTACGTCCCGGTTAGACGAGAGGTCTGGGTTCGAGTCCCAGTTGCGACCATTGTCTTTTTCTTTTTTTCTGTGTCTTGTTCTTTCATATTTTCATTTAAATTTCATTTGTTTAAGTTGCGTTCTTCACGTTCTAGAGCGGAAGATACCTCTCAGTATTGTCTTGGTGTAAGACCACCATTCAGAATTAAAACGTTGCTTGAAATAGTTTTAGCACATTGGAGGACCCGCCACTTACCCGCCCTGGTATAGGTAACAGAGGGTTACCCATTCAAGGCTCTTGCAAGGACTTTAATTTTTTTTTTTGTAAACGACTCATTTTTACATTTTGACTCACATTTAATAAACGTAACTAGACCTCCATTGTATGCATGTACATGTATTTATATGATGTGTATGAATGTGTATGTTTAAATATATCTTTTTTTTTATTCCTCTAATATATATATATATATATATACACTTTTTTTCTCTTCTAAATAACCAATGTACAATAACTATTAAAATTAAAAAAGAAAATAAAATAAATATAAAACTTTCTATTACAACACATAAATACTTACACATCATCATAAATAAACACGTAAACACCTCAGCACAGGTTCTCCTAGTGAGGTACGAAACATACAACAATACCTATCCACAGTTTCACCTTCACAAACCTACCTTACACCCAACATAATAAAATTGCAAAATATATTATGTAAAAATGTTTTCAAAATTGATCTATTATGTAAAAATGTTAATTAATAAGTAAATACTGTAATACATAGAAATAAATAAATAAATTGTGCCCGCATACGTTGTTAAGCAGCAGTATGCAAGTGCTTGCTATGAACAATGTTAGTATAAAAGAAAGGTATAAAATCTTACCTGAACCTCTTTCGGGTAAAGAAAAATAAAAACAAAAAGTAGGCGGTATGCCTACCCTGCCTGACCTTTATGCACATATTAACACAAAACATAAAATTAAAATAAAAATAACAACAACAAAAAAAAGATAGATGACAGATCCAGAAACGGAGGCGGCCATCACAGATCACCTGGCAGTCCTGTTGAGTGTGTCGGTGATCAGGCAGGCCGGATACAAAGTTCGGATTCCGCGCCCTTCAGCCGACTTCCCGGTGGTGCCTCGACGAGAAGTAATTGGGAAGTGGGGGGACTAGATGTCCGAAGACCCTGAGGATGTCAGCATCGGGTTGTCGGAGGCAGGACGGAGGGTCCCCTAGCTCGCACGGATGTCCCTCAGACCAACAACTTTTCCTAGGAGTGGCACGGGCGGTCTGAGAGGCAGCACTCCGAGTTCGCTTCAGTGGTTCGGTATTCGGAGACGAGGTCGTATCCCCCCCTAATGGGGATGTGAGACAGAATGGAGTTCAGTGTTGTCACATGGACGCTCGCACAGTTTTACAAGGATCTGAAAGTTGAAAAACGAAAAACCCAGAAAACAAAGCAAAAATGCAATTCTAAGACAAAATAGAAGAACGAATCAAAATGGTTTTAGCAGTGTTTGGTGACTAGATCTAAACAGCCATGTACTTCTTCACCTTCCTCTGCCCCGTTTCCTTCCTCTCCACCTATCACCTTCAGTCATACAACATATCCCTATTGGGGATGTCTCATAGTCTCACTCACTCCAGTTGGTTAGGGGCAGTTGGGACTCTTGAGCGGTATTCAAATAAAAATAAAGTTGAGGCCTAGATCTTTTTATTTTCGGTGTCTTTTCATATCTTTTTTTTTATATTTTGATTGAGAGTTTTTTCAACGATTACCAAAATATAAAATAAATTACTACGAAGTAATATTTCATTAATGTTTGAAAACGAGTTTCAAAAAGATACTTTTAAATACATCTATTTCGAAATTTCGAATTAATTAATAATTTAAGCCACTTCCCTACAGCCAATCGAAGTGAAACAAAGCAGATTTACTCGTTCTCGATGACAATGCATTCCATTACGTGGCACTCACGCACTCACGCGCAGACACGCATTTTGGCACAAATTGGCTACTAGCCGGCCAAAGAGATGGGCAAGTAGGTCGTGCGTTCTTATTATGAAAAAAAATTGTTGTTTTAGAAAAAAAAAATTACGGTTTGATTTTTTTTTCTCATCTTCTTTGATTTTTTACGTTTAGGTGAAAACTGAAAATAATGTTGTAATCGCATTTTAAATTGCAGAACTGTTTTATTTTTTAATCAGCATTTAAAAACGATTTTTTTTCAGGTGTTGTGCTATATACACAGATGCGTTATTGTTTCTGTTTTTTGTTTCAGATATCAAGCAATAGTGTGGCCCATGAAGCCCAGAATGTCTAAGACCTGTTCGCTGGTCATGATTGGAGTCATTTGGCTGACGGGGATGGCCCTTGCTGTTCCGTGCCTTCTCTACTCCTCCACCATCACTTACAAGTAGGTCCCTTTTTCACAATTAACCGAACGGGATATAAATATATATTTTAAACATTTACTGAGTGTAAACAATTATTAGGGAGTGTACACAGTGGCTATTGAGGTGCGCATAGATATTAACACTTCAATTAAAATTGTTGATAGCATACGTAAATCAAATTTTAGTTGATACCAGGTAAAAATTCTAAATACTAGGGAAATAAGAGATTTAATAATAAGCAATATAAAATGTATGTAAATATCCAGTACAGAGAAAGACAAGAAAGAAAGAAAAGACAAAAATAAAGCAATTACATAATGTTTTGTTCAAATATAACCCACATGTACATGACGTCATATTAGCTAATATATTAGCTAGCAGCTAATAAAATTATGACATGTTTTTAAAACGTACGAGGCTGTTTATAAATATGTCTATATTGTCACATTCTATGTCGTTTTATAACATAATGGACCGATTGATCAACATCTCTAATGCACACAATCAATGTAAGCATTTATTTATACGAATTTATCACTCGACCACGTAGGCTATTCAGATTTGATCATTGATCGCGTCTTGTATAGCAGATTATTTAACCGTGGCCAGCTGCTCATCCTGTTCAAAACTCAAGTACGTACAACAATTAAATTTAGGAGCCACTTCTGGGCTGAACCATTGGTCGTCGATTCGTTGTTTTCATATTATATGAGTAACGAGCTACAGCCATCTGTTTTCTTCCTTTGTAAATTGGGGCCTCTTCAAGATATTCCTTTGTTAATAAAGCCCCTTCTTTATCCCGTCTCCTCACAACGCTGTCCAATCAGAGGAGCGATATATTTCTTCTATTTTCCCTGTGCAAGACGAGTGCGCTAAAAATGTACATAATCACCTTTCCTTTCCCTTTATCCTTCACTGCACTACCGTATTTCAGTTTCAGTTTCATGACATTCCTAATTCGAAGAATTGGACCTCTTTACGGATACACGTTAAATACTCAGCATTATTGTGAAACGTTTTAATCCGATTTAATAATAAAATGCACCCTGAGGGAATGATAACTAATTTAAGTTAACCTCTGATTACCTGACGAGATCTTGACTATAATGGATTAAAGCAGTGTTCAGCGGCTTAATCTGAATGTTTAAGTTCTCTCTTAATGGGGAAATTATTTTTCTATCACATGATGGTCACATTCAAGAAATAAAATGAAATATGGGTACTCCATTTTGGGATATGATGTGGGATTTTCACGGCCAATTATTATGTTGATTATTCCTTCTCCCTTCTCCCTTCTCCCTTCTCCCTTCTCCCTTCTCCCTTCTCCCTTCTCCCTTCTCCCTTCTCCCTTCTCCCTTCTCCCTTCTCCCTTCTCCCTTCTCCCTTCTCCCTTCTCCCTTCTCCCTTCTCCCTTCTCCCTTCTCCCTTCTCCCTTCTCCCTTCTCCCTTCTCCCTTCTCCCTTCTCCCTTCTCCCTTCTCCCTTCTCCCTTCTCCCTTCTCCCTTCTCCTCCCTTCTCCCTTCTCCCTTCTCCCTTCTCCCTTCTCCCTTCTCCCTTCTCCCTTCTCCCTTCTCCCTTCTCCCTTCTCCCTTCTCCCTTCTCCCTTCTCCCTTCTCCCTTCTCCCTTCTCCCTTCTCCCTTCTCCCTTCTCCCTTCTCCCTTCTCCCTTCTCCCTCCTCCCTTCTCCCTTCTCCCTTCTCCCTTCTCCTCCCTTCTCCCTTCTCCCTTCTCCTTTCTCCTTTCTCACTTCTCCCTTCTCCCTCCTCCCTTCGCCCTTCTTCCTTCTTCAGCCAACAACATTTAATATATAATATGTTAAAAATGATGTAAAAGCTAAAAAATAATATGTTCTCAAACTATCTGCAAAGTAATATTAGGTACCATGAAAATGTTCACTATCATCATACTACAAGACGCAAAGTTTTAAGTCTTAAGGCCCAAAACTAAACTTTCGTGCACACAAAACAACGAGTTTTATAAAAGTCAAAACTTTTTAATAACCTAAAAACCACAAGCCACAAGCCTTAGGACTTATCGTTGGACATATATATGTATGTATATTTAAAAATGTGTGTTATACGTTAAAAAATATTTTTGATTTGAATACGAACATACTCACCAATATTATTTTAGTCACCTTAAACCAAAATACCTGTTTTTCTTAAAATGTATTTTTCAAACCCATGTGTAAATGTGATCGTATTTCTTAAATTGTATTTTTTATATTTTTCTTAATAGATGAAAAATAAAATTACTTACATCTAAATAACGATTAAAGCGTTACACTGATCTTGGGCACTGTAACGCTGTCCGAAACGATGGCTTAAGATAGATTTCGCGCCATACGGGATAAACATTATTTTAATTTTTTATTATTTCATAAATGTTTATGCGTTACCGTTTTTTATAATTTTTTTAACTACAATACTAAACTAATGCCCGTGTTGTAATATATCTACGTATATCCCAAACTTAAATCACGATAAGTGGTAAATGGTTTACACAACACCATTTGAATCGTAAGATATCGATTTAATTTCATATTCACGTAATACAGAAGTTTTTTTATTACAAAACCCTGATGTAATTTCCTTTTTTCGGCAGATACCGTATATTATTTATTTCTTCGTGCCTGATGTAATAAAGTACGAACCCAATTTGGTCCTTTTCTAAAATAGAACACCTGGAAAACCCACTAAATAAATGATCAGTTTTTCAACATAAGTACCTACATACACCAAGTAGTCCAAAAAGCGATGAGTGTTCTGTAACTTTTTGTTCACCGCTGATCAACGACGGAAAATATTTTTGATGACGCAATGACAATCAATAAAATTATATATATTATTCATATTTGGGTTATAACTGGGGTTCATTCTAAGGACGGTAAAAGAATTTCAATCAATTAATTCCTTTTAATTGCTTTTCATTGGGTTGGTGAGAAGTAATTTAGAGTACAATTCAACAATCTGAGCTCCATTTTATAAGACTCACCAGTAAAAAATCAAGAGAGTACAACATAAGTTTCTAAGATTTATTAATTATAAACTTGGAATACATATCGAAGAACTTGATTATACATGTCTAATGGAATTACTTAACCTTTGCAATTTAACTTCAAGGCGTATCGTGAATGACTTAGTTTGCCTTTTCAATATATCAAATGGCAGAGTAAACGCCCTCAATTTAACGTGCTTAATTAATTTGCATATATCTACACGCTTTGCCCGGTTAAACGCGCTATATTTTGCTACCAAATCTGCTAACTATTTCGTAAACTCTCCAATTCAAAGGCTTCTTACACTCGGAAATAAATATAGTTATATCGATGTATATCGTTACCAATCGGTTTCTAAACTTAAAATCAGCATATTGGAACTTTTGAAATAAAACTATAAATATCAAGCATTTGCACCTTTTATCGAAACATTATTAAAGCTACAATCTACTACATATATATGCATAATAAAGATTGTTAATTACAAACAAAATTAACAACAATCTTTCAGTGGTGACCGCAGCGTTCCAGCACCAAACCCCACTCCTGAGTGAGCGCTGGGCCCGATCTCACCACAGACCACGATCTACATAGAATTGATTATTTATTTATTTTTTAATTTTGTTGTTTTCCTATTCTTCGTTCTAAAAAAAAATCTGTTATATTAAAATATGTATAATTATATAAATATGTACAATTATATGGGACGTGTGGGATTGCACTATCTTCCCCACATCCTGGAATATAACTTTATTATTATTTTTATTATTTCGTATTTATTTTATAATTATAATAACTAACTCACATTAACTCGTCTACATTCACCTACTTCATAAATTTCTATTTCTACTTAACTCACATTATATGTTACCTACTTTGTGTCTACTCTTATAATATATGTAACCCTCATATTTTATATTTCATGTAACCTATATTTTGTTTCTTATATTTTATATTTCATGTATCCTAAATTTTGTTTCTTATATTTTATGTACTTTGTCAAAAACATGTACTAAAATTTATTTAAAAACCATACGGGCGCTTAAACAAATAAATAATAGTAAAGTACTTTGAAAATACAATTTATTTTTCACGCAGTATTTTTTTCATTCATGAATGCTAATTTAATTTGGAATAAATTATCACTGACACAACACATACGTAAGCATTGGAATATACCTAAGTTTTATTTATTTTTTGCAATCAATTAATGTTTTCAAATGAATTATTATCAAATGAAAAATGTATTATACTGATACTTTTTTTAACTACATACTAACTCAATATTGATCTGTCTGACTCAAGTCTGATTGAAAATTCTTCTAGAAAATACCAAAAACGTAGGCATTTCAGAGGGAATAGTCGTTCTTTTACTTCTTTATTCCCGATCACATGAAACCACTATAACTAATCACATTCGGTCTCATTTTAAGTGAATTGATAAACCTGAATAAGTTACATTCTTTAAATGGTTCATGCTCCCAATAACGAATTAGATTCTCGCTTTGATAATTCAATTACTTAATTGCCTTTTAACTTTTCAGAAAGATGTCGTAGTGAAGTGAATATTGTTGATTCGGAACAATATATAATTCACGCATGCACAAAAAATATTCTTGAAAGAAACTGATGCGAGAATATATTCATAGCTTCATATTATCTACCTACCCTTCTGGTTTAATTTTAAAAAGTTGTATTTTGTTCATATGAATAATTTTATCTTTTGAGTCCGTAAAATGGGAACCTTCAAAAAATAGGTAATTGATAGCTCTAATAAATTGCTTGCCGTTAAAATTTTTATTAGTAGGCACTCAAAAACCTACAATCAATCCCTAAAAGTTGTCAGAAAATTCGGCTTCGTGAGAAAATATTTATTTCGGTGTAAGCTATTGAAATTATGAATTGGATAGGGATCTCTAAAACTATTAATACACACCAGTATTAACTAAAATAATTGAAACTCAAGATCCCTTCAGAAAATAGTAGATACCGATATCTAAAATTCAATAATCAAAAGCTTTTAATAACTGTTAACCAATGTAAATAGCTTAACTCAAGCGAACTGTAAAACTTAAGTTTTTGAACATTTGATTGGGTTTTTTTTTATATCACAGGACAAGAAAAAATTACGGGAAAAGCCCTACATTTAAATGTAATGATCTATTCATAAGTATACCAAGCCACCCACGATCTATTGGACCATCCACGTGTCACTGGTTGGCACAATTACACAGTCGGTATCATAAAATTTATCCGAACGCTAATTTCGAGAGAAAATCAATAATTGCTGTTACCACAATCGCGACAATATTTCAACCGACCATGCGGGTATTTTAAATTGATTTTGCAATAATATTTCAAACTGGCCAAGTAGGTAGGAATGTGGTCATCTTCTTTTTTTTCTCCCAAGTAGGGCTTTTAAGGAAGGATATGTACAATGAGAGATGATGTATGATTTAAGATCTTCACGGTTAAACGTTATTTATTTTTGCGTGTTGCGCTCCCACCATCTGTAGTCAATGTTTTGGACAGAGTTAGTGTTCATCACCAGGGCAGATACGTATTTATAGTGGTAAAGTTGTGTTGCAAAGCATAAAAAAATCATTAGATATTAGACAGCAGGGTCAGGGTGAGGTGAGGGGTTGAATTACGAGTGATGCTGAGGGACCAGTGACGACATGCGAAAAAAATTGTTCGTGTTTTTGAGAAAAAAACATTACTTAGTTAACTGGAGACAAAATTTCATGCACATTTTTTACTCCAAAAAAGTTCACCGGTTAAAATAAGCCATGTATGTACTCCCTTAAGCCTTGGTGACATTGAGCGAGTTTACAAGCTTACACCTGGGAAATTTACTATCTGTTAGTAAACTCGCTCAGTGTCATCGCATTACTTGCTAACTAGCAGATTGTGGACAATCCACGAAAAAAGTTGAAAGGTGGCCAACTTTACTCGCTACTTGCTCAAGATGGCGGCCTACCAATAGCTGATTTCGTAACTGTCAGTATTAATTCGCGCGGGAGCCGTATTTCTCGCTACTGACTAGCTGCGAGCTCAAGTTTTTTACAAAATGTCGACCGAACTGGTTCGCGCGAGAGTCGTTATTTTAGCTGCTGCTGTCGCTACTGAGCGAGTAGACAGTTTTGTGTGTCATCACGACAATCTCACCGCCGATCCACCCGCTTTTGAACTTACCGGCTAGTAGCTTGTAAACTAAGTATTAGGTATAATAATATTTTTTTTCTCTTGCAAACTTTTGTGTAAACACATTATAATACCAGGTATATTATGACCTTTTGATGAACAAACTGATGTTGGATATTCAATAAGACCTTTTATTGTATTCATACTCCGTGAAATGTAATCTTTTCCGTAATATTATTCTTTGGCTGCTTTTATTTACGCCAAACATATTTCATGGTGTACTTTTAAGGCGCGACCCTTTTCTGTCATAAAACCTCAATCAAAAGGGTTTAATGTTCCAATGCTTTATTGGTTTTTCAGTCGGATATAGTTATATACTAGAATTTAACATTTCTTGTTATATCAATTATTTATTGTAAAATATTTAACTGTTGTTTTTTTTTTTTTTTTTATTATTCTTTATTCGTAAAAATATCATAGGTATACAGTTTTATAAGTTTTTCGACTACCACACTAGGCACATGCCCGTATTATGGTAGTCTAAGAATGTATATATAATTATTTAAATTTAATTTTTGCTAGTTCGTTTTAATATACATTTAGTTATTTTCTCTATTTATTTAAGCTATTGTTCTGTATTCAGTTGGGTTTATGTATGATTAGTGTGTGGTACTGAGACACGGTTTGTATAAAGAAAAAAATAAATTTGAAGAAATGAATATAAAAGATATAGATGGTAGGCATAAAGGTTAATATACATGGAAATAATGTATTACAATAGAAGAGAAAGTTTTTAAATCGTAGGTAGCGTAACATGGTAATATAATTTTACAGGTGACGGTCTGATTGACTGCGATTTATAAATAATAAGTGACTAAGTGCATGATACAGAGATATAAACATGAATAAGTTTGTACATTGCAGATAAACAGAAGGAATAGAAAAAATATATGCAGTTGCTCCCATGCGGAGATCCTTATATATAAAAATATGGTACATAAAATATTATTCAGGTATTTCTAAAATAATGGTAAACTTGAGTAAGTTTGTCGATATGCATTTGTTTCCAAGTGTATGAAGGTGAGAACAGGTGCGTGTATGTGGTTGTTTGTTCCAGAGTTATTGTTGCAGTAAAATATATTTTGTCTTGTTGGTCGATCGGTACCTTGGATTCGATGAGATGCAGGAATACACAACAGTTTAATTCAGAATGCATAATTTTAAACAGAAGAGTTAAGTAATTTGATTTTCTTCTATTTTCTAGGGGACACAATTTAAGCTTATGTGGTAAAAGTACAGTTGATGTATTGAGTAGGAGTGTGTAATTTGAGGTTAATAAATTCTGTAATTATAATTCTAACAAGCTGCATACTAGTGATAGTTAAACGGTTTATAACTACCAACGAATCGAAGTCTTTGATTGTTCTGATTAAAAATCCCAGTGTCTTCACAATTTAAAGAAGTTGATGATAGAGCAAATTAATTTAATTTGATGATGTCAGGCATTCTTTAAAATAGTTTCTTCCCTTTATAAATAACCAGTTCTGGACACTTGTGATATAACGATCGTCAGTTTTCGAATTCCTGATATCAATACTCAGGGAATTGAACATTTTGGGGGCAATGTAAGAAAACTGCCGCTGAGCGAAGGCTGTTTTCGTTGGAGGAATTATGCATTTAAGTTGGGATGAGTACCTGGGGTGAATTTTTTGTTGTGTTTTTTCCATCAAATCCTTTTTCCATATGTATATGAGAATCGTCTTTATGTATAATTGTCGAATGTCTAATACTGTGAATTTTTTAAAAAGTGGCTCTGATGGGTGCGATGGGTTACATTTGAATATTATCCTAAGCAAAAGTTTTTGTATCAAGACCATGGGATGAAGAATTGATATTGCACAACCTCCCCATCCTACAATACCGTATGTAGCAATTGATTGAAAAAGTGCAAAGTTGGATCAGAATAGTATACTTTTCTGAATAAACAGAGATTTTTTTGGTTTTCTTATAGTGATATTTATCTCCTTACCTACAGACAACAAACAGTTTATTTTATTTATTTTGTTACATTAACTCCACACAGGAGGCTCTGAGGAAAATAATTTCCCTCAGGGCCTATGTCATCTTTGAAGATGCTGTGTGGAGGGTGTTTTTGAGGAGAGGAAGGAGTGACAAGGGTCTTGAAGAGACCCATGTTGTAGGAGGGAGGAAACACAGAGGCCGGCAAATCGTTCCACAGCCGAGCTGTTAAACTCAAGAACGAGTCGTAGAAACGACCCGTTCTCATGTGACTAATGTCAACCGTTGAGCGCGCGTTTAGCGTGTTTCCCGACTACGCACCGGTGCCGAGGGGATCAATGACGCTAGTTCCTCGGAGCATCTTCCATTGTAATACCGGTAGAACATGAACAGCATTCTCACCTGGCGCCTGTATAAAGATTGCAATCCGTTTGTTATAATAGGAGAGTCTATCTTTATTACTAATAAAGTAGAAATAATGTCAGCAAAGATACCTTTTAACCTTAATAATACAATTACAATTATGTAAACGAAATGCCCTGTACAGATCTGCCTGCATCTGATCAGATGTACCTGCCGATTTATAAACGATTTGAACTGGGAGAGTTAATCCTAAAACATTTTTTTTTTCTCAATGTGCTAAGATAAGAAGAAGAGAAAATGATTTAAAAGTTCAAAATAGCCACTTAAAATATTGGAAGTATGTGAGATCTGACAAGGTAGAGATAGCGGATGGTCACTTTTGCAGAATCCGCTGGCCTTCTTCTGAAGGCTTAACGTTTTGAAAGCAAGATTTAATCAGGATTCATCAAAGCCCCAATACTTGAGCCGGCCTGAAATTGGATATTACAATAAATAATATTTATTACCATTTACTAATATTATTTTACTCGGAAGATTCCTAAATTTTCTAAATCACATTGTTATAAATCTTAAAGGATAATCTCTAAACAGAACGCTGAACAAACACTGCAGCCTCCGAATAGAATAATTTGATACAAAGGTAGCAAATAGCTGGCTCTAACACGTCTAAAACAGTTGAGAAGACTCATTTTATTTGGCCTCGGGCGGTAAAAGTGGGATCATTTCAGTAAATGGCGATTTAAACTATCTAACATAATATCTTTGTATGAGAACAAACATTTCATTCCGGGTAATATAATGCGTGAATCCTTTACTAAATTATATTTTATCAAAAATGAACACGCAATACTTGAACCTTTCAGATTTAAAACTAGATAGATTTTAGAATTTTCAATCCAGAGCGAAAAAAATTGTTGGTTTTCGTTTTCCAATTGCTGGCATAACTGGCTTTGCGCACTTATTTTTTTTAATTGGATTTTTGTTTCAATTTCCGGTGGTAGATAGCCATTTTTAAATATTTTGAAATTTAATTAATCTCCACCGAATTTTTTCCCCCAATTCTTTTTTTGTGATTTAAAATTTTTTTATTTATATTTTTCATGTATAGTGTATTTTTATGCAAAACACGTCCCATCAGACCTAATCTCCTTCCTAATAAAAGTAGCGATAACTTTAACATAATAGAAAAAATCAAATAATTCAATTGTTATCAAGCATCAAATAATACGTTCCTCCACTACCAGATCTATTTCAGGTTTGAAAGTTTGTTAATAAGTTCCCCGAGATTTTTTTAAGGTGCCGCTTCTCAGCTCAAAAAGAAGAAGATAGAGAGAAAGTTACGAATGTTGAACAGAGCAAGCTAAAATTTTAAATGATAAAATTGAAGCGAAAATTGTGGAAATGTTTAATAAAACATGACTCGTTTAAAGTAGAGCAAAAATCTCGTAGGAGGCGTCTTAAGGATCATCTAAAGAAACATCTAGGTATTATCTTCAAGTTCAAATGTATAAGGGAGATTTGTAAGAAATCGGTAGAAATTCTGGTAGCGGCGCCTTAAGGAAAGAGCGTAAAAAATATTCAAAAGTTGGTTTTTCTTACAATTTTATTTAAAATATACCCAAATTATCTTGTTGTATTTTTAATGCAAATATTTAAATAATTTTTTATCGTCATTTAATTGGTATTTTTTCGTACGATACGTTTTTCAAATGTTCGGTAATTAATGAGATTTTTTTGTATATTGCTATCCCTCTCTCTCTCAAGCTTTTCATACGCTATTGGATAAAATTTGTACTGGGATAAAATTTATTTGCCAAACACTGAAATAATGAAATTTTAAATGGTTTTGTTCTTTTAATTGTTTCTTCATGTGTTAAAATCAAATTCACTGTTAATTATTTAATTCTCAACCTCTGATTAAGCCTGCCGATATTAATGAGTTTCGTGAATATTAATTTAATTCTCAACCTCTGATTAAGCCTGCCGATATTAATGAGTTTCGTGAATATTAATTTAGAATTTTTGGTGGGAAAATTATATTCTGAGAAAAATTTTAATATCTATGTATTTAAATATCAAAATATGCTTGCTTGGAGATACATAAATATATGAGTTGTCTATGTATTGTTACATTAAGCGTAGGAAATGATTGAAACTTTCAAAGTACCTGCTTTCCATCCTCGCAAAGGTTTCTTGATTATTACAATCACATGACAATAGATCTGAAAAGTTTTTTAATCATTTCAAAAACTCTTACGAAACTGTCCAAAATGCCAAAATTTGAGGATGACATTTTGAAAAACAATGATATTTTTCTCTTTAAATTAATTAATTTATTTGAAGTACTCACCTATTTTACTAACGAAAAGAGAATCTTATCAAATTTTATATTTATTTTAAACAGGTATCTGTTTCTATGTTAGGTACCAAATTTAATTGATTGTTCTTATAACATAATATAAAAATTAATGTTTTTAATAGCGAGCAGTTTGTAATACTGAATGTACCGGGACTGAAATTGAACTCGGGAGTAGGAAGGGGATCGCGAGACGGGGGTTCGCGGGAGAGGGGAGAGGGAAAGCGTGGAAGCTGGAGGGAAAACGTACGAGGGGATGGGGACGTGAGAGGGGAAAGGGAGGTGGAAGGGGATCTGACAATTGGGAAAAGACACGCAGGGATAAAAAAAAAACTGTATTCTTATAAGAGTGTAAAAATCGAGTTAGGTACATACCTCCACTTCATCCATTAAAATTAATAAATTCATTACTATTATAAAAGCGTTCTTTTTTTTTAAATTACATTTTTTAATATAAAAAAAGCAAAGCAGTTGGTTGTGACAAATTCTACGGAGTACTCATTAGTAGCACGAAAGCATGCTACTATTGAGCTGCTATTTAGTGGCATGTTTGTCAGCGACAGCTTGTTTTGAATTTGCTACTGGATTTGCGAGTGAAAGAGGGTATGCTCTAAGCATGTCTGAACAAGTTTGTTTATGAGTGTGCTAGTATCTATTCGATAAATAATTAATTTTAGATCGTAGCTCGTCAAATTTCTGTGGAAGTATGCGAAAATAATTTTTAAAACCATTGAAATATTCTTCTCGCATCTTCAATAACAAATAATTACCGAAAAGTTTTTTAATCATTACAAAAACTCTTACAAAACTGCCTAAAATGTCACAATTTGAGGATGACATTTTATTTTGACAAGATTTGCTCTTCGGCTTATCCAAATAACGACCAAAATCGACCTTTTTTTCTTTTTTCTTCCGGAAAATTTTTCCTAAATAATTATAACGTTTCAAGTACTAAGCTTATTTTATTTAGTTCTGGGCGAATGAAACTGACTTTGTTTGTAACTGACTCTATTTGTAACTGAGTTACAAATAGAGAAAAATTTTAATTAATGGTATTTTCTTGCAAAGCTTCCATTTTGCCTAAGAGCATGCTTATAAATAGCATTTATTTTTAATTGCTTGCTTTGAGTGTGCTTATGCATGCGTATGCTTAAAAAAAACATGCCAAATATGTACAGTTAAAGAGGGTGCTCATTTTACTGGTTAATCATGCTTACAAGCATGATTTTTACGAGCATGTCTTAAAGCATTATTGAAAGGAAAAACAGTAAAACACAAAAAAAACTGTATCGTTGTATTAAGGTCAAAGAAAGGTAAAAATTGGTTTTATCCCATGATTTATTTATTCTCGAATAAACCGGCCGGCAACTGATTGTCTGAGTAATCCTGTACACAGATACATTAAATTTAACGATCTCTATAAAGTTAGTACAGCCTTCGCTACAAAATTTTATTGCAGGTAGTAGCCATAAAAAGAAGAAAACTACAATACTTTGGTTATATCCCGAGGAATCAAATAATAATTTAAGGGAAGTTTGATCAGACCGGAAAAAGACGCCGCATTCCGTGCCTTCCGGCAAGTACCTACGTATGCTACAGTTCCACAGAGATGTTCTGGGCTGCAGCGCGGCGAAGATTATGCTGAAGAGTGACTCCAATAGGAGAAAACACCAGAAGAAGAAAAAGGGTGAATGCAATATGGTGTGTCCATGGGTGTCCCTTCAAGTTGTAAACCCTATTCATTCCTATCAAAAAAAACATTTCTTGCAATGTTTTAAATCCAAATCTCGAGCGAAACTCGTAATATCTAGTTATGTGACTGATGGCCTCGGAAGGTAGCGGGTTGCCTAAATAAATTTTATTTTATCATAAATTTATTAATTAAAAAAAAATTTATATCAACGTTAATATATGTCATAAACACGAATTACCTATCACAAAAATCATAGTTAAATAAGAAATAATAAAAAAGAGTATAACATTTAATTGTGGTATTTGATTGAGAAATGACACCAGAGATATAATTGCATACAAAATTCTATAGTACAAATAAAATTAATACTGATTGAAAATATTTGATAGCATAGCCTTCTTGTACCTACCTTCCGTGCAGTTAAATAGATTTGCCACATCAACGTATCTATTACTAAATTCATGCAGCCTAGGTACAAGCGAGTGTTTCGTATACTCAGTCCTGTTATTGTTGCATTTAAACAGGATTATGGAACGAGTTGCTCTCGTGGGTCATAAAATTCAACGAGCTTAATTAAATAAGGACTGTTTATTCTACCATTTACAATTTTGAACATAAATATTGTAACAAAAAATAGTCTAAAGTATTTTTGAGGCACTTTCCAGAGTGGAAGATACTCTCAATATCGCCCTGGTAAGAGACCACCATTTAGAATTGAAACATTGCTTAAAATCGCTTTCACAGTGTTTAGTGACCAATTTTGAGTAGCTAGGTACTTCCCCATCTTCCTCTACCATATTTTCTTCCCCTTCCTCTCCCATATTTTCTTTACCTCACAACATACCCCAATCGGGGACGGTATTCACATTATATAATATATTCATACTTTTTGCCTTTCCAAAACTTCTTCTCCTTCCTTTCCCTAAGGAGACTCTCCACACTTCATCCGCAATGATAATATAGGTCCTGAGGGATTTTTTTCTTCAGAGCCTACTGTGGAAAAAATTTAAAAATAAATATTAATAAACAACAATAATTTTTTTGTATATTTTGAGAACCTTTTATGATATATTCTTAGAACACGTTTCTGCTTACGACAAGGCTTTTTCAGATAGAAAAAAACATTTCAATAAGTCGTCAGTATTGTGAAAATAAAATAATTCCTTTTTATACCTTTGGTTTTGTACCAAGAAAGTTATAATGGACGGATATTTTAGAAAATATGCTTTATAAACCATTCTTTAAAAATGTTCAAGGAATATATTATTTCTAAATATATTTTATATTCTCGAACTGAAACTCAGAAATTCAAATTGGGACGAATCGAAAGAGGCGAAAATCAAGTAGTTGGAATAAACCGCTTCCAAATGGTTTAGTTTCAACCTTTGAAAATTTTGCGTGACTTGCCTTTAGCAACGTTGTGATTTGAAACTCGATGAAACGGAAAAGACACTAAAAAAAGACCAACACATACATCTATAGGATTTAGCCTGCGAGAGAATGAGATAGAATGTAATCTTGCCTACAAACAGTACCTACGAAACGTTTCGCTGGCCGCTTTGATTATGAACTCACTTTTCAAGGCTCCCGTTGGTTGAGATTATGTGGGTGAAGTTTCATTTCTACCGCGTTTGAACTGCACCCGATTTTTTTCCCACTTTCTCATAATTTGCGGATTAAGAAAAAATAAAATTAAATAGTCTGCCATATCTATTTTATAAGTAAAAATTAACATAAGGTTTTTTTTAATAATCTTTATATATTTATAAAATTTGGTCTAAAAAAAAACAGGCTTATCACGTACTAATACAGCAAAGTAAACTTTAATACTAGTTAATTTTTGTTATTGTATGTATTGTTATCATTTTTATCACGTGGGCGAAAATTGTTGTGAACGGAAGTAGCGCCCTCTGTTTTTTAAAAAAAAACCGCTACAGCGAATTTTTATCTGCTAGTATGACATAGATATATTATTATTATTGAGAAATGACACTATCTCATGAATACATTTAGGAAGGAGGTATGAACCCGAAAATTTAAATACAAAAGAATTGCTTTTTAACTTGCTAACAAAAAGTTAAAACAAATAATTTAATATATTTTAATCAAAAATCGTGTCAGTTGGGACCCCTCTCCACCACCCCCTACCCCCGCAGCGTCCACTGTCAAACGCTGGCGAGAGGGGGCGCCTCTAATTAAGTTTCGGCCCCGGTTTGACAAAGTCATAGATCCGGGGCTGCCTACAGCATTTATACAATTGCCATGAAACTTTATATCTAGATAGATCTTTTATATAGAATGGTGAGCTCGGGCGTTCGAAATGAAATTCGTATATATATTTGCAATAGCTTTTTGGAAAATGTGTGTATTCCATACAGTTTAGAGGCAGGAAGGAAATGTGGAAAGGTGATAGGAATCTAGGAGGGGGGAGTGGAATAAAAGAATGGAGGATTCGCGGAGGGGGGAGGGAAGAGGAAGTGGGGAAGGCGGGGAAAGTGGAAGAGGAGCAAGGGAGGGGAAGAGGAGGGATTGCAAATGAGACATAATTGCGTTAGGAGAAAGCTGAGGGTAAATTTGGAAAATCCAAGCTTTTCACACGGGCAGCTGTATGCGATCTGCTCACGTGCCGGAAAATCATCGGAAATGAATCGGAAAATTATTCATGTAAACGTGCTGTGTAGGTATCTAAAAGCACTCCAATAAAACGAATTATAAACAAACATTTTCTTTCTTTGAGTGACATAAACGCCATAACGGGTATCGCTAGTTACATTTATAAATTAAGCTGAAATTCGAATAGGTCGGCATTGAAAAAACAATTTAACACAGTTCGATCTACCTAGAAATGGCGTCAGACGCAATATACGGCAACTCTATACAATTTGGCATTTTACCCAAAATTTTAAGGAAAAACAGTTCATTTGAAGCAGCCAAACAACGCTTTTCACATGAGTTCCTTGTGTGATTTACAAAAGTTTAACTGTATATTGAAATTCCAAGGATAATGCAACATTTCCATCGCAAGGAATGGAGCCATTGCAAACTTAGGTAAATCGCCAAATTATTGGTTCTATACATTTTTAAACTCGATTTTAGTCAAATCATTTATTAGTGTAAATCGCAATGGATCAAATTAAAATCTTTTCACGGTGATTTTACGTTTATTTGTTTCTATTTTATTTGTCATCAGTTATTTCCCTGAAACATTCCTTAAAAAACTATGAATGAATAAACTTATTTTATACTGAATAACCTTCTATTTGGCCCCAATACACATCTAAACGAATCAGGATAATTCTGAACATGAATACATATGTATTAAATTTGCCAGTACGAAGAAATACTTACCTTCCTTATCTTGCTTTCTACCCAGACATTCATTTACTTGACAATAAATTATGGTACGAAGTCACGAGGGCGTGAAATAACCACTCGTTTTTGTTCAACTGACCTCTCTTTTACTCTCTCTGACACCACCATTCATGAACACACAAGGAAACCGGTTAACCTTGATATGGTTTCGTGGCCGTTTAGATTTGTTGACTTATACATATTTACCACGGTACGAGTGCCTTTAAACATATTGCTTTGATGAAAGCCAACTAAAATTAACTATGAGGCTACAGAAAACTATATTTTAACTAAAAACTAATAAAAAATTAATTAACGAAAATTATACGAACACTATATACAAAAAGAATTACAATATTTAGAATTGAGTTTATAAACAGTTATGAATACAAAGTATTTTGTCTTTTCAATAAAATAAATAATGCCATCACAATGTCAAAAGCTTTTAGAAGAAGCTTTCGTCGGAAAATTAAGAACTTTAATAACCTACATACAAATCTTTGAAGAGAATTTTGAAATTATTACACTTAAGTTACATTTATTGCTTAGTTTTATTTTTTTATAAAACAGCACCGTTAACTGCCTTGCTCGACATTTCTACGTACATAAACACACACTTCACCACAATTTATGCATCTGCTTATGATGGTGGAGACTGCGTCACTATCTAAAACGAGAGGGAAGGAAAGTAATGAAGGAAATTCATTATCTCACCTCCTTTCCCGTTGCACATCATATTTCTTGGCTAACTCGAAGAGCCGACTGAAGAAGCTTATGATGAGAAATTAGCAAAAATAAATTAAAATTAAATTTAAATCTCTCACCAGAGCTGCAATTTTCGTTTCTTTGAGTTTATACTTCAGATTTCCGCGGGGATTTTGCAAAACTTTTACAAGAGTGAAAACCATTACGACAACGCTAATATTTTATTAAATTTTATTGGAATATATTTTGAAATTACTTTTGAAGGTTGTACCCGTGGAATTTATATATCATTGAAGAAGAAAATGTTTTTTTTAAGTTGAGCAAAGCAGGAAACATAATATATATGAAAAATATAACATATTAATAAAATCGGATATGTTTATGCGAGACAATAAGGTAATGAATAAATTCGTCAGAATTTTTAAATCATTTTACTAAAAAAAATTTTTCATGAATTCATGTATTCTACAAAGATACGAATATCCCTCAAATATGCGTAGGTATTTCTTCCTTTCAAATAAGCTAATGACTCCCATGGAAACTTGGGTTAATGAAGCCTAAGGGTGTTAGTAGCATGAGGCCTTCCTATCCCCATAACCATCTCAATGTGCTACCACATTTGAATGAATCTTCTATTTAATTTATTTCGGTCCAGAGAACATTAGGTGCTCTGGCGCTCTTTTGGATTAAATCCAGACCTACTAAACATCAACAGTGAATGTCAGAAGGGATGATAAAGAGAATGTTTTAAAGGGGATGTTTTCTATTTTCCTGATATGCTGAATTATCAGTAGGCACCTACCACGCAATAAAACCTGATTTTTGTATATAGTAAAGTAAAGTATGCTTACTTTGTCCTTTAATGCGTAACATTGTTCATTCGAAAAAAATATGTTGGCAAAGTCTCAAATACTATATTTTAAAATACAATTTTAAACAAATGTTCTTTAACTTGTTAATTTTGTACGTAATAGCGAATTTTATCATTGCGTTATTCGAGCCTCTTAAGTTGTTTAGGTACTAGGGTTTGTTTGGGAAAGAATTCTCTCTCATCTGTGGCTCGCCCGCTGATGGGCACAAAAAACCTTTTTTTATGCGATTTTAACCCTTATGCATTGTTACGTTACAAAATAGACCGCCAATATAGATGCGCGCGCACCATCCCCTCCCGCGAGCGACAAACCGAGCCGCCGCTAGACGCGCCGCTCACAGCAGCTCCTCAGTCTTCAGCAAGCGAGCTCCGCGGGCCCACGTACCCCGCGAATATGGGCGACACCAGTTCAGTTTCGCCGTGTGCGCTTCCGGTCCCCGATGGACGGTGCGTAGTCTGAGAGAACAAGTGCGTGAAGCCGCTGTTGGCCCATAAACAAACGTGAGTCAATTACCATGTTATCCTTTGTGTGCAATTAAATGTATTAACCCTAGCCACGCGTGATAGAGAAGAGAGACGGACATTCAAACTAACTTTCAGCTAGGATCGTTCCTTTTTTATGTATTATTGTGTCTCCTAAAATTGAATAAACTGTTTATGTGATAACCTACCGTGTTTTGCTTGACGAGGGAGGCCCTGGGACAATGGAGAAACGTGAAGTTCCGAACCACAAGCACTAGCCTTGAGGTTACGAGGAATCCTGCTTGTACCGAATCTTGAGCTAGTTATTATTTGGGGCAGATACAGCAGCTAATTGTATTAAATATGTGAGAGCTTTCTCCAACCCTGCCGATAGCGTCAGCACGCACGCTGGACGCCAACACTGGCGCTAAACGTGGGGCCATTTAAATTTTTTCTGTTCCACCACGGCCTCGTTCCCAAGCAACAATTGTAAACTCTGAAATGTTATTATGATGTATTGTTTATTCCCAATTGTCTAGCACTTCCAACAGGAATCTCGGCGCGAACGTAATTTCGAATCACAATTTAAATTATTACGGGCGCGATTTTATCATTTGTGACTCGTCACTCGACAAAATATTACCGGTATTCCAACGCAAGGTGCCCAACCTAGGAAGTTGTCGCTGCGAATAATACAGTGATTACAAAGTGTCGGCCGATTAAAATTGCTATTTTCAATACAAGTGAATAGTGGAAATAAACACAAATTAAAGAAGAATTTATTCAACAATTAAAATCATGTACATGATAAACAAATCATCCGCTTGGTCTCGAAAGTGCTAAATATTTTTAATAATATACTAGTTTGCAGCTCGCTGGTACGTTCTTAAACGAACACTTGCTGACACCTAGGGAACAAGTGGATTTAAATTCTTTCTGTCATTTGACAATTAAGTATTTTTGACTCTGTCGTCTGATGAAACCGGACCATGCCATGCCATGCCAAATCACATTCGAATAATGCAAAAAATACTAAATTCGCGTTGACGTGGATTCCTTGACATCTGACACTATAATACCTTGTCAATTGACAATGAAGGTAATATCTTGTCGAAAAGACGAAGGGAATTCGCGGGTAAATACCAAAAATTGGTGCTGTTTAAAGCCAGGCTATAGGAAGCCGCGTAATGAAACCATGCCCCCAAGATATTGTTGAATTCTCAAACAAATTACTTCCACGAAAACTTGTGAAAATTTTTTTCGATTTTTTTTTAATTTTCGAAATATTTTTTTTCCAAACGCTTGGAGTTTTTCTTAAAAACGCATTGCCAGAGGAAAATCGCTGCGCAAATTTTCTCCAGTTTTCGGACTCTGAAAATTTTTCCGATTTTTTCCTTTTTTCGATTTTTTTAATTTTCGAAATATTTTTTTTCCAAACGCTTGGAGTTTTTCTTAAAAACGCATTGCCAGAGGAAAATCGCTGCGCAAATTTTCTCCAGTTTTCGGACTCTGAAAATTTTTCCGATTTTTTCCTTTTTTCGATTTTTTTAATTTTCGAAATATTTTTTTTCCAAACGCTTGGAGTTTTTCTTAAAAACGCATTGCCAGAGGAAAATCGCTGCGCAAATTTTCTCCAGTTTTCGGACTCTGAAAATTTTTCCGATTTTTTCCTTTTTTCGATTTTTTTTAATTTTCGAAATATTTTTTTTTCCAAAAACGCTTGGAGTTTTTCTTAAAAACGCATTGCCAGAGGAAAATCGCTGCGCAAATTTTCTCCAGTTTTCGGACTCTGAAAATTTTTCCGATTTTTTCCTTTTTTCGATTTTTTTTAATTTTCGAAATATTTTTTTTTCCAAAAACGCTTGGAGTTTTTCTTAAAAACGCATTGCCAGAGGAAAATCGCTGCGCAAATTTTCTCCAGTTTTCGGACTCTGAAAATTTTTCCGATTTTTTCCTTTTTTCGATTTTTTTTTAATTTTCGAAATATTTTTTTTCCAAAAACGCTTGGAGTTTTTCTTAAAAACGCATTGCCAGAGGAAAATCGCTGCGCAAATTTTCTCCAGTTTTCGGACTCTGAAAATTTTTCCGATTTTTCCTTTTTTCGATTTTTTTTAAATTTTCGAAAATTTTTTTTTTCCAAAACGCTTGGATTTTTCCTAAAAAGCACGCGGCCAGAGGCAAACCTCTGCCCAAATTTTCAAATAACCCAAACACTTACAAATGCGCGTTTTTTCGCAGAAGCATTTTTAAAAAAAAAATATATATACGTCCCCAGTGGTCAATCCCTGGCAAAAATTTCTTTCCAATTACGGATAAAGAGTCGAGTTCTCGTTTTTCTCCCAACGTAAGGTCACCCTGACACGACCCTATACACTATGGAAGTCCCTCAAGTCACGCTGGGTATAATCCCCCACATTTCTACGTCAAAAAAGGAAGAACTACTACAGGCCCTGAGAAGTAGAAAGATTTCTCCCAGGAATAAATCCAAAAAATGCCTTATTCAATATGCTTCTTTCTACAACAAAAAGTACATCAGGAAGTTGCAGTTCCAACAGGAAGACACCTCAGAAATCATCTCTACCTCCCTCACAGTCTCCGAAGCAAAACCCTTGGTGGTACAAGCCCAGGAACAGACGAAAATATACGATTTGACAACCTGGAAGACAAAATACAACGGACTCACGGATGTGGAGGATTTCATCAACAGAATAGAAGAAACAGCCCAAGTCAGAGGAATCCCCGAAAGTATTCTGCACAGGAACTTCATAGACCTCATCGCTCCTGAAATGCTTACCTGGCACAGGATACATAAGAGAAAAACAAACTCATGGAGGGAACTCAAGGTGGCACTTTTATCCAGTTTCGGAGAAAAAAAGGCCCAACATAGAGTCAGGTTATCCCTACTCGCTATCAAGCAGCACTCCGGAGAGCCTGTTGCTAGATTCACACAGAGGGCAGAGGCCATCAATATTAAGCTCACCCAACCTGTCCCTGAAGCGGAACTTCTCCCGGTTTTAATCGACGGTCTTCTCCCCAGATACGAAAACATCATTACTTCTCAGAAAATTGCCACGCTGGAGCAACTGAAAGATGTCTGCCAGCTACTAGAGGCATACCAGGATCGGAAGAAAGACGAAAGATTCCCCAAAGAAAACTTTCGCCCAAGCACTTCGTCCGGCATAAAACCGGAGCACAACGAGAAGAAATCCTGCTCCTTTTGCCACAAGATTGGTCACTCCCAAGCCGCCTGCTTTAAACAAGCAAAACTTTTATCCTCCAAAGACACCCACTCTAACAAAAGGCGATCCGTCGATCGTTCTCCAAGAAGAGATGAAGGGAGGAAGTTTGGCAAAAGACCACGCCAAGACAATACCGAAACGTCCATCCCGGATCTCAGATTCATCAAACCCCCTATGGATTTCTCCAGACCCCCTCCCAATTGGACAGCCAGGAAGACAAAAAACTAGACCCCAACCCCCCGGGCCATCCCTCCCATAGGCCAAAGGAATGGTCGGAGTGGTTGGAACACGTCAAATTTTTTAAACAGGCCTTACCCCTCTCTACAGTTTGCTGCAAACAGGCAATAGACGGTAGACCCTTCGCGCATTTTTCCATAAACAACGTGGTTTTTTCAGGTCTCCTAGACAGCGGCGCCTCTGTCAGCTGCCTGGGCGACAACGCCCACACCTTATTCACAAACTGTGGTTTTAAAATGGGAAAACATTCTTCACATGTTACCACGGCAGACAACACTTCACAACTCGTCATCGGTTCTCTAACCCTGCCGATCAATTGTGACCAAAAAACAGTTTGGATCAAGTTTCTAGTTGTACCTACAATCACACAGAAATTCATCTTGGGAGTGGATTTTTGGATGGCTTTCAAAATTGCCCCGCAACTGTTTAACAACCCCTCCGTCACTCCCCAAGTAAACGAAATCCGTACGGTAATACCCTACGAAAACTTGAACCCCTTACAAACAATACAATTAAATCAAATGATCAACAAGTATGAATCCATCTCCTTCGAAAGGTGCGGTTTAGGCTTAACCAACCTAGTACAACACCATATAAAAACAACAGGCCCCCCAATCAAACAAAGGTATTACAACCTAGCTCCACAAAAATTGAAAACGCTGGAAAAAGAATTGGACGATATGCTAAGACTGGGAGTGGTGGTACCCAGCCGCAGTGCATGGACCAACCCCACCTTATTAGTTTCAAAGAAAGACGGCTCAGCCCGTTTCTGCCTCGACAGCAGACGCCTCAACGCATGTACAATATCAGACGCCTACCCGCTCCCCTTGGTCAACTCCATCCTGGACAGACTTCGAAACGCTAAATACATCTCATCCATAGACTTAAGCAAAGCATTCTGGCAGATACCTTTGGATCCCAGCTCCTGCGAAAAGACTGCCTTCGTGGTGCCTGGCAGGGGTATGTTCCATTTCAAAAGACTACCCTTCGGTCTAAAAAACAGCCCAGCAGAACTACAAAGACTCATGGATAAATTGTTTGGCCCAGAGTTTGATAACAATTTATTTTGCTACCTGGATGACCTGATCATCATTAGCGATACCTTTGAAAAACATATACTTATTCTAGAAAAGGTTTTTCAACAACTCAAACAGGCCGGCTTGACTATCAACCTGAAGAAATCGGAATTCTGCAGGCACCGCCTACGATACTTGGGTTTCATAGTAGACGAAGAAGGCCTAAGAACAGACCCCACAAAAGTAGCGGCTATGACAAATTTTCCCCGACCTACAAATGCAAAAGAGGTAAAAGCCTTCCTCGGACTCACCGGTTACTACAGAAGATTCATAAAAAACTTCTCAACTCTCGCGGCGCCGCTCAACAAAATCACGGGAATCCGTAAAGGTACCAGTAACTTTTCCTGGTCTGCGGAGACTGAGTCAGCATTCAACTCCCTGAAAGAGGCTCTTCAATCAGCCCCAGTACTGAATTGCCCCGACTTCAATCTTCCCTTTACGATCCATTCGGACGCATCAAACGTCGGAATCGGAGGAGTCCTCACTCAAAATTTTACGGACGGCGAACACCCCGTGGCATACTTCTCTCGTACCCTAAATAAACACGAAAAAAACTACGGGATTACCGAGAGAGAATTGTTAGCAGTCATGGAATCCATTCAACATTTCCGCGGATACATTGAGGGCAGTAAGTTTACCGTCGTCACAGACCATAGCAGCCTAAAATGGCTGATCTCGCTAGACAACCCCTCTGGGAGATTGGCTCGCTGGTCGTCCCGCCTATCTCAATACACTTTCGATGTCATCCACCGTAAAGGCGCCGATAATATCGTCCCGGATGCCCTTTCTAGGATCGAGATAGCAACATTAAATGCCGAATTGCCCAATTCTAGTCTCCCCACAAAAGACGTATGGTATCAAAAAATCTTTAGAGGATGCAGTGACAACCCACAAAAGTTCCCGAATTTTACGATTAAGGACGGACAACTATATCGCAACTGCAAGCCTCCACTGTCAATCTTAGAGGACTATGCCTGGAAAAAGGTAGTCCCTCTCGAAAATAGAGAACAAGTTATTATTGATAACCACAGTGCCGTAGACTCCATACACCCTGGAACTTTCAAAACATTCAAAAAAATATCTTTAAGATATTATTGGCCGGGTCTATTCAAACAAGTACGTTTATACATCTCCAAGTGCGACATCTGTAAGGCATACAAGCACAGTACGGCACCACCGTCTGGTCTAATGGGCAACCCCAAGCGTGCCGATAGACCACTTCAATCCTTTTCTATGGACCTCATTGGACCCTTCCCTAGAAGCTACGCCGGTTACATGCATATACTCAGCGTAGTGGACATCTTTTCCAAATACTGCTGGTTGTTTCCTCTGAAAAGGGCAACTGCAGCAGCAATAACCAATCTATTGGAAAAACATATTTTCATACCCTACGGTACCCCTCGTACTATAATATGCGACAATGGTAAACAATTTATAGCTCTGGAATTTAAGGAGTTTTTGTCTAAATATGGTATAAAGGATGTATTCTATAACACCCTTTACACCCCACAGAACAACACCGTTGAACGATACAACCAAACCATAAACACGGCCCTGGCAATTTTGGTTGGCAAAGACCAACGCACATGGTGCAAAAAATTAGACAAAATACAAGCAGCCATGAACAACACGGTGAACCTCGCTACAGGCTATACACCATTTTTTCTCAAACACGGCATGGAACAAGTAGTTCACGGTTCACTACACCCTGACAATTGCCTTCCACCCGTCCCTTCCTCCACAGCAGACCCCGCAGCAAATTACGCCCACCGCTTGGAGGAACTCTCCGCTATCTATAGTGAAGTAACAGACGCTCTACTATTGGCCCACCAAAAGAGCGCCGACAGGTATAACCTTCGCAGGAGGCACGTCACATTCAAGGAAGAAGACATCGTCTGGAGGAGAAACAACACTCTGTCACAAGGTGCGCTGTACTTCTCTGCCAAATTGGCACCCCGTTTTGTAAAGACGAAAGTCCTAAAGAAAATCTCAGACCTGGTTTACCGATTGTCCGACATCTCTGGTAAACACATAGGTAACTACCACATAAAGGACATTGTAAAAAGTGGGAACATGGAAACAAACTCCATTGCCACGCCCATATAACCCCAACGGTTATTCCTTGACTCCTAGCAACCATTCGTCTACACCGTGACATGGATCACTATGGAAGTCAACCCTTTTGTTTCGTCACTAATGAGCGGCCTCTCGTAAACGATTGTCACTCATTGGGACACTCAAACGAAACCCTTTCTAGCTCTGGCACAGTGTTGTCAACTGTAGCCAAAGTCATGGAAGAAATTATAATTCTCCCTTGTGGTTTCGTTTCATTTTATTTTATTTTTGTTTGTATAAATATCTCGTCATCATCAGTCATTCGCCTCTAATTGCGGCCCCAGGTGTCAAACCTTGGAAACATCGTTTTTTCTAAGCATGCACACCTCTACCTGAAATTGATCACTTCGGAGAAAGGAATTCCCTGTGGCTTACTGCAAGTAGTCAGAGACTACGTGCCCAAGGTTTTGTGCATCGTCACAACTAGCAGCATCATATTTTCACATCATCATGTCATACCTCGTCACCCCTTTCTAAATATTAGAAAATCTTTTTGTACATTAAATATCGGGTCCTCGCCAAAGTGCATCTAACCCTTATGTCATATGTAATTAAATTAGGTAAGCAAACCTGTGTAAACCCACGGCGGTATCAGATGTTTGCTACCCGTTCTAAGTTTTTTTTTTCTGTTTTTTAAGAAAATAGAATGGCGCTCAATAAATAACCCTAATTGCTCTAGCTCTCCCCAGAACTGAATGTGGAGTCTGGAAAGTATCGTTATAAAAGGGACAACTTTTAACGTGCCTCTTCATTAACGATAAATTTTTTTACAACATTTCAGCAACATTGAGTCACCCTGGGTCTCAACTGCTCAAACTGAAATTTTGGGGTTGCCTTGTTGTGACTTATCACGTGCAAAGTACGAGGTCACAACAAGAAGCCAGGTCTCCAAGTGAACCACCCTGTGAACAACCCATCCCATTATTATAATTTTCATAACACCAAGGTGTGTCCATCGCAGTCTGTTTAAGTAAGTAAAACCTAGAAGGTCTTAAACACTCAAATCGGATCAATGTAAATAATTTGCCTTGTCAAACAACGATAAGCGCATGTCTTGTATTGTTGCTACCATCGTACGTGTAAGTACAACAAAAGTTGTACCATCACGATACGATACTCTGTGCGTAACCAAAAGGGTTGTACCACAAAGGATCTCTTTTGCGGTAAGCTTAGATGAAATTCACATTCCATCAGCACGCCAGAATTTTTTGTCCCTTAATTGTTGAAGTATAAAATCTTGGCCAGATCTTCAAATATGTTTTTGCCTTTGTGCAAGTCTTTAACGTACGCTAATATGGATTTATTATGCTACGGTATTGTTGTACTAAGTACATCAGTATGTCTCGCCGTCTGTATTGAATAGGTACTTTTATATGAACGTTAACCTTTTGTTGCCATCATAGGTGGGAACCTTATAAAATCTGCCGTCATAGATGGGAATCTCAGAATATCTACTAAATGCGATACGGGGAGCCCGTTATAATTACTCTGTGGGTTTTTGTCAGAAATGTCATAAACACCTAGTCTTTTGCACCTCCCTTCAATACTGGGCAACCCAGTTGTAATTCGTTCATTGTTATCCGTGAAGACGTTATAAAACTTACTTGCAAATCTTTTGATTTTGCAATCTTGTACGCTATACGTGAAGACGTTACAATACTCACCGTGAATCGTGCGAACGAAATAATATCAAACCTTTATGTGTGAACTACTCAATGTAGTCCACACCCCCTTTTTTGTAATCATTAATATGCCCGTGGACTTCCTGTCACAAGAACCCAGGAACTATCTACTATCTCAAAAGGACTAATCATACGCTTCACGCATGATTATGGGGCATCGTGTCGTGGGAGTTAAGTTGATGGACACAAAAACATCTAACTCGTTGTCTGGGAGACGAACAAAGAAAATCCCCAGGTTTGTGAGATTTGAGCAAGGGTCTGTCATTTCTCGCAAACAAGTAGGAGAATAAAACGACCCCTAATCTTCTGCCCAATACACGTAGAGGATTAGACTTTTATGTCAGTGTATTCTTTTGTCCAACACTACCAAATATTATTGTAATGTGCCAGGATGACTGCTGTAGACCTTGTTTCACCTCCACCCAGAGGTCGAATTTCGGAAATAGCCGAGTCCCCAGCAGTTTTCTTCGTTCAAATGTTCCCAATTATCACCCTCCCCCTTCCTCGAAATTATCCGTGAATGGGGATATATGCGTTACGCACTTGGCGTTTCGTTTGTCAAATGGGACAATCTTCATACGCGGATCCTTTCAACTTCCTACTCCTTTCCCACTTTGTTATAACTAATCTTGTACGCAATGTTTTGTTTTTCGAAAGTAGAAAAAATGCTACCTTATAGACGTGAGCATAGGTCATGGAAGACCAACTTCTTTCGAATGGGAATTTTGTTATACGTACAATCCCTCAACCACGTATTCTTGGAAATGTATTTGGTAAAGAAAAAAACCAAAAGGGGTTACACAGAACCTGTCCTTGAATACGTACCTTTGTAACATGTATTAGGAATTAGCCACATTTAGTTAGCTCTCTCTCCGTCTCTCTCTCTACACGCCAAACAAATCCAACTTTTTCTCAACATGCACACTTGTTTCTCTCCAAACTTTTTTCATCATTGGTCTACTAGGCAGGTAAACTTCAAGAATTTTGTTCTAATAATAATTTTTGCCGGATTTTTAAAAAAAAACCAGCAGCTCTGCACCCTATCTACATCTGCGCCTCTTCATGCTGCCCTCGCTACCGTCATGGAGGTCCCTTGCCTTCAATCCCTGCGTACCAAAAGCACCCGACCGCATCTAACATAACCTAGTGTGAGTCGTGCGTGTAGTTGCGAATCGTATCACCACAAAGAACCGACACTCAAAACAAACCCGAGCACGCCAGCTCTAGGTTGGTTCCTGTTCCTGTTGCCCTTGTGCAAATGCTCTGCTGCCATTATGCAAATATTCCTGCTGCATAATACAAATGTTCCTGTTGCCCTTGTGCAAATGCTCTGCTGCCATTATGCAAATATTCCTGCTGCATAATACAAATGTTCCTGTTGCCCTTGTGCAAATGCTCTGCTGCCATTATGCAAATATTCCTGCTGCATAATACAAATGTTCCTGTTGCCCTTGTGCAAATGCTCTGCTGCCATTATGCAAATATTCCTGCTGCATAATACAAATGTTCCTGTTGCCCTTGTGCAAATGCTCTGCTGCCATTATGCAAATATTCCTGCTGCATAATACAAATGTTCCTGTTGCCCTTGTGCAAATGCTCTGCTGCCATTATGCAAATATTCCTGCTGCATAATACAAATGTTCCTGTTGCCCTTGTGCAAATGCTCTGCTGCCATTATGCAAATATTCCTGCTGCATAATACAAATGTTCCTGTTGCCCTTGTGCAAATGCCCTACTGCCATTGTGCGGATGCTCCTGTGCCCTTGCGCAAATAACAATACCAACGATTGTTCACAAAACAATCCCACTACATACAAAAACCAGTGTACCAACCACCAATTACGATTCCACTCTCCAATACTTCAATGGTTTCGTACTGGCTCACCCACAGGATCCGGAAGCAGTTACCCTTTCGACCTCTGTGACAGGTAGAACTCTCCACACCACCTAGAAGCCTCATCATGTGTTCTCTTCCTCGTATTTTCTTAAAGGCCCTAGTGTCCCTTGAGTGTAATCTCAAATGGGCCAGGTTACTGTGACAAAGTAACCTTGTAACTTCAGTGAAACGTTCAACCACCCCAGACATCCTACGCAAACCACGTTCGCAAACATTAGCTCACAGACCAATGATACAATTTTAGAGTTTTTTTTTCTATCACTGCATAACCCTTGTACCTTTCTTCAACAGATCCTTGTTCTTTGCAACTGTATTTATGTATGCCACTGCCTTTATATACATTTATTGACAATTCCTTGTTACACCATGTATCATCTCTTTTGTGTTCTGTTCATAACTATTCTCCAGCTAGGAATCTCTCTCTCTCTCTCTCTCCTCGTTTCTCTTAAATGTTTTGGCACAAGTGCTGAAAAGGTAAGAGGATTTATTAGTCCTACAGCTCCATTACCACGTCGCTTTTATTGCGGCGAGGGGGGAAGTGTTACGTTACAAAATAGACCGCCAATATAGATGCGCGCGCACCATCCCCTCCCGCGAGCGACAAACCGAGCCGCCGCTAGACGCGCCGCTCACAGCAGCTCCTCAGTCTTCAGCAAGCGAGCTCCGCGGGCCCACGTACCCCGCGAATATGGGCGACACCAGTTCAGTTTCGCCGTGTGCGCTTCCGGTCCCCGATGGACGGTGCGTAGTCTGAGAGAACAAGTGCGTGAAGCCGCTGTTGGCCCATAAACAAACGTGAGTCAATTACCATGTTATCCTTTGTGTGCAATTAAATGTATTAACCCTAGCCACGCGTGATAGAGAAGAGAGACGGACATTCAAACTAACTTTCAGCTAGGATCGTTCCTTTTTTATGTATTATTGTGTCTCCTAAAATTGAATAAACTGTTTATGTGATAACCTACCGTGTTTTGCTTGACGAGGGAGGCCCTGGGACAATGGAGAAACGTGAAGTTCCGAACCACAAGCACTAGCCTTGAGGTTACGAGGAATCCTGCTTGTACCGAATCTTGAGCTAGTTATTATTTGGGGCAGATACAGCAGCTAATTGTATTAAATATGTGAGAGCTTTCTCCAACCCTGCCGATAGCGTCAGCACGCACGCTGGACGCCAACAGCATAAAAAAACTGTATGAAGCATAAAATCAGAATTGCTTTTGCCAATATCTTTCTTGACATTTATCTAGCTTCTCAAAATGATTTTAGATGAATTTTTTATGGCTTTGCGGGTTCAGCAGCTGTCAATGGCGAAAATATAGATATTTTACGTTTTCAAAATGGTATAAAGATCATTATTTCTTTGAAAACTTCTTTGAATTATTTTTTCTTGTTGGGTACGTAATCAGGTTTGTGTAGAAATAATAAAATCAATTAACGTTTGTATGAATATACATATTTTTTTTAATATTCCAAAATGAGAATTTTTTTTTTGTCAGTTAACTAATCTGGGAAAACTTCTTACGATATTATCAAATAATATTATATGAATATTTAGACATTTTATCTGGTAATCAGAAAACAATCGTAAAAAAACAATTAAGTTGTTTTTGTACCGAAATTTGACCAGAACTCATCGAAATAATTTCCGCGAGGTTTTTGGAATATCATCCCACGTTCAACAGGTATCTGTACTTAATGAATAATATTTTTTGTTTCACTTTTTATTTTCTCCTAAATGAAAAAAATAACATACAAATCAAATAGCAAATCGACGACCTCCGTGGTCGAGGTGTAAGGTTCATGACCCGCAATCCGAAGGTTACGGATTGAATCCCAGTGGGCGCAAATAAATTTTATTTGATTAATTTGTCTTACTTCACAATTAATTCATTAAACTAATATTTAGTATTTTCGCAGCACGTTCGAGAGTGGAAGATGCTTTTAAGTATCGCTCTGGTTTAAGACACCAATCAGAATTGAAACTTAAATTTAAATGGCTTTAGCCGTGTTTGGTGACCAGATCTGAATAGCTTGGTACTTCCCCACCTTCTTCTTCCCAATCTCCTCACCCTCCCCACTGTCTTCGACACGACATACCCCAATTGGGGATGCTATAGTCTCACTGGCTCCAGACGGGAGCAGTTGGGACTGTGTGCGGTATTCACATAAAAAAGCATGTTATCATATTCAAATTAGATTAATACACTATTTTCGTGGTAAAGTTATATAAATTTAAACGACGGTTTAAGTTTCACTTGGTGGATTTCCCTGAATAATTAAAAATAAAGATTTTTCATGCAGATGTAATCTCTTTGAATCTAGAATACTAATGCCAAAGTCTCATTTTCAAATTTACATAACCTTTTATAAAAGATTTTCCGTGAGATTAATTAGTAATTTATTTGTCTACTTTAAACCAACAAACCAACAAACAACACGGGCATGTGCCCGGCATGGTGGTCGAAAAATTCTAAAATTTATGTAACAAACAATTCAATGAATAAAGAAAACTTAAAAAAAAAAAAAACCTTTTCTAAGGGAACCGCTATATTTTTAAACTATTACCGGATATCTATTTCTACCCTCTAATTTGTTTTGTTTCGCTTTTTGTCGTTTTCTCAGAAGGTTCAGAAACTAGATCATCAATAATGTATTTTCGAAGTTCTCTATGTACTCAAAGCGGAAAAAATTATTTATGTTACGGCAACATTTTTGTAGAATAAAATTATCAACCTTAGAAGCTACGTACATTGTACACGTAGGAACTTGAATTGGAAGCACTCCGAAATTGCACATGTACGCAGAATACCATTAAGGCTCCATCGTTACTACAGCGCTTCGCTGTATATCTTTAATTCCCTTGTGAGTGGAAATCCAACCAATCTTTTTATTGCCACGCTGGTTTCAAGGAAAGTCTCAACTATAACAGAAATCCGACCAAACTTTTTATTTTCTTTAATATATCTGTTAACTGCTGTATTCTTCAATATTGCACGTCATAATTTTGTTTTCTTTTCTTTTCTGTATTAGTATATATATATCCTCAACATCACATTTCCTACTATCATCATTATATTTATTTTTATTATTACATAAAATACTGCATTACAAAATTGACTGTCCTGAATTACTTTAATTAATCAACATAGGAGATATATTTCACCTTAAGGCCCCGTAATCGCCCTCGAAAAGAAGAAGATGGAGAAATATGTAATTACGAATGTTGAAGAGAGCGCGCTAATATTTAAATCGATAAAATTGAAGCGAAAATTACGAAAAAGCTTAATAAAACATGACTCGTTTAAAATAGTGCAAAAATCTCGTGGAACATATCTTAATAATCATTTAAAGAAACATAGTGAATTTTTTCACAAATATAACTTGTAAAATAATAGAAATAAACTTGTTTTAAATAATTTTCGGAGCATACTTTGCGATTTTTTTCTATCAAGGGAATTTCATATAATTTGCGTTTTGGCGTGGAACGTATCTAAATAATATCTTAAAAAATTACAAATATTTTTTTAAGAGCTTTAAAACTTCAAATGTTTAAGGGAGATATGTAAGAAATCGGTCGAAATTCGAATAGCGGCGGCTTAAGAATAACCAGAATAAACATTGTTTATTCCAATTTTTTATACATCTAGACAAACAGTCGTGGGTAATTTCTGCAATTTTTGTTTAAATTGAATATCTTTTTATGTGTGACTTCTTTTACCAATACATTTTTACCAATGTATTCTATTTTGTATTATTTGCTATTGTTGTTACATTTTTTTTATTATATAATATTTTCTTTATTGTTTTAGTTTTAAAGTATTTAAAATAACTGTGATACTTAACTTATAAACAAAGAATGTATAAGCTCATTAGGGCGTGTAATAAATAAATAAATAAATTATAAGCAAAATTTTAAATTCTACTAAAAATCTACACGTAAACGTACTACTTGGTAAAATATGAACATTCATAGAGAGAATTTTAAGTTTGACTCATTCATAAAACTAATAACACTGGCAGGCACCTCCCTGTTAGTTTTTATCACAAGCAAAATGAGAAGTTAACTACATGTTTATCATGAACTTCAAAAAAACTCTAATAGGACTCTCAAAATTTTATCATGAAACACGCTGTTCTTACAAACGCTGTTTAATGAGAACGGCACAAAAATCCGGTTTGCCTTTATTTATGTATTATATTTTCTCAACAGGAAAAGCTGTTGTTTTTCTCCTTATTTTATGATTGTTCAACCTCATTACCGAATTTTAGCTCAGATTACGTTTTCCGGAAAAAAGATTACAATTGTTGGTACTACGTGGAAAACATTTTATAAACCAGAATGATAAAGCAGCGGAGAGTGTTTTTATGACAAAATAAATGGTAGTTTTTGAGGCAGATTTGGTACTTATTACATAATATGTTATAATAATTCTTTTAAATTTATTTTTTTAAATTTCATCATTTTTTCCAGTTTGTAATTCTTTAGAGAGTTTTTCAAAATATTTAATGACTGATTATTCGTAATAGTGTTGGATCTTTGTCGTATTGTGTTAAGGGATTATTATTTGTCCTGTAGTACTCGGTCTGGTGTTAAATAACTCTATATTATCTTCGTGTATTCGAATTTTTGATATATTCCATGTAATTGTAAAACTTTAAATTGGTTGAATAATTCGTGAGTTGAATAATCTGACATTCTTTTTAGAAAATTTTTAATGAGTCTTCTTTCGACTATTTCCAATGGGTCTAAGTTGGTTTTATATGCTCCTCTTCAGCTATTAGTCCGGTGAACTCCTTGAAAATTTAGTCATTAAATGCAATGAAAAAAAAAACAAAATGAAAGAGGTTACATCAGGTTAGGTCATGGGCTATTTTTATTATCATCACTTTTAATTACTTTTTAAAAGGGTGTTGAAATGCCACTTTGTTTCTGAACCACATTCATCGAATTTACAATACATGTCAAATAAAGAAAAATGTGTTAGATCTGAAAATCTGTCTTTATATTGTTGGCGTCCAGCGTGCGTGCTGACGCTATCGGCAGGGTTGGAGAAAGCTCTCACATATTTAATACAATTAGCTGCTGTATCTGCCCCAAATAATAACTAGCTCAAGATTCGGTACAAGCAGGATTCCTCGTAACCTCAAGGCTAGTGCTTGTGGTTCGGAACTTCACGTTTCTCCATTGTCCCAGGGCCTCCCTCGTCAAGCAAAACACGGTAGGTTATCACATAAACAGTTTATTCAATTCTAGGAGACACAATAATACATAAGGAACGATCCTAGCTGAAAGTTAGTTTGAATGTCCGTCTCTCTTCTCTATCACGCGTGGCTAGGGTTAATACATTTAATTGCACACAAAGGATAACATGGTAATTGACTCACGTTTGTTTATGGGCCAACAGCGGCTTCACGCACTTGTTCTCTCAGACTACGCACCGTCCATCGGGGACCGGAAGCGCACACGGCGAAACTGAACTGGTGTCGCCCATATTCGCGGGGTACGTGGGCCCGCGGAGCTCGCTTGCTGAAGACTGAGGAGCTTGCGGTGAGCGGCGCGTCTAGCGGCCGCTCCGGTTTGTTGCTCGCGGGAAGGGGTGGTGCGCGCGCATCTATATTGGCGGTCTATTTTGTAACGTAACACTTCCCCCCTCGCCGCAATAAAAGCGACGTGGTAATGGAGCTGTAGGACTAATAAATCCTCTTACCTTTTCAGCACTTGTGCCAAAACATTTAAGAGAAACGAGGAGAGAGAGAGAGAGAGAGATTCCTAGCTGGAGAATAGTTATGAACAGAACACAAAAGAGATGATACATGGTGTAACAAGGAATTGTCAATAAATGTATATAAAGGCAGTGGCATACATAAATACAGTTGCAAAGAACAAGGATCTGTTGAAGAAAGGTACAAGGGTTATGCAGTGATAGAAAAAAAAACTCTAAAATTGTATCATTGGTCTGTGAGCTAATGTTTGCGAACGTGGTTTGCGTAGGATGTCTGGGGTGGTTGAACGTTTCACTGAAGTTACAAGGTTACTTTGTCACAGTAACCTGGCCCATTTGAGATTACACTCAAGGGACACTAGGGCCTTTAAGAAAATACGAGGAAGAGAACACATGATGAGGCTTCTAGGTGGTGTGGAGAGTTCTACCTGTCACAGAGGTCGAAAGGGTAACTGCTTCCGGATCCTGTGGGTGAGCCAGTACGAAACCATTGAAGTATTGGAGAGTGGAATCGTAATTGGTGGTTGGTACACTGGTTTTTGTATGTAGTGGGATTGTTTTGTGAACAATCGTTGGTATTGTTATTTGCGCAAGGGCACAGGAGCATCCGCACAATGGCAGTAGGGCATTTGCATTATGCAGCAGGAACATTTGCACAAGGGCAACAGGAACATTTGCACAAGGGCAACAGGAACATTTGCACAAGGGCAACAGGAACATTTGTATTATGCAGCAGGAATATTTGCATAATGGCAGCAGAGCATTTGCACAAGGGCAACAGGAACATTTGTATTATGCAGCAGGAACGTTTGCATAATGGCAGCAGAGCATTTGCACAAGGGCAACAGGAACATTTGTATTATGCAGCAGGAACGTTTGCATAATGGCAGCAGAGCATTTGCATTATGCAGCAGGAACATTTGCACAAGGGCAACAGGAACATTTGCACAAGGGCAACAGGAACATTTGCACAAGGGCAACAGGAACATTTGTATTATGCAGCAGGAATATTTGCATAATGGCAGCAGAGCATTTGCACAGGGGCAACAGGAACAGGAACCAACCTAGAGCTGGCGTGCTCGGGTTTGTTTTGAGTGTCGGTTCTTTGTGGTGATACGATTCGCAACTACACGCACGACTCACACTAGGTTATGTTAGATGCGGTCGGGTGCTTTTGGTACGCAGGGATTGAAGGCAAGGGACCTCCGTGACGGTAGCGAGGGCAGCATGAAGAGGCGCAGATGTAGATAGGGTGCAGAGCTGCTGGTTTTTTTTTTTTAAAATCCGGCAAAAATTATTATTAGAACAAAATTCTTGAAGTTTACCTGCCTAGTAGACCAATGATGAAAAAAGTTTGGAGAGAAACAAGTGTGCATGTTGAGAAAAAGTTGGATTTGTTTGGCGTGTAGAGAGAGAGACGGAGAGAGAGCTAACTAAATGTGGCTAATTCCTAATACATGTTACAAAGGTACGTATTCAAGGACAGGTTCTGTGTAACCCCTTTTGGTTTTTTTCTTTACCAAATACATTTCCAAGAATACGTGGTTGAGGGATTGTACGTATAACAAAATTCCCATTCGAAAGAAGTTGGTCTTCCATGACCTATGCTCACGTCTATACGGTAGCATTTTTTCTACTTTCGAAAAACAAAACATTGCGTACAAGATTAGTTATAACAAAGTGGGAAAGGAGTAGGAAGTTGAAAGGATCCGCGTATGAAGATTGTCCCATTTGACAAACGAAACGCCAAGTGCGTAACGCATATATCCCCATTCACGGATAATTTCGAGGAAGGGGGAGGGTGATAATTGGGAACATTTGAACGAAGAAAACTGCTGGGGACTCGGCTATTTCCGAAATTCGACCTCTGTGTGGAGGTGAAACAAGGTCTACAGCAGTCATCCTGGCACATTACAATAATATTTGGTAGTGTTGGACAAAAGAATACACTGACATAAAAGTCTAATCCTCTACGTGTATTGGGCAGAAGATTAGGGGTCGTTTTATTCTCCTACTTGTTTGCGAGAAATGACAGACCCTTGCTCAAATCTCACAAACCTGGGGATTTTCTTTGTTCGTCTCCCAGACAACGAGTTAGGTGTGTTTGTGTCCATCAACTTAACTCCCACGACACGATGCCCCATAATCATGCGTGAAGCGTATGATTAGTCCTTTTGAGATAGTAGGTAGTTCCTGGGTTCTTGTGACAGGAAGTCCACGGGCATATTAATGATTACAAAAAAAGGGGTGTGGACTACATTGAGTAGTTCACACATAAAGGTTTGATATTATTTCGTTCGCACGATTCATGGTGAGTATTGTAACGTCTTCACGTATAGCGTACAAGATTGCAAAATCAAAAGATTTGCAAGTAAGTTTTATAACGTCTTCACGGATAACAATGAACGAATTACAACTGGGTTGCCCAGTATTGAAGGGAGGTGCAAAAGACTAGGTATTTATGACATTTCTGACAAAAACCCACAGAGTAATTATAACGGGCTCCCCGTATCGCATTTAGTAGATATTCTGAGATTCCCATCTATGACGGCAGATTTTATAAGGTTCCCACCTATGATGGCAACAAAAGGTTAACGTTCATATAAAAGTACCTATTCAATACAGACGGCGAGACATACTGATGTACTTAGTACAACAATACCGTAGCATAATAAATCCATATTAGCGTACGTTAAAGACTTGCACAAAGGCAAAAACATATTTGAAGATCTGGCCAAGATTTTATACTTCAACAATTAAGGGACAAAAAATTCTGGCGTGCTGATGGAATGTGAATTTCATCTAAGCTTACCGCAAAAGAGATCCTTTGTGGTACAACCCTTTTGGTTACGCACAGAGTATCGTATCGTGATGGTACAACTTTTGTTGTACTTACACGTACGATGGTAGCAACAATACAAGACATGCGCTTATCGTTGTTTGACAAGGCAAATTATTTACATTGGTCCGATTTGAGTGTTTAAGACCTTCTAGGTTTTACTTACTTAAACAGACTGCGATGGACACACCTTGGTGTTATGAAAATTATAATAATGGGATGGGTTGTTCGCAGGGTGTTCACTTGGAGACCTGGCTTCTTGTTGTGACCTCGTACTTTGCACGTGATAAGTCACAACAAGGCAACCCCAAAATTTCAGTTTGAGCAGTTGAGACCCAGGGTGACTCAATGTTGCTGAAATGTTGTAAAAAAATTTATCGTTAATGAAGAGGCACGTTAAAAGTTGTCCCTTTTATAACGATACTTTCCAGACTCCACATTCAGTTCTGGGGAGAGCTAGAGCAATTAGGGTTATTTATTGAGCGCCATTCTATTTTCTTAAAAAACAGAAAAAAAAACTTAGAACGGGTAGCAAACATCTGATACCGCCGTGGGTTTACACAGGTTTGCTTACCTAATTTAATTACATATGACATAAGGGTTAGATGCACTTTGGCGAGGACCCGATATTTAATGTACAAAAAGATTTTCTAATATTTAGAAAGGGGTGACGAGGTATGACATGATGATGTGAAAATATGATGCTGCTAGTTGTGACGATGCACAAAACCTTGGGCACGTAGTCTCTGACTACTTGCAGTAAGCCACAGGGAATTCCTTTCTCCGAAGTGATCAATTTCAGGTAGAGGTGTGCATGCTTAGAAAAAACGATGTTTCCAAGGTTTGACACCTGGGGCAGCAATTAGAGGCGAATGACTGATGATGACGAGATATTTATACAAACAAAAATAAAATAAAATGAAACGAAACCACAAGGGAGAATTATATTTTCTTCCATGACTTTGGCTACAGTTGACAACACTGTGCCAGAGCTAGAAAGGGTTTCGTTTGAGTGTCCCAATGAGTGACAATCGTTTACGAGAGGCCGCTCATTAGTGACGAAACAAAAGGGTTGACTTCCATAGTGATCCATGTCACGGTGTAGACGAATGGTTGCTAGGAGTCAAGGAATAACCGTTGGGGTTATACGGGCGTGGCAATGGAGTTTGTTTCCATGTTCCCACTTTTTACAATGTCCTTTATGTGGTAGTTACCTATGTGTTTACCAGAGATGTCGGACAATCGGTAAACCAGGTCTGAGATTTTCTTTAGGACTTTCGTTTTTACAAAACGGGGTGCCAATTTGGCAGAGAAGTACAGCGCACCTTGTGACAGAGTGTTGTTTCTTCTCCAGACGTTCTTCCTTGAACGTGACGTGCTTCCTGATGTACTTTTTGTTGTAGAAAGAAGCATATTGAATAAGGCATTTTTTGGATTTATTCCTGGGAGAAATCTTTCTACTTCTCAGGGCCTGTAGTAGTTCTTCCTTTTTTGACGTAGAAATGTGGGGGATTATACCCAGCGTGACTTGAGGGACTTCCATAGTGTATAGGGTCGTGTCAGGGTGACCTTACGTTGGGAGAAAAACGAGAACTCGACTCTTTATCCGTAATTGGAAAGAAATTTTTGCCAGGGATTGACCACTGGGGACGTATATATATATTTTTTTTTTTTAAAAATGCTTCTGCGAAAAAACGCGTATTTGTAAGTGTTTGGGTTATTTGAAAATTTGGGCAGAGGTTTGCCTCTGGCCACGTGCTTTTTAGGAAAAATCCAAGCGTTTGGAAAAAAAAATTTCGAAAATTTAAAAAAAATCGAAAAAAGGAAAAATCGGAAAAATTTTCAGAGTCCGAAAACTGGAGAAAATTTGCGCAGCGATTTTCCTCTGGCAATGCGTTTTTAAGAAAAACTCCAAGCGTTTGGAAAAAAAATTTCGAAAATTTAAAAAAAATCGAAAAAAGGAAAAATCGGAAAAATTTTCAGAGTCCGAAAACTGGAGAAAATTTGCGCAGCGATTTTCCTCTGGCACTGTGTTTTTAAGAAAAACTCCAAGCGTTTGGAAAAAAAAATATTTCGAAAATTAAAAAAAATCGAAAAAAGGAAAAAATCGGAAAAATTTTCAGAGTCCGAAAACTGGAGAAAATTTGCGCAGCGATTTTCCTCTGGCAATGCGTTTTTAAGAAAAACTCCAAGCGTTTGGAAAAAAATATTTCGAAAATTAAAAAAAATCGAAAAAAGGAAAAAATCGGAAAAATTTTCAGAGTCCGAAAACTGGAGAAAATTTGCGCAGCGATTTTCCTCTGGCAATGCGTTTTTAAGAAAAACTCCAAGCGTTTGGAAAAAAAAATATTTCGAAAATTAAAAAAAATCGAAAAAAGGAAAAAATCGGAAAAATTTTCAGAGTCCGAAAACTGGAGAAAATTTGCGCAGCGATTTTCCTCTGGCAATGCGTTTTTAAGAAAAACTCCAAGCGTTTGGAAAAAAATATTTCGAAAATTAAAAAAATCGAAAAAAGGAAAAAATCGGAAAAATTTTCAGAGTCCGAAAACTGGAGAAAATTTGCGCAGCGATTTTCCTCTGGCAATGCGTTTTTAAGAAAAACTCCAAGCGTTTGGAAAAAAATATTTCGAAAATTAAAAAAAATCGAAAAAAGGAAAAAATCGGAAAAATTTTCAGAGTCCGAAAACTGGAGAAAATTTGCGCAGCGATTTTCCTCTGGCAATGCGTTTTTAAGAAAAACTCCAAGCGTTTGGAAAAAAAATATTTCGAAAATTAAAAAAAAATCGAAAAAAGGAAAAAATCGGAAAAATTTTCAGAGTCCGAAAACTGGAGAAAATTTGCGCAGCGATTTTCCTCTGGCAATGCGTTTTTAAGAAAAACTCCAAGCGTTTTTGGAAAAAAAAAAAAATATTTCGAAAATTAAAAAAATCGAAAAAAATTTTCACAAGTTTTCGTGGAAGTAATTTGTTTGAGAATTCAACAATATCTTGGGGGCATGGTTTCATTACGCGGCTTCCTATAGCCTGGCTTTAAACAGCACCAATTTTTGGTATTTACCCGCGAATTCCCTTCGTCTTTTCGACAAGATATTACCTTCATTGTCAATTGACAAGGTATTATAGTGTCAGATGTCAAGGAATCCACGTCAACGCGAATTTAGTATTTTTTGCATTATTCGAATGTGATTTTGGCATGGCATGGCATGATCCGGTTTCATCAGACGACAGAGTCAAAAATACTTAATTGTCAAATGACAGAAAGAATTTAAATCCACTTGTTCCCTAGGTGTCAGCAAATGTCCGTTTAAAGAAACGTACCAGCGTGCTGCAAACTAATATTATTAAAAATATTTAGCACTTTCGAGACCAAGCGGATGATTTGTTTATCATGTACATGATTTTAATTGTTGAATAAATTCTTCTTTAATTTGTGTTTATTTCCACTATTCACTTGTATTGAAAATAGCAATTTTAATCGGCCGACACTTTGTAATCACTGTATTATTCGCAGCGACAACTTCCTAGGTTGGGCACCTTGCGTTGGAATACCGGTAATATTTTGTCGAGTGACGAGTCACAAATGATAAAATCGCGTCCGTAATAATTTAAATTGTGATTCGAAATTATGTTCGCGCCGAGATTCCTGTTGGAAGTGCTAGACAATTGGGAATAAACAATACATTATAATAACATTTCAGAGTTTACAATTGTTGCTTGGGAACGAGGCCGTGGTGGAACAGAAAAAATTTAAATGGCCCCACGTTTAGCGCCAGTGTTGGCGTCCAGCGTGCGTGCTGACGCTATCGGCAGGGTTGGAGAAAGCTCTCACATATTTAATACAATTAGCTGCTGTATCTGCCCCAAATAATAACTAGCTCAAGATTCGGTACAAGCAGGATTCCTCGTAACCTCAAGGCTAGTGCTTGTGGTTCGGAACTTCACGTTTCTCCATTGTCCCAGGGCCTCCCTCGTCAAGCAAAACACGGTAGGTTATCACATAAACAGTTTATTCAATTCTAGGAGACACAATAATACATAAGGAACGATCCTAGCTGAAAGTTAGTTTGAATGTCCGTCTCTCTTCTCTATCACGCGTGGCTAGGGTTAATACATTTAATTGCACACAAAGGATAACATGGTAATTGACTCACGTTTGTTTATGGGCCAACAGCGGCTTCACGCACTTGTTCTCTCAGACTACGCACCGTCCATCGGGGACCGGAAGCGCACACGGCGAAACTGAACTGGTGTCGCCCATATTCGCGGGGTACGTGGGCCCGCGGAGCTCGCTTGCTGAAGACTGAGGAGCTTGCGGTGAGCGGCGCGTCTAGCGGCCGCTCCGGTTTGTTGCTCGCGGGAAGGGGTGGTGCGCGCGCATCTATATTGGCGGTCTATTTTGTAACGTAACAATATGGAACGGTTTTCACCACGCCTAGACAACAAAATCAATAATTTTTCTCGAAAATAAAGCAAGGATCCTGAATCGTTTTAGCGAAAGCCTTGTACCATTTCCTTTTACCTTCTAAATAATTCGTTTGTTTTAGCTCTTTAGAAATTCTCAGTAAAAAAAAATGTTTTTCAACGCACGTGTATTCTCATTTGTTGAAAATGAGTACGCCTGGTGGGTTCTCAAGATGGTCTAGATTCAATTTAGTTTATTTTTATATAGATTTTTAGCTAGCGTAAAGCAGATTTTGGCTTGGTCATAAAAGTCTTAGCCGTGCTTTGTTTTATAAATATTTTCTTTATAGTTTTATATTTACATTTTTATGTACATTTTTACAGTTTAATCTAACTTGAATCTTAGAGTCTTCTGTTGTCTTTTTATCTACTTGTTGTGTGTACTGAACTCAGTCAATAAAATAAGCTTTAAACATTTAAGAACATAATAATATTAAGAAAATTTATCTAAAAGAAAGATGAAACAGAAAAAAAAGGGAGAATTAAAAGGTAGCTACTTTGTATTTTTTAATTGGATATTGTTAATTCTTAAATTTAAATTTATGATCTAAAAAAAATGGCGGAAAATTATTAGGTCTCAATAGTTCATTTAGCAGTGTATTGTCTCCGTAAGAAAATCTAATTTCGATTCCCAGTTGGGAGCGTTACATTTTTATCTATTCCACGTTTCGTTGAGATTTTTTCAATGGGGTTTGTAAGCTTAAATAAATTGAACATAAAAGTAATCATTTTAGGTTCTATTTATCTCCACTTTGGAACCCCTGAGGTTTCCCTAAAGTAATTTTCATATTTACGGATAAATTACTTTTTCAATTTTTGCTAGAACACTTCTCTTTTTTTAACCTAAGAAGATAACGCTAATAATCTAAACAAAAAATGAAAGAGAATAAGATACAGAAAAACAAAAGATAACGGTTGCAACTAATAATGCAAGGTGTTCCGTGACTCTAATATTTATATTATTTATAGTTGTTTTTGGCGATATATAACTATTAGAAGTGTATACGAGTTGTTTAGATATTTCAAATGTCCCCCATTGCCTAGATATTGCAAAGGAAAAAAATGGTACTCGTGTATTACATTCCTGGAAAGACTCTTTAATTCATATTTATCAATATGATGTAAATAAAAATATTTGGTAATTAGAGGTCCCCAAATACTATCTAATAAATTTTACATTCCCCCCCCCCCCCTTTCTTCCTTGCCTCCCCTTTGGGTTTATCCCTCCCCCCCCCTCCTTCATGTGATATAGCTCTAGTATTTGAAAACGATGAACAGTCATTGTAACATTGTTTGTAAATTCTTGAAACAGTTAATTTATAATCTCAATCTTTTGCATTTTTTTTAAATTAATTAATTCCGTTTTCCATGGTAAAATATTTCTCAAAGTGAACTTGAGGACAATTGGCTTCAACGTCGATGTATTTATTCAATCTTCATTCTACGCACCTTTGGCGTTGATTTCTAAAAAAACGTGTATCGTGAAAGCTGTAAATTTTATATATATTATTCTATTCGATGACACATATGACCAAGCGGCTAGAACTCTATAATAGGAAAATTTAAAGAATTATTTGTATTGCATATTTTTTACACCATATTTTATAGCGAAAATGCTCTTCGTATTAGCCTATTGAAATGCAATCACTTTTCCTTTTCCTTTTCCGTACAAAAAATCGGGGATAATTTCATTACACGACGAAACTCACCATTCAACGTAGTTTTTTACATCAGTTCACATATTCTTTACTGCTTTAGGTAATTAAAATACCTAGGCGGTCAATAAATCTAAATAAGGTAATTTAATCCAAGAGCAGTTTTATGAAACCCTAAAATGCTGAGTTCATTCCTAGCTCACAAAAACAATTGCTGCCAGAAACACGGATGATTAAATAATGGAGCCTTCCTAAACCTGTGAATAAGGACTAAGGACTCCGACTACAAAGGAAACGCGGGTTTGATTTCAAAACGCTTTCATTTCATTCTTCTTATTATATTAGCTACGTCGATCATCTGAACTATTTCACCCGATTTGCTTTCGAGAAATAGCAAGAACTCTCAGCTTTGCTGTGTACATGGCGTAAATACATTATTTATTAAAAACCAGGCTGATTTTCATAAAAAACCGTTGAACTCGAATAACCTACGGCTATGGTAGGAAATCCTCCATTCCCGTTTCTTTTCCTTTGATTTACGAAATCCTCTTTTTATTCGATTGATTTCGTAGAATTGTCCTTAGTAAGTATGTTCCGTGTTCTCTATAAATAAAATTTAGACAGAAATTATTCAAATTGCTGATCAACAGAAGGCGGTCTGTCTGATTGACAATCTGTTGTTAACAGACCGATCGCCGTTACTATTCCACCAATGCAATGTAGGTAGACTCAGTCTCTTCTACAGGTATTTCAACGGAACCTGATCCAAGGAGCTAGCAGTATTAATTCCGTGCACCAAACTCGACGGACCCTAGCGGAACACCCGTTGGCTTCATAAGAACAGGTAGTTGCATCGATTCTTTTTTGCGGAGGTCGGCTTGAATGTGGAACGAGCTATCAGCATCTACTTTCTTTATTCACGTTATCCGACCCTTTTCAAGACCCGCAATAATAAAGTCCTTCCTGTAGCCCCTACCCCAACCCGCCTCGACTTAGTTCTCCTGTTTTTACGCTGTACAGATAAAGGCGCTCTTGTGAGGTGTAAAAATATTAGTTTTAATAAGAATACTAAATTGAGTTGCTGATTCAAAATAATATTTGTCAATAAAATAGAAGTGATTCGGAAAATCTGATGCCAATATTAAAATCACACCATTTTCATTGGGCCTGCGCTATTTCGTACAAATGTACCTGTAAAAGCGTGTGTATTTGTGTTTCTTCACTATCAATAAAAAAAATTGTTTTACATTAGCTCCACACGATGAAGAGTCATTTTAACATGGTTGTTACTGCAGTGCAAGGCAGTGTTCTGAGAGAGTCTTACTGGAGAGATCAAAAGGTCTCCCTCAGTCTCCTCCGATACGGCCTGCCACGCAGTTGGTGGACATACGCATCCACCACCAAGACCCGGTCAAACCTCACCCCGTAAAACCAGGCACCCCTGCTAAGTCACCAAACGTAGCGAATCACTTGGGGTGAACTGTAGCAAAGATGATGATTATCCAATAAATGGTTCCTGGTGCGGCGGTACACATACGCGCCTTCTAAAGCTGTGCAAATTAAATTATGCTTCATACCAAGTGAAACAAATAGAGTTGTTCAACCACTAAGAATCGTGCAGTAGAAGACCACCATTCAGAATCGTTTTATTGCTTAAAATTACTTTAGCCGTGTTTGATGAGTAGATCTGAATAGTCAGATACTTTTTTATCTTCTTATCCAAATCCTACCATTCTACACCCCCTTCAGTCTCACAACATACCCCTTTGGGGAGTAATGGTGGGTTTATACTTGTCTGGCATGTCGTGTCGTGACGCAAAGAATAACTGTTTAAATTTAAGTTAAATCTAAAAAAAAGTTAAAAGTAAGGAGTAAGTAAGGTAATAAGTAGTAAGTAAAAGGTAAAATGTATAAAGTATAAGTATAAAGCCTAAAGTATAAAAAATAAAGTAAAAAGTTAAAATAAAAAGTTAAAAGTAAGAAGGAAAATAATAAAAAGTAAAATATTGAAATATTAGATTTAAAAGTTCTAAATATAAAAATTAAAAAATCCTCTTAGGGGCAAAAAAAATGAATAGGTAGGTGTTATAGTGTTTGTATTTTAATGAATTTCTATAGTTTAAATTTTTATAGTTTAATCTTAAATTCCAATTACGTGTTATACTTAGTTTGTAACTTAATTAGTGTTCATTTATTATGTACTTTTTAAAATTAAATAAATAAAAACTAAATTAGGTAGTTGCAGGGATCTACCTAATTTAATTTTGATTATAATAAATCTTTTCGTCATTTGTTTATTTGCCGTTTTATTGCTGTAAATAAACAGTATGTTTTTGGTGTTGCAAATTGCATTTTTTCAGCTTCAGTTATTAAACGTGCATTAAAAACAGTTTTTCGAAGACCTTGCACGCTGCTGAAAATGAAAATACACGCGGTGTATCCTACGAATTCTAAGTAGAATTCAACTTGAATTCCGCTATTCCTAAACGTTTGGCTATTATAAATAAATAGATTAAAAAACACGTTGACCCACCGTAACAAACGACATTGCACAAAAACTCCATAACCTGAAAGGTATTTTTATACCCCAATTGCTTCGTGATTCAATTTAGATCTAAGCCTCGAAAACGGTTCCGCCCAAAATGAAAATTGCCATCACGTTGGTTTGCCTGAAACTGTAATGGTAAATTTTCGTACTTAAGTAAAATGGAAAAATAAAAAAGAGAACCGAATCTTTTCCACTTATCTTTAGTTAGTAAACAAAGTTTCTACTATCCTAGATTAATAATTGCACTATACCAATACGCACTATCCTAGATTAATAATTGCACTATACCAATACGCACTATCCTAGATTAATAATTGCACTATACCAATACGCACTATCCTAGATTAATAATTGCACTATTCCAATATGCACTATCCTAGATTAATAATTGCACTATACCAATACGCACTATCCTAGATTAATAATTGAATTTTTACTGTTCGGAAAATTTGTGCAAAAAACGTGGAAAAATCTGAATGTAATTCTTTGAATATGTAATAATAACAACAGGACACATTCTCTTTTACCTAGATTGCAGTGTCATTGAATTTCATTGAAATTACACATGCATTGCAAATTTTGTAAATTTCACTTACCGGAATTACACACGAACGAAAATATATACGGAGAGAATTACACGTGTCAAAACTTAGGTTAGGTTCTTTATTAAATATCAATTAAAGCTCAACAATTTGACAATGTTTATTTTGATTTTTAAAATTATCTATTAGTAGTTCTGTAAACTATAGTATACCTCGTAACCAAAAGAGAACTCTTATTTAATAAATCAAAACCAAATGTTCCTCTAAATTCAAGTTTTGTAAGTAGTTACTAAAATACCTATATACTTAATTAAAAACCGTTTAATATTTTATGTAACCACTTTTTGAAAAGAGACAAATATCTACATCTATATGATTTAGCCTGCTAAAGAATGAATTGAATAATAAGTTTAGTATTCTCTTTGTGCGGTGCTTCGTAGCCCCCCCACTCTTGTATACTTCGATTGTCTAAAGGTTTCACTTCTACCGCGAGTGAACTGCGCACATGTAATTTTTTTTATTACCCGGCTGTCTAAATCGAGACGAGGGTTACGTAGGTATTTGTTAAATCCAATCAAATGAAAAATATGTTTTATTTTCTATTTTAGTGAGATTCCAGGGTGAGGTTTATACCACTTGGACAAAAGGTTTGTTGGACAAAACCAAATTACTTCTTTATCTCGAGGGTCATAAAAAGTATTGGAAAAATGGACTGTAAACCAGCCAACTAAATTATTTATTTTTCATAAAAAATATGAAATTTTAGCACAGCAACTAATATTTTCTCCTTTTTCGTTTTTCACGATAAAAATAATTCATGTACGGCTATCTTTTAATCCGGTTTTTTTTATTTTTATGTATAAATACGTATTTTTTATGTATTTATCGGTGTTTATGTTCACTGATGCTCGTTTTTTTCAGAATTGTTGTTAATTTGATGATTTTTGGGAGATAAAAGCAATCGTATTTCCCAAGATATGTAATTTAATTTATTTCTCCAGACAAGAGGCTCTGGGGGTAATGATTTCCTACATGGTCTATGTTGTCTTCGGGGATGATGTATGGAAGTTAAATTCCCCCGATAGATAGTTTTTTTCTATTGAAAACCATTTAATAATATTAACTTATAAATAAATAGTTATTTGCGGCACGTTCCAGAGTGGAAGATACTTTCAGTATCATCCTGGTGTAGAATAGAAACGTTGCTTGAAATGGCTTTTTCCGTGTTTGGTGACCAGATCTGAATAACCAAGTACTTGGTACTTTCACGTATGTCACGGTTTTAATACTATAAGTTTTTGTCGTAAGTCACTAGCCATAAGTCTTGGATATAAGCCACTAGCTTTAATTACAAATCTTAGTTAAACCAATTTTATTAAATATGTACTTGGTACAGCGCCCTTGGGGTGATTTTTCACAAAAACGGCGCTATATAAATCTGCCAAGTATTATTTTCAATCAATCACCAAACAGTATTAATAGCCTTCCATCTGCGTGGTTGAATTTCAGAACCCGACTTCGATTGCATTTCTGACGCCACGCCTTAAGCTCCGCGCCACGAATAACATCTGTGTACGTGGAATTTCAAACAAAGCTACCGTTTTAATTCGGTTTTAAATTTAAAAAATCCGTCACAAGATGTCGACACTTAGGTCGGCAAGTTGGTGTGGACATGCCCCAGGCAAGTATAAGGGATCTGGCAGTATCCCTCCGGATATGGAAAGATTGACGGTAATACTCAGTTGGATCAAGCGGCTATATATTACATGTAACGTCATTGCCTATCTCGGTTACTTTCTCCCGGTGACTATCACTGGATGACGGGGGATCCGAGGAACAGGCTATTTTTGGAACCAGTTCCTATTGGATTTATAAAATGGTCACAAACACTAACTGGGCAAAGCCCAACCAAAAGCCGCCCGCAGGGCCTAGTACCAAAAAACCTGCGGCGCGGGCTTTTAACTGCTAGTTATTATTATTACCTAAGCGAAATTATGGCCGTGTTGAAGCTTTATTTGCGGTGTTTAATATGATGTTTCTTTCGCCTTGAAAATTATTGGTAGAAGTGCCTTCTTGGAAACATTCTTGAGAGAATGTGAAGTATTTTTTGTTCATTTAATTTTCGGTATTATTTTAGCGCTTTTACGATGTTTGAGTGGATATAATTCACTCACGTACTAACTTTATTGTGAAAAATCACCTCAGGGGCGCTGTGTGCGACGTGACGAGTGATCGTTGCTAAATCCAAGTTTCGAATGTTTCAATCAAATCACCTGTCATAAACAATTAGATAATTCGTAAGTACAAGTATTTCAATAACAGTGTCGAAATGTACGTTGAAGCCGGGTAGTAAAACTTTAAGTTCGTATAACTGATAACCGATTGAATTAAAGATAGATAGTTTCCTCGATTCTCAAAATTGGCGGATGTAAGAGGGAAGCGGAACCATAATAAACTACCCAATCTGAAAGCCGATAAAGTTCCTTTCAGGAAATGAAATTTGTGGTTTTTGTAGTCAACGAAATTTGTCGTAAATAAAATTACGACCACACTATCTTTTAATACTGATATTTTCATTGTTTTAACAATTTTTTTTCGGCGATAGTTAAACAAGGTTTTCATTAGAATATTGTGAAGAAAAATTAAAATGTATAGGGAAACATTTAAAAGCTATGGAACTAGCAAATATGGTTACAGTTAACAGAATTTGTAAATAGTGAAATTATTATTTTATATAATATAATACATAAGTATTATTTTTATTAAAATGGAGCCACATAAATATTTGGCAATTATTGAAGTAAGCAATAGGTAGGTATTAGGTATATAGGATTCCAAATATTATTTTGAAACTGCGAATAATTTTGGAGTCTGCATCAAAACTCAAAATCGTTTTATGTCTTAATTCTGAGAAATTATGTGTTCGTTTGTGCACGATCAAATATCTTGGGAATTTTCAATAACTTGGAATAACTGTCAAAAATATTGTTTCGTTTTTCTAAAGTCATAAGGCCACAAATGTTTCCAGCTCTTTAAGTTGTGACAAGATATTTTTAAGTAAAACCGGTTTTACACAATCTATGAATATGATTGTATTACATTGGGAATATGTTTGGTTCATTTTTTTTTTTTAAATCGTTTTGCTCTTTGGCGCTTAGTAAAGAATATGTTCAATAACAACAAGGCGTTTTTGTACTCTAAGAACCAGTTGTTTCACAAAATTTGAATATTTCATCAAATTTAAAATATCATTTTCAAGATCCGTAAAGGTTCTATTCAAGTTATGTAAAAATATCATTAATGACTAGTTGTTTTGCATAAATGAAATTAAAACAGAACTGGACTCACGAGCAAACTCACAGAACTTGAAAATTATCTATGAAATTTGATGAAACTCATTGATGTACTTCATTCCAACAAATTCTGTGAAAAACTGTACCGCTAAAGGTTGTACATATTACCTACTAAAAACTATAGGTATAAAAAAAGTATTTTAAAAATGGCGTAGGTATTTCAGTAACACGACTTTTCCAAATTTTTGCATTTGAACGAAAAAACCGCTCGGGAAAAAGATCTATTTATCTTTAGTTGTCTATACTAATATTATAAAGAGGAAGGATTTGATTGTTTGTTTGTTTGTTTGTTTGTTTGTTTGCATCGAATAGGCTCCGAAACTACTGAACCGATTTGAAAAATTCTTTCACTGTTGGGAAGCTACACTATTCCCGGGTAACATAGGCTATATTATATTTTTAAAAAAATTAGGGATCCTTACTAAAACTCCAATAATGTAACCCAAGGTGTAAAAAAATTACCTAAAATATTCTTTACATTGCGTGCGCTGCGAAAACTATTGATGATAGAAAAAAATAATGTACTACGACTTTGCAGAACACATTATTATCTACAAAAAGTGTCGCGACAGCATATGTCTAACTCTTATAGTTATGCCACAATAAGTGTTCTTTTATTTTAAAATTTTTATTGAAATGCCGCCGCTAGAAAAGACTCTTTATTTGTATCTTGGTATTAATTCTTATCAAAATAAAATATTTTATATTCGAGACTGCTTCAATTCCTTTATATAACTTTTTGAATTATTCAATTCGGACATCCCATTTCAAAGATATCACGAGTTTAAAAATGTAAGTATTATACGATGTAAGCGTCACTGGGGAACGGACCGTACGGGAGGACACCAACAAACAATCAAATCTTTCCTATCTTATATATAAAAATCAAAATTTGTTTGTTCGTATTATGCGCTGCCATACCGTTCATCCGATTGCGATGAAACTTTGGTGATTTGTTGTGCGCACGCCCGCAAAGGATAAAGGCAAATTCTGGCGTTAATAAATTTGAATTAATGAAAATGTGCGTATTTCATATATTTTAGCGGCAAGGAGGAAAGGCAGGGGGGAGGGGAACGGGAGAGGTGGGGTACGTGGGTGGGAAAACGAGGGATGTGAAGGCGGGGAAGGTAGAAGGGAAACGCGAAAGGGGAAGGGGACTCGGGAGGTGAACGGGGACACACGGGAAAGGACATTCAAGGAGAATCAATTGATTTCTTTGCATTGCAACGCAAGCCGTGCTTTGTGCTTTGAGTGTTGGCTTTAAGCTTTGAACTTTAAGCTTTGAGCTATGATTTTTGAGCTTAAAGCTTTGAACTTTATGCATTAAATGTTAAGCTTTACGTGTTGAGCTTTAAGCTTTGAACTTTGAGCTTTATTTTTAAGCTTTGTGCTATGAGTTTTAAGCTTTGAACTTAAGCTTAGAGCTTTGATATTAAGCTTAAACTTTGGCCTTTAAACTTAAAACCTTGCCTAAACCTGGAGCTTTAAACTTTAAGTTTAATGTTTGAGCGTTACGCTTTCGGCTTTAATCTCTGAGCTTTAAGCTTTGAGCTTTGCGCAAAGCACAAGGCTTAATGCTAAACTTTAAGCTTTGAGCTTTGCGCAAAGCACAAGGCTTAATGCTAAAAGCTTAAAGCTTAAAACTCAAAGCTTAAAGCTCAAAGCTCAAAGCTTGAAACTCAACGCTTTAATCTTAAAGCTCAAAGCTTAAAGCTAAAAGCTCCAAATTTAAAGCTCAAAGCTCAAGGCTTTAATCACAAAACTTAAAGCCCAAAGCTTAAAGCTAAAAGCTCAAAGCTAAAAGCTCAAAGCTCAAAGCTTGAAGCTCAAAGCTTAAAGCTCAAAACTTACAGCTCAATGCCAAAATTTCAAAGCTTCAATCTCCTATCTTTAAGCTCAAGGCTTTAAGCTCAAAGCTTTAAGCGCAAGGCTTTAATCACAAAACTTAAAGCTCAAAGCTTTAAGCTCAAGGCTTTAATCTCAAAGCTTAAAGCTCTAAACTTAAAGCTCAAGCATAGTACCCAAAGCTTATGGCTCAAAGCTTAAAGCTCAAAGGTTTAAGCTCAAAGCTTGAAGCTCAAGGCTTTAATCTCAAAGCTCAAAGCTCAAAACTTAAATTCAAAGCTTAAAGCTCAAAGCTTGAAGCTTAAAGCTCAAGGCTTAAATCTCAAAGCTTAAAGCTCAAAACTTAAAGCTCAAAACTTAAATATCAAAGTTTGAACTTCAAAGCTTAAAGCTCAAAGCTTAAGGTTGAAGCTCAAAGCTTAACCCTTCAAAAATTTTAAAGCGCAAAGCTTGAATCTCAAAGCTTAAAGCTCAAAGCTTAACCCCTCAAAAATTTGGCGTATTTTGTCAAAAGGTATAAATGTTTCGATATATATCGACTTTGCAATAAAAATTCAAATAAATGGAATATTTGTTAACGTATCCAAAAACTAAATACTGGTTTTGAAAGGTGATGAAATACGCTTAAATAAATGGTATTATTAGAAATTACGAAAACATTTTTTAAATACAAAATTTTTTAATGTTAACTTTAAAAAAATTTTAAAATGCTCAACTGACATTTTTGATATTAAAATTACTGATCTATAGAAAATGTGTTTGTTTCTGTCTATGTGTGTGAGATGTTTTGCGTTGCTAAACCGTTCATCCGATTGCGATGAAACTTTGGGGTTTTGGTGTGCGCATGCCCGCGATGGTTTCTATGTACGATTGTGAGTTTTGGCATCGCTATCATACATTGCTAACCGTTCATCCGATTGCGATAAAACTTTGGGGATTTGATGTGTTTAAGTCCGCGATGGTTTCTATACGTGTATAGTGAGTTCTGGCATCATCTGGGACGAACGGGAAAGGGTTAGTAGAGCGAATTTTTTTCTTTATTAAGTGGCATAGCATATGCCGGGAACTTGCTATTGTATTTAAATGCCTGTGTCAGAATTTGGTAAATTGAATTATGTAATAGAAAGTACCTACCCTAAAATTCTAAATCTATACTAATATTATGAATGTGAAACTGCGTGTGTTTGTTTGTTACGCTTTCACGCATAAATTAATAAACCGATCTTAGAATTTTTTTCACCAATAGAAAGCTACATTATTTGCGAGTAATATAGGTTATATATATTGGTAAGTTCTGGCGTTACGAAATTATAAATATTAATATATTGTATTTATTTTACGTTTTCTGTCGAAAATGGCGAGTTATTGCTAACGTCAGAAGAAAAGCAAAACAAATCGTTGCCGTGAAAACCATGTTGATATAGATTTTTTTAATTCGGGCATTGTATGTAATACTTATCTCTAAAAAATGAATCGCCGAAATGTATTTACGCGCATGACTTCCGAACGACTGCACCAAATTGGATTTTACTAATGGTGAGCTCTGGCATTATGAAATATGGTGGCATGCGAGCTGTTTGAAAACTGAATGTACCGGGAAAGAATGTATGAAATGCGGAGGGGGACTCGGGTAGGGGGTTCGCGGGAGGGGGAGGAGGGAAACCCGGGAGGGGGAGGGGAATCTGGGAGGGGGAACCTGGGAGGGGGGAGGGGAGCTTGGAAGGGGGGTTCGCGGGACGGGGAAAGGAGTAGTGGAGTGGGGGGAGGGAAGGTGGAAGAGGCGGAGTGGGAACGCGAGAGGGGAAGAGGACGCGGGAGAGGAAGGGGAAGCGGAAGAGGAACGGGACGAATGGGAAAGAACACGCAGGAGAAAACAATTTATTTATTAAATGGCATGGCAACGCATGCCGGGTACCAGCTAGTTTTAAATAAAAATATGGGTTTTTACAATGCTATAAAAATATATGAGTGATGTAGTATTTAAGCTATAAAAATAAATAAATCTAGAAACGTCCCTTATCTGTTGACATGACCTCGTTCCATAACGTGCTCGTAAAGCACCTTTAAACTGCTCAATTAACCCAAGTTTGTTTTATTTTCAGGTACAGGGGGCGCGTAAAAACTGCCTGCATTCTCATCTGGCCCGATGGAAAACCGGACGTCTCTTATATGGACTTTATGTGAGTATTGTAGTACAAATATCATTTCATGTCTATGAGCTTTCATTACCTGAAATCAATGAAAAGCGAAAATAATACATTCAATTAGTAATGGGTAAACTTGCTTTAATGTGTGGGTAGCAAAAAAGCAGTTTGGTTACGCCCATACACATACCTACACATACGCATACCTACATAGCACGCATACATACTGTCACTGCTTGGGATTGGTATTAATATTGTTGCGAATTCCTTTCCTACCTATCCCTATTGCCTACCCATCAATTCTTACTCAGTGTCTGTCATAAACGCCCGCAAACAACATATAGCCATTGTGCTCCGCTATCGATGAACCGCTATTAAAATAACTCCGCTGTGTATTATCAAATGAACGAAACTCGCGTCTATTGCTGTTTGTGCCTGTTGGGTCATAGAGAAAGCAGACGAGGGCATAGCCAGCCTAGAAGTTCTTTCATCCTTTCGGTGAGTCCTTTCCTTTCTTTGCCACATGTGTTTTTATCATTTCAAGCTGTGATAGTAACACAAATCAAGGTCCTTCGCCAGTCATTCTTAATACACAAACATATCAATCCACTCTACACAATCGTATATCTCATTCACAGTTCTTAACTAATTACCATTGGAGGCAAATCAACTAAAATCGTATCATGTTCCTAGATATTTACGCAGTGAAATGTAGGTGCAACCCCAATAATATCACTTTGTTTACGAATTCACGGCATCACAAAATTCCTCTACAACTACCTACTTAAAAGGCGGGGAACCACAAGGTCCACAATTGGGGCCTTTGTTATTTTTCAAGTGAAAACTTCTTCGATGAAACGAAAAGTAGCGACACTAAAAAGAGACAAACGCATACATCTATGAGATTAAGCCTGCGAGAGAATAAGAGAGTATAATCGATCTCCTCTTTGTGCGGTGCGATGTGTGCGGCGCGATGTGTGCGGTGAAGGAGGAAACCATATGTTTCCTTATAACGCCGTTGGGAAAGTGTTGGGTCCCCTCCAATGGTGCTTCGTAACCTACCGGTCCCTTTTTTGTGCGGTGCTTCGTAGCCTTCCCATTTTTGTCTACTTTAGTTATCTGAAGATTTCACTTCTACCCTGAGTGAATTGCACACTCTGTTTTTTCATTATTTATTAATGACAGAGTGGTAAAAATATATTTTTGTGTGTGCTTGTTATTATTTTACTGTAACATCAATATTTTTGTGTATTTTATTAACACTAATAACAACAAAGCTTTGTGCAACAAGATAAATCTAAAAATTTACACGAATGTTGAAAATTTACGGTAAATTTAATGTGAGAAGAGCTCATATTATATATCTTTTCTAAATTAGAATATTTCGTTTACACATACGAGAAAATTTATGAATGCGTTTATATTTTTAAAAAAAACTTCAGGGTTTATGAAAACTGGGTACAAAATAAAATTGGGAACGCAAAAACCGCGCTGCAGAGTTAATTCAGAAAATGATTCCTTTCGGTGTACAATTTTGGTTCTATTCGTAATACAAATATGTTTTCTGACTGTGTGCATGGGGGAGTTCGTGTGGGGATATCCGTATATCCGTGGCCGGAAAAGCGAACATTGAATTATTCTAAAAAATAAAACGGTAATTAACTATTTTTTCAGGATTTTTTTTTGTTTCTTCGTGTGGAGTATTAACACTGATCTGTTTTGTCGCACACAATGCGAGTCGGTGGCTTTGTTTTGCGGGATTTGTGGTTATAGCAAAAGTTTTATGTATGAGCTTAGCTTATGAAATTTTGTTTAGCTGGGAATGGATTTTATTGTGGGTGGATATTTTACTATTATACCGAATATAGATAACCTAACCGTTTGTAGAGCAGATATTCACAAATGCACAGACTTCAACCTAGTAATATCTTTTTCATAATCTTTACTGATTATGGTATGCTTACGATTTTTCATGGGATTAGATTTGATGAGTTTTGAGCTCCTTTTGTGTGTTTGTATCGATTGGTCGAGATTTTCTATACCATTCCCTTGTAGGCAATGCAAACACTTTTTTTGCAAAAAATTTAAATAGAGTTTGTTTCTCTTTATTCATTAACACTTTATAAACTTTTTTGGGTTTATAGCGACGCGGAGGTGTTGTTTGCTGATGTTGATGTATTAAAATGAAAGAGGTAGATTGTATTTATATTCATATATGCCACCGTTATTGAGTTTAGGAACGAATAACCTCAATGTAATGCTAATTAATAAAGTAAGGATTACTAATTTATTAAGTAAGTATGTTTACAATTAATAAAGTAAGTATGTATGTTTACAAGTATGTATGTTTGCTAATTAATACAGTAAGTATGTTTACAAAACTTTAAAAATATAACGCACTTAAATGAGTCATAGCAATAACGTCATTATAAAACAATTAAGAAAACCCTAACCCTAACCCTAACAAAAAAAATTGACGTTTAAAATCTTATAAATAAGTCGTCTAATAGTGGATTCATCACATTTGAAACTGGTCTTTAAACCGAAACAGCTGTAACAAAAATACTTGCAGAACTTAAAACAAAATTATCAAATTTAATTTTAATTAAATTAAACACAAAAGCAACTTATAATTAATTAATGCTTAAATTCGGATGTAAGTCTAAATACAATTTACCCAAAAAAATATAAGTAATTAATTAATTAATAGTGGATTCATCACATTTGAAACTGGTCTTTAAACCGAAACAGCTGTAACAAAAATACTTGCAGAACTTAAAACAAAATTATCAAATTTAATTTTAATTAAATTAAACACAAAAACAACTTATATATACAACAAATAGAATATAATTCAACGGTTTGGTCCCCAAATTATGAGGTTCATTCATATGTGATTGAAAGAATCCAAAATAAATTTTTAAGATATGTAAATTTTAAAATGGGCATTCCTAGAGAATGCCTAAATTACGATAATGTACTTTGTTCATTAAATTTAATAAAATTATCTGATCGTAGAATCATTTCCGATTTAACCTGTTTATATAAAATCGTAAATTCAATGTTTGATACCCCTGATTTATTGTATGTGATCTCTTTTCACACTCCAGGCAGGTCAGTTACAAGACAGTACCTACCTTATTATTGTGACAACTTGTAACATAACGTTTTGCTCCGGTAACTAGCTCAGAAATAATCATTGAATATTTAAATAAATGCATTTTTATTACATACCTCTGTACTGTCCTTTCTCCACTCTGCCTTCTCACCGGTTCGGGTCGCTTGGATCGGAACAAAAGGGGATGAATATAATTATAAAGATTTTAAATGAATGGAATTTATTAAGGGTTGGCTAAGTGTAAACAAAATCCTAACTTTACTTAGATCTACTTATATCTAAACTCAGCTGATTGTCATATGGTTCGGGGATAACCAACTTTGCGACGTTTAATCTCGTTGGCAATCTGCGGGAGCCTTTCCAGGCACAGTGTCAGGATGCGGCAGCGGAGCTGTGGGGTGGGTAGTGGGCAGCGGGCAGTGGGCAGCAGGCAGTGTGCGGCGGGAAGTCGTTTTGCACTATTTTATTGTTTGTCAGGACGGCACTTTATAAAACGTTCTTCTAATATTGTCTTTTACGCAGTTGTCATTACACACGTTAACTCGCGATATCAACTCTTCTTTTTGTCTCTTGTCTTCTCAATTTCCGATGGACCTCTTCCTTACTCTTCTCGCGTTCCTCCCTCTCCCTGGTCTCAGTCTTGACTGTCTTTGTCCCGGCGTGCCCTATGCACTCGTAGGAACCGTGGCCCTACCCCGCACTTCTCACTTCTTCCGTCTTGGTCCTTGCGACCCACATATCTGTCAACACTTTCTTTGTCTTTGCCAGCGAGACTAATTCAAATTTATTTGTGACGAAATTTGATTCGTCACAATTCCCCCTTCGTCACAAAAGAAAATTTTTATTTCCTAGAAATAAAATTTTCTTTTCCCCTTTTCCCGTATGACAAACTTCTTACATCTAAACATGGAAAAGCTAAAATTATTAACAATTCTCGTATCCGGAATGAAAATTACGTTCTAAACAAAACTTATATGTATAACAATTAAAATTAAAACACACATAAACATTAATAATCTTCAACAAAATTTACTCATTCGACATATATCCTAAACTCTTTCATCATTTCCCAATATTGAACGACAATCCTTTTCGCTTCACACTCTTTCAAAACATCAAAAACACCACTCTTTTTAAAACATCAAGACTCACATCTTAATATGTGGCCCAAAATTTTACAAAATACATGAAAACAATAAGATACAATAAAACACAACAAAATTAAAGATAAACGACAACCCTCGACTAACCTAAACACTTCTTATATTAACAAAGCGGTCTTCTTCTCTCCAGACACTTGAGGATTGGAATTTTACACTGTTTATTTACGAAGTTTTTCCCAACCATACGACAAAAAACTATGACAACGTAACATTTTACATAAAAAATCCAATGTATCGGGATAGGAGAGGGAATGGAGATTGCATACCTACCATTTTAGTTCAATCTCCCATTATTTTCGCTGACATGTCTGGAGTATAATAAAATTTTATACCTGCTTACGCGTAGATCTTCTTAATTTTACTCTTAATCAAACATGTTGTATCGCAAAAGAAGCCGTTACTAATATTTATAAACTCCTCAATTACCTAAACCTAAATCTATAAACGTCTACATCATCGATAACACAAAACAAGAAATCTGGTGTACATGCCATAGTACGTCTGAGTTGAAATGGATGAAAAAATTAAACAAAATAAGACAGAGTTGTAGTGTACCTCCCGACGCGATACACAATGAAAATTAGGCGCCAGGTAATTTCTATTACACGGAGAAACCACCAAAACCGGATTCTCTGTCTTTCACTCTCCCGCTTTCAAGATGCAACCTCTACCTGCCGCATTTTTCAATCCTGCTGGCCAATGCATCCATCGCGCATCATCTCATTTTATTCCACTTTTTCGCACTTTTACACAATTTACGGTCTTTTCTCACGCGCGCAGAATACTACTCAACTATGAAGACATTTAAGTACACACATATTACTTTTCATCGAACACGCGCATTTGTACCACTCAAATCGTGCAAAGTTCAGTGCTCACATTCGTTTGACGACAACACCAACACCGGTCTTTTCTCACGCAAGCAGACTACTTTTCATACTAATTTTGTCAAACTTGCATATTTGTACCACACAAATCGTGGGACATTCGGTGCTCGCTTTCGTTTTCGCATTCTTTCACTTGAGGACGCACCACCACCAACACCGGCCTTTTATCACTCACGCAGATTACTTTCAGATATGAGACATTTAGGTACTAGCATACTAATTTCATCAAACGTTCGTATTTGTCCCTCTCAAATCGTGTCAGTGGTAGGTGCTCCATCTATCGCTCTCATAAATTACCTTACGCAATTCGTTTGCACACTCACGCACGCCCCCTTATTTTCTCATCTGCGCAGGCTACTTGTCCGAAACATCACGAGACTTTAGGTGCAAGATAATGTTCGTTTCGCCAAACGCAGATATTTGTTTTCCTCAACTCACGCGATATGAATGTGCCACAATTCCTCTAATTACAATCCTCCTTCACAATTGCTCTATTTTACGGGTGAGATGTTACAGAGAATGGCGTTGTACTTTACAACTTGTCGACCTAAAAAAAAACACGTAATATAAATTTAATCTAGCCAAACCTAAAGTGTGTAAAATAGACTAAACATTGATAACTTACTCGAACCTATTTTGACTGATCTCCATTGTGTCACATCACAATCGCAGGTAGCTCCGATTTCACTAGGTCTTTAATGTGATATCTACCTGTCTCCTTTCCATTTGCATCCGCTAGAAGATACAAGACGTCAGAAATTTTTTCTTTTACGACATTTTGAATGAATCGTGGAGCTAATTTGTTTGAAAAGTACACAGATGCATCAGAATGTACGAAGTTTTTTCTCCACACGACATCCCCTTGGTTATAAATAACATTTCTTCTACGTAAGTTATATGCACCTGCATTGCGTTGGAACGCTACCAGCAAGTTATCTCGAACTATATCGAAAACAGTTTGGAGTTCTTTCAAGGATGATCCATAGGATTGTGTATCGTTTATTCTAAGCCCAGTTTTAGATTCTGATGTCACATTATTATTGTGCGGGTGGAAACCCCCGTTTAGCATTTGTTCTCTGCCATGAAATAGAAAATACGGTGTAAATCCAGTGGAAAAATTTACTGTGTTATTCATTGAGGTCTGTACCATTGGTAAGTGGGTGGTCCACGCTCGCTGATCTTCTTGGATCATTATGCTCAGTGTCGTTTCAATTGTTTTATTATAAGCTTCGACTACATTTGACTGTGGAGCGTAATACGCGTTATAGAAAAGAATGGGTACATTATATTTTTTCGTGAATTCTTTTAACTCCCGAGATATAAATTGTTTCCCATTGTCCATTTGTAGCACTCTCGGAGTCCCTAATGGCAAGAATATACCAAACTCTAGACACTTTATGATGGACGCAGAGGTAGCTTTGCGTAGGGGAAATAACCAACAGTACTTTGTAAATACGTCGACACAACTCAATATATATGCGTGCCCAGACCGGCTGCGAGGTAATGGACCAACTAAGTCTATAGAAATCATCTCCATGGGAGCGTTGACCGGCTTCGGGGTGGACATTTGACCTAAAGGCGCCCCTGTTGATGGTTTGTATGCCTTGCAAGTTACGCATTTTCTTACATACTTTTTAATGTCTCTGTACATCCCTGGCCAATGAAATCTTAGTCGCGCGTTTTTGAATGTTTTAAATGTTCCCGGATGACCCATTGTAGGAGAATCATGACATTCTCTTATTATTTCTTCTCGCTGGTCATAGGGCACAACCTTTTTCCACTCGAAATTCCCCGTCAGGGGTGTTTCACTTTCGACATGATAATGAAGAATATCATTTTCAATTCGATAACGTGAATTTGTCGCCGGATCGGTTGAACACTTTTCGAATAACTTTGCATACCAATGGTCCTCATTTTTCTGAGACGACTTTTCTTGTAGTTCGCCGACTTCAATCCGAGATAAAACGTCAGGCACAACATGCTGGGATCCTTTCCGATGTATAACGTTAAATTCATACTGTGAAAGTCTGGTGGCCCATCGAGCTAATCGGCCAGAAGGATTTTGGAGGCTGTGCAGCCATTTAAGACTCGAATGATCTGTCACCAATGTAAATTCTTTGCCCTCTATGTAGGACCTAAAATGATATACTGAATCCAATGCCGCGAGCAATTCTTTTTCGGTGGTACCGTAATTTTCTTCGTGTTTATTTAGGGATCTAGAGTAATAACTTATAGGGTGTTCTCCGTCTTCAAAGGTTTGGGTCAACACGCCTCCTATCCCTAAATTGCTGGCATCTGTGTGTATGAAAAATGGTTTCTCGAAGTCAGGGCATCGCAAAATCGGTGCAGATGTCAACATATTTTTAAGTATTTGAAACGCACTCTCGGTTTCAGTAGTCCATTTAAATTTAGTTTTTCCGTTTTTATCACCCGTTATTTTAGTCAATGGCGACGCTATAGTGGAGAAATTTTTTATAAATCTTCTGTAATAACCACAGAGACCAAGGAAGCTCTTCAATTGCTTTGAATTTTTGGGGGTGGGGTAGTCTTGTACACTTTTTATCTTAGCTGGGTCCGTCTTAAGTCCGTTAGCATCTACCACGTAACCTAAAAAACGCAATTCTTTTTTACAGAATTCGGATTTGCCCAGATTAATAGTTAATCCCGCTTCTTTGATCCGGTCGATGGTTTTGTGTAGTAGCCTTTCGTGATGTTCAAAGTCTGGTGAAATGATTATGAGGTCGTCCACGAAACAAAAAACGTGATCATCCCACTGAGGTCCAAACAACTGATCAGATAGCCTTTGCAATTCAGCCCCTGCGTTTTTGAGTCCAAATGGCATGCGTTTAAACTCAAACAATCCCCTCCTCGGCACTACAAACGCGGTTTTTTCTCTTGACTCTGGAGTGAGTGGTATCTGCCAGTATGCTTTTGACAGGTCTATTGACGATATGTATTTCGCGTTGCGCAGATTATCGAGAATTTGCTTAGTGTGGGGAAGTGGGTAGGAATCACGACGCGTGGCTGAGTTAAGTAAGCGAGAATCTAAGCAAAGTCGGGTAGATCCATCCTTCTTAGCCACCATTACAACAGGACTCGACCATGGTGAACGTGATGGTTGAACCACTCCCATCTTTAGCATTTTTTCTAGTTCCTCCTCCAATTGTTTTTGTCTGACCGGTGATAGTGGAAAGTATCTCTGCTTGATGGGTGGTCCTTCAGTGTGAATCGCATGTGCAATAAGATGTGTTCGTCCTAGTCCCTTTTCTTCAAATGATATGTCTCGTGCTTTTTCAGTAATCAACTTCATCCTCCTTGCCTGATCTGGTGTTAATTCGACTCCGTTACCGCCGTGAATCACGGTATTAACCGCATTTTCTTTTTGCGAGTACTTCATATCCTTGAACAAGTCAGGTGCAACGTTGAATTCAACCCAAAAATCCACTCCCAGTATAAGTTTGGAAGTTAATGTGGGAATAACGTAAAATATCATTGTTTTGGTAACGCCTTCGCATGAGACTGGAAGTGTAACACACCCATCGATTTTTTGTTCTTTTCCGTCAGCAGTAAATATCTTATGGTGCGATTCATTTCTTTGGTATTTATTAATGTTCAAACTCATATATGTACTATTGTTCATGCAGTTTACTGAGGCTCCGCTGTCTAATAGTCCGGTAAATTTTTTACCATCTATTTCAATCTCAACATGTGGACGGTTGTCATTTCCTCTGGTACACCGTATAGGTTCACATCGTGAATTTAAATAAAACAATTTTACGAATTCTAGCCAGCTTTTCCACTCCCGATCGGCTTGTGCTGCTCCGGGCCGATCGGTTACTCGTTTTTTATAATCCCTTGGGACGCGTCGCAAGGGGTTGCATTGATTGGCACTGACTCACTGAATTCGAGAGCTTGCAACTCGTAGCGGGGTGCGTTAGTAGTCCTGTATGAATTTCTCCTCGGTTTTCTACATTCCCTGCTAATGTGGCCTACTTCGTCGCAGTTATAGCACTTCGGACTATTCTCCCTTCTCCTCCAGTTTGTGCGTGGCGGTGCCGATCCATAAGTTTGTGGAATTCTTGGATTTTCCCTACGTGGTGCAATATCTGTTCTCTGTGAGTACATTCCCACCACGTGAGATCCTCTCTTTTCTTTAAGATTAGGCGAGAAAGTTTCGAGATCGTTGCACACCTGTACCAAATCGTCTATACTATTGACGCGTGCTCCCGCTACCGTGCTGGCGTATGCTGAATGTAAGCCTTTTTTCAGAATGTATATGAGTTCAGACTCAGATAACGGGTTGTCAAGGCGGTAATTTTTAGCTTTCGTGATGAGCACAAACTCCGCAGCGCTTTCTTCGTCTGCCTGACGTGAATCGTATAGCTTCAAACGTGCAGTAATTTGAGAATCGGCTCTTTCAAATTGCTGCAGCAGTTTAGTTTTCAAATTTTCCCATGTCAGTTCTGAAGACTTGATAGTTCTGTACCAGATAAGAGCGACTCCTTCCACTAACTCAACAAACCCTTGAGTGATATCGGTTTCCGAAAATCCTCGGGCAGAACTGATTTCTTCTAGTCTCTGAATGAAATCTCTAACGCATGTTCTCCCATTGTATTTAATTAAGAGTGTGCTCAAATTTATTGATTTTGTCTCCTTGATTCCAATTTTCGATATTGCTTTGCATACATCTTCCGTTTCTGTGTACTCTTTTGTGTTTTTTGGAATATCCTGATTAAATTTTAAAGCTTGTTGCCTCATTTTTCGGATGGTTTTCTGAGGGGTTAAATTTCTAATTTTTAATTCGGCAATCAGATCGTCCTTAGAGAGGCCATTTGGGTCATGGATCTCCTTGGAATTTAACTCGTAGCTATCGGAAGACATGTTGATAAATTATCTCGCCGCTGATATATTTGGTTTGATGACCTTTGTCAACGGGACAAAGACGATTCCTTACTCGGGGGTCAAATACCCCTGCCTAAATATCAACAAAAAATAACCCCGAATAGGTACCCTAAAATTATCTATCCTAAACACATAAATTTAGGCAACCAAAAAATAACACTTTACATCACCCGTCTTACTTATTTTCTACGAAAATATTAAACACTCTTCAAATGATTATTCAGTCGATAGATGGATGTAGGGTTTGAACTCCAGGTACCTACCTACAATCCCGATTAAGTCAACACGCCGAACTGCCGAATGATTAACTGTCTTTCAACAAAAAAAATGACACTTGACAAACCCAGCCGTCAATTTTATTACGCACCCGACCTCGCCGCAGTACATTTGTTTATAATAACAAACTAAACGCAGAAGAATTCTTTTCAACATAAAACAACTCTCATCTTTATTTCATAATCTTATAAGATACACATTTAATTTTCTATTTTGAGACAACGCAATAACGCACGACACAAAATATGACAAAGGGAACTCTTATGGATATCGAGAAAAAATACAATAAATTCGCTATAATAAAAACATGCAAATATTTACCTTATTTTCAGGGACGGGGTATGTGAATGTCGATAACATTAGTAATAGGTATTGTAAAATACCTAAAACTGCCACACGTCGGGCGACATTGTAACATAACGTTTTGCTCCGGTAACTAGCTCAGAAATAATCATTGAATATTTAAATAAATGCATTTTTATTACATACCTCTGTACTGTCCTTTCTCCACTCTGCCTTCTCACCGGTTCGGGTCGCTTGGATCGGAACAAAAGGGGATGAATATAATTATAAAGATTTTAAATGAATGGAATTTATTAAGGGTTGGCTAAGTGTAAACAAAATCCTAATTTTACTTAGATCTACTTATATCTAAACTCAGCTGATTGTCATATGGTTCGGGGATAACCAACTTTGCGACGTTTAATCTCGTTGGCAATCTGCGGGAGCCTTTCCAGGCACAGTGTCAGGATGCGGCAGCGGAGCTGTGGGGTGGGCAGTGGGCAGCGGGCAGTGGGCAGCAGGCAGTGTGCGGCGGGAAGTCGTTTTGCACTATTTTATTGTTTGTCAGGACGGCACTTTATAAAACGTTCTTCTAATATTGTCTTTTACGCAGTTGTCATTACACACGTTAACTCGCGATATCAACTCTTCTTTTTGTCTCTTGTCTTCTCAATTTCCGATGGACCTCTTCCTTACTCTTCTCGCGTTCCTCCCTCTCCCTGGTCTCAGTCTTGACTGTCTTTGTCCCGGCGTGCCCTATGCACTCGTAGGAACCGTGGCCCTACCCCGCACTTCTCACTTCTTCCGTCTTGGTCCTTGCGACCCACATATCTGTCAACACTTTCTTTGTCTTTGCCAGCGAGACTAATTCAAATTTATTTGTGACGAAATTTGATTCGTCACAAACTCTACTTCAACATCGCAATATTACACTCCTATGCGACGGATTCAACAGCTAGGAAACAAATACTCCGATGTTGTTGATATATTTAGTACATCAATTTCAATATATAAGCATACTTTATTGAAGTTTTTTTTATCAAGTATGGGAATACCTTGATAAAGCTATTTATTTGTATTTTTTCTAAATATTTGGTACCTACATACTGTGTGGATCTAATTCAATAATGTTGTTACTTTATAATTATTTTTGTGCAATTGTCTTAAATAGTTATTTCCTGCACTATTTATAAGTATAATTCATAAATATTGTTATATATATATATATATGTAAAAGCCTAAATAGGCGTATATAAATAAATAAATAATTAATTAATGCTTAAATTCGGATGTAAGTCTAAATACAATTTACCCAAAAAAATATAAGTAATTAATTAATTAATTTAAATCGTGTGCAACAAATTTGACTCTGTGAATTAATTCTGAATTTAGTTCGTCAAAATGGATAAGTTTTTAGGAAACCTAATTAAAAGTTTGGTCTCACCATATCACAACAAATTCCCTCAAAGTACCAGGCAAATGAATGAGCGGGGTGGGTACTTACCTCACTTAATCCGGTTAAATAAAGTTGCGCTCCATGAAATTAAATTGTTATATTTAATGAGGCCGGACAAAAGGAATTATTATTCAAAGAATGACGATAACTTTGAAGAAGCTCAATTTCATGAACACAATGGATTCCTTTGTTTCAGGTACGGGTTGAGTTTTTCTATTGTGACTGTTCTCAAAAAACCTGCCAATTAAAATGGCAGAAAAATAATTAATTTTGTATAATTTTTCAATGAAGGAGAAACTTTTAGAGATTCTGTCGCGGGAAATTATAAAACTCAAAGTAATTGGTGTATCTATTGAAAACACAATTAAGAAAACAGACAAAATGTCAATATTCAAAAAAAAATTTGCACATGTCTGCTAGCATTTCAATTAAAACTTTGCAATGTAATAGTGTAAATAAAGTACAAAAATATTACTTCTTAATATTATATTAAAAAAAGCGAAAAATTCGTCACACAAAAATCAGAAAAATCACCAAATCCAAAGATGCATTAAGCTACGCTAAAAAAACTAAGATGGAAGTAGGCAGGGCACGTAGCAAGGCTAGACAGGTGGACTAGCAGGGCAACAAAGCGGAATGGTCCATACCGTAAGCGTCTTAAAGGCAGACCTCACACGAGATGGGCAGACGAAATAACAAAAATAGCTGGCCCCTTCTGGCCGCAAATAGAATTCTTTAGAGGAGGCCTTCACCTTCGCCTGAGAGGGGTTCTTGCTTACGAATAATTTAATACACCTTTATTACATTTTTCAACAAAATTTGTACATAGCATTATTTATACTTTTTATAACTATAAAATACCCATTTGCAAGGCTTATTATTATTAACATTACTTCTGAACATCTTGTTTTTTGTTTTAATTCCAAACAGGAGGAACTGAGGAAACTAATTTCCCTCCATTCTATGTCGTCTTTGGGTAAGCTGAAGAAAATGATGGAGAGGAAATTCTGAGATGGGAAAGGGTACGAAGGGTGGTTAGGAATTTAGGTGGTTAGGAATTTAGGTGGTTAGGAATTTAGGTGGTTAGGAATATACAAGAAGTAATGGTGCAAGATGGTGGAGAGGTCTAAGGGGCTCCCTTAACCGGCTTCTCCCTCGATCTGGCCCACCGATTGGGGGATAGACGCATCCGCCGCTAAAAACCATAAAGCTTCACCACATGAACCCTGGCAAACCTGCTAAGTCACAAACCGTAGTGAACCGGCACTTGAGGTGATCTATGGCAGAGGTGTTGGTTATAAACCATATCCTATATAGATAGACACCATCAGTATCATCCCCGCCTCCCAAAATGACAAACGGTAGGTTTATAGTTAAAATATTTTAAAATTTAATTATTGGAATGTTATTCAAGTTGAAGAATATCTCCTTTTTGGCATGAGTGTTCTAGCCAGTGGTTTGGAGGATATCATAGAAGAACATAAATTTGATAAATACATTTGACAAACTTCCGTTGTTCTGAAGATGGTTGACTTATTGTCGAGTTTCTTGCAGTTGTTATTTCTTTAAAGATTTGAATAAATTCATAACCTTTGTAAATTAAAGAGTTACGCCATTTTAAAACTAGCCCCCAGTAACTGTATTTTATTATCCAATATTTTCTTCTTTATTTTAGTTCTTACGTGGATTTATCGGTTTTTTTTCTAACTAACATACTTTTCACAGTCCCTTTGTATTTAGGATATTTAAATATGAACTGACAGTTTCTTAATTCTCTAAGCTAAGAAAGTTAAGGTCTTAACCAAAAAAGGGCACTCTAAAAATTATCCAATAAGCATTACTCTCGTTTATTCTCCACGTACCGCAGGTAACTTTTCACACTAAAAGGTTAATCTGGTAAATGGTTTCCTCATACTAAATAAAATGTTTTGATGACACGTGACACCTGTATAGTTTTGCCAGTAATATGAAAATTCAACATGGTTTTTACGAATCTGGGGCCAGTAAGCTAGTAAATTAATATAATGCTCAAAAACAAAATGCACACAGTATATTGGTATGAAAATCAACTAAAGTTTTTTTTTGTGAGAAGACATGATGAGAGACGACCAAATATAAACGAAACAGTGAGTGATCGGAATAGTAACGAAGTTTACTTGATATATCTCTCGTTACCCACCTTTTCATTATATCTCACTACATCCCGCTATAAAGGGGCCGCTAATTTTTGCTCTTCGGTACCCTAGAGGGTACTTGTACCAATGTGTAGTAGAACTTTTATATCAAGTCACAAAACAGCTTCTGGAACTCAAAGTTACCAACATGGCAGTACTGCAATGCTATTTCTTTTTGTTTTTAAAGAAAGACAAACATTCCCGAGTTACGAATAATACAACAGGGGTTACTATTGGACGTTTGGCAAATGCTGAAAGTGGCTCCATACTCCGCAAGTATCTGAGCCTTCTTCACATCACAACCAGACCACAAACCATAGATGAGTTGGCGTTTCCTCAAAGCCTGGATGTGCTACTAATTGTAATAGAAGATGCTCCGAAGAAATTGCTTAATATTCATCCCTGTGGTACGTGCACAAACTGCGTAGCCTGGAAACATAACAAACCTGCGACCATATTTGTACATTTTTAACGTTTATAATAATGTGTGGTTTCTTCGATTTGTTCTCAAGTTCCATCAGCTCGGCTGAAGAATGATTTGCCGATCTGTGTTTCTTCCCTCCAGCAATCTCCTCGAAAGTATCCTTCACACACCCTTCCAAAGTTGCGTAGACCCTGAGGGAAAATATTTCACTCCGGACGTACTCTGTGTAGTTATTATCTACTTATTATCTATTTTTATACTACTTTTTACTTTTATACTCTGTGTTTTATGAGCTGTCGGTGATCTGCCAATAGTCATTCTGTTTCCCTAATTGAGCTTTTTTGTAATACAAAGTGCTAAAAATTGATACTTATTATAGGTACAGTGTCTTAACTGATGATCTATTATTAGAAAATGTGCAAACCAATAACAGTTTTTCCGAACCACAGATTTGTACCACGGGTGTTAATTAACTTTCTGTAATACCAACCACGAACTGAACGTTAATTTTGACGTTCTTATATTCATGATAGATTTCAGAAAATCGTTTATAATTTTAATACTCAAAGGAACGAGATCTCCTGAAAAAGGTTCCCTCTGAACAAGATTTCAGTTCGTGTGGGTATAATTGTAAAACTCTCAGGATTATAAAGTGAATACAAAGTGAATAAAATGAAACGATCTCACACTACTAAGGTGTTTTGTGTTGCGTACATCCGAGTAGTCTAGAAAACCTCCACCTTGCTGACGAAACACAAGGAGCCCGAAAAGCATCACAAAGCAATATATTTATTAGGTTATGAATTGTTCTTGATAATAAAAACTCCCTCTTCCCAACAAATAACGAGACTTAAACAGGTGGCGAGTGCATAGCTGTATAGGACAGTCAGGAGACTAACGCCCGTTCTCTTACGGCTTATTTATTTATTTATTTACGGACAAATAGTCCATTAATAACATAACGATAACACGAATAAAAAAAAGAGATGATAATGAAAGGAAAGTACATATAATTGAAGAGCATTGACAATTTATAATATAAAGAACATATAGAAGACTGCAAGTCAAAGCTTGAAGATGGATTTAAAAGATTTTAAAAATTACACATTTCGTATCGACTGCCGAAAATCATTTAGGCTAACACCAAAAAATTCAATGCTTTGACTTGCGTTAAAAGGTCTCGACACTATGAATAAAGGAGAATGATATCCACAATTAGTAGAATGTTGATTGAGGAACAGCAATTCATTATTTCGGAGTCTACGGGAAGGGATGTTAAACTGGATGAGTTGTAACAAACAGGTGTGTCAGTTATACTGTTGATAATTTTGAATATGCAAATTAGATCAGTGTCATAATTATGCTATAATTATGCTATTAATTATGCTTATAATCTTTCTGCTTCTCGAAACTTAACGGCTCCCCGGTCCTTGGTAACCACCACGGAGTGGCTATCTATGTACTCCCGACATCTATTGCATATCTTTACAACCTTTATGATCTTTCTACACTAGAGTCATCTATGTCTCAAAGCTCTAACTAATACACTAAGTGTGTTTTGTTTACAGTTACCAGGTGCTGTTCTTCGTGGTGACGTATTTGGTGCCGATGCTTGGGATGACTGGCTTCTACAGCGCGATGGGGCGAGTGTTGTGGGGCTCTGGCTCCATCGGGGAACTCACTCAGAGACAACTGGACTCCATACGATCTAAGCGGAAGGTGGGTTACTTTCTACTTATAGCCTGACTAGATTTGTATCCATCGTGATATAAAACCATCATGATATAAACGAGACAGATTGTCCAGAAACCAGAACCCAACTACGGATAATAATTCAAAATCTGTACAAATAACACTGGTAATTCCAAATCTGTAAAAGTAACACTGTTTTTTTAATAGAAAGCAATCACTTTGTTGTTTTGACATTATGAAATGCAGTAACTGTTTGTTGTTTTGACATTATGAAATGCAGCAACTATTTGTTGTTTTGACATTATGAAATGCAGCAACTATTTGTTGTTTTGACATTATGAAATGCAGCAACACGAATTTATTTGAACAGTCCACAATATAGTTCTGACACCATCCCTAATGTACCGCAGTGAGATAGACAGAGGAAGGGCAGAATAACAAAAGCAGAAGGAAAGACAAAAGCAGAATTCCAATGCAGAAGTCCAAAGAATTTATGGACAATGAACAAAGAAAAATGCATGGTCTCACAACATTGTCAGTTTCATTTTACAGAATTCGTAATACAACTGTATTGAGGAATATTATTATCATTAAATAAATGATCTGCTTAGCTTTTTCTTTTTTTTTACATTTGTTTTTCTTTTGTAGTGGTGGCATTGAAAGATTTCTGACTTTTCATTAGTCGCTAACTTTTTTTCACTCTCTCTCAGACTCAGTAATCCCAGTTGTCCCAGTAATATGTGGATAAAAGTTTCTTCAATAAGCTCTCTGAAAACTCGGAAAAAAGTAATGTTTCATAATTCCTTCAAGGATTAATATGGGGCACGTTCATCCCTTAAAGTTTATTAGTAGTAAAAAAATGTTATCGAAAAATATGTAATAATAACAGAACTTCAACAGAACTTTTACAGTACTTGAATTTTAACTTGATAATTAATTATTAATAATTTATTACATTTTACATTTGTATAGCGCAGTTTTGTGTCACTTCACTTCAAGTGAAGTGACAGAATTTGATTAATGAACACAAGTGTTCATTAATCAAATTCTGTGAAAGAACCCTTCTTTTATGGTTGCTCTTTTGTTTCACCTGAAGTAACATTATTCGAAACTCATTTTCTTTTCTAAAAAGTTACCAGCATCGATTAAACTTAATATTTTTTTTTTCGAATTATTCGTCTTAAATTTCTGCCTAAACTAAATAGTTCGTTCATACAATTAATAATACCTTCACGATGTACAAAATGGTTGCATTGTTGAATTCCGATCCAAAAGCATTAAAATGTTGTAATTTTAATTAATGTGGGTAGTTTGAATATACTAAGGGTACCGTTACTTATAGAAGACTGAACATTGTCACTCATAATGTACCAAGCAACACGACACACGTCCCGTTCGAACCCTTCGTGAAGACTTGCCTACCTACGAGATAGCTCTGTGATATGTGACACAAGCTGAAAGCTTTTAAGCCCGTAAGCTTTTATATTTCAAAATAATTATAGGATTATGCGCTTATTTTGTGTGAAGCGAGAATCGACTGATGGCCGACAGCAAACCATTCCGTAGTCGATCGTAAACTACTTAGCAAGGAGGGATATGATTATCCCTTTTAAACGTCAGACGGAATCACTAGCATTTTATAGTAGTTCCGTAATTAAGCAAGTTGATTGCGCAACGCGAATACAAGTATGTAGAGCTTAATGCAGCGTTGCAATTAAAAGAGCAAGCTTTTGGTCCTAAGCTATAAAATTGGGAATACAGTACCTACCTAACAAAATAGACATTATCATTGAAAATTTAATTAGAAAATAAAACCTTATAAAAGTAATTTTCTACCGGCTTCGAAAACGTGCCAATTTGATAATATGCCGTATTACAGGGTACTAAGGATTGATTGGCTATCCAAGTGGAAGGCAGATTTAGTAGGTAAAGGTTTATATAGCTTAGATTTAGTAGGTAAAGGTAATTTAACCTCTTAAATGCCAGTGTATCCTTAAAAATTATTGTTTCTGAATATAACTACCTATTTAGGGGAACTCACGTTTAGTAGATTATAAACTACTACAACTTGGGAGGAGGGTGCGTTTACAGCCGCCCCGGGAATTATTTATTGGATTACCAACACCTCTGAGGTACCTCAAGTGGTTTGCTGCCTTAGCAAGAGTGCCCGGGCTCATGTCCTTTGAGACCCTTTAACCTCTCCAGCTGGTCTCTCTGGACCCTCCACACGGCTTCCCAAAGATGATACAGGCTCTGAGGGAAATTATTTTTGTCAGGTTCTCCTATGTGGGTTTAATGTAAAAAAATATATAAATATGTGAACACATATGGAAAGACGACCAATTTACTGGCGGGCTGCGATAACTTTGCGTCGGCGATCAAAAATTAAATAAAAGATTTGAAGTAGGATGTGAAGGCTCAGGAATGGAAAATAATCGTTTGACACAGGATATAGTGGAATTTGAAAAAGTCTCAACTTTTTATTGAACCATTTTAAAGTTTTTTTTATTACTTTGAAAGTTTAAAATAAGTACTAAGTAGTTTAAAATAAGAATGATTAGAAAGAAATGTCTTCAACATCCTATTAAATTTAAATAGGTGCATAAATTTGTATCTGTTCTAATAAATTATAACAATTAATATTATTCGGCAAGCTTCCTTCTGGAAGGTTGTATTCATTGAATTGAAAAAGCCGCGTCTAATTGTAAAAGCTTTAATATTGTTTCTGGCTAGTAGGGGAAGGATATTATTATTATTGTGTTTCCAGTTGGTCGAGTTGAAAACCATTTATTTTTACCAGTAATTCCAGTTCGCAAACAAGTTTCCCAATCGCTCGCAAAACTATTAAACCCAAAGTGTGCTCTAAATCAAATGATTGGATGGTGCCAAGAGCGATGATTTGTGTGAAAGCAAAAGTAATGATTTTTTAATGTGCTTAAATAAAGAAGACGTCATACCAAAATACTTTTGTTTTGAATAATTTACTCGTACGACGATAATGTAAGATGATTTATTTAAATACCATAATATAGTCGTTTTTGCTTTGAGACGCTAACATTTACTGAATTATATGTATAACTACCACATACATTTAAATGTGCTCTTTGGGAGTCGGTTATGCGTACCGCCGCCCGGGGAACCATTTTTTGGATAACCAACACAACTTCCGCTGTTCACCCTAAGTGTTTGGCTACTTTTGGTGACTAAGCAGGGGTTTTTTTTATATGAGCTCCACACAGGAGGCCCTGAGGAAAATAATTTCCCTCAGGGCCTATGTCATCCTTGGGGATGCTGTGTGGAGGGTTTTTGAAGGAAAAGGGGTAAAGGAGAGTTCTGGGAAGGTAAAGGATTTAAGGGGTGGGTAGGAATCTGGGGTTCAGTGTATCCTGGTCATCCGCCTCCAAGACCTAGACAAACCTCATCCCATGAACCCGGGCACCTCTGCTAAATCATCAAACGTAGCGAACCACTTGGGATGACCTTCGGCAGAGGTGTTGGTTATCCAATAAAGGTTCCCGGGGCGGCGGTACCCATTCCCGCCTCCCATATTGAAAATTGGGTGCTCGGGTTCTTGGGATAGGAGGAGGTTTGTCTGCGTTGCGGGCTGGATCGGGAAATACTGATTGAGGGAGTCCTAACCTAGACCTCTCCAGTCGAACACTCTCGACCAATCAATCGCTTTGAAAAATTGTAAAAAAAAACTTGCAAATGCATAATGAGTGTGGCCTCGCTCCGCCCGTGGCGTCGGGTTTTATCCTATTCTAGTTTTAGACGACATAAAATGAATCTATAAAAGTTTTCTCTCTGTAAAGAAGGCTTTAGGGAGTTACACTTTATTGGAAGAGTTTTCCATTCAACTCTTTTAAATTAAGTCAACGGTATGACGTTGATGTTGTTATATCACTTGGACCAGTTTATATCAGTAAATATTGAGTGTGAAAAATAGCTGATTATTTTATGGAACAACCGAATTAAGGCTGGTTGGTTCTGTGATATATTATTATGTTTGTCTATCGGATTTCCTCATCCAAGTAAGAACGGCATACTCGATATTCAGCACTTGGCTTTGTCTGCGTATTTAATATGGCAGTTAATAGAAATCTTACTATTATATTTCATGTACTTGTCTTCCCTTCCTCTTCCCTCTTTTGGATATATTTTTCCTTGTACTATTTACTATAAGTACTTGTTCCTACCATTAAATCATTTATCAATAAGCTATTGGAAAACTACATAATTTATTTAAAATTACGTAAATAGGATAGATCAATAAATTTTACTTCTTGTCATAGATCGCGGGTAGTAAAAGTCCTGCTGGACTTCAAACAAGATACACAATTCGTCGCCTTAATTGTCCAAACGACCATTAGAAGATTTTACAGGAGAAGGTTTTCTTTCATTATTTCAATGATAGGTGTTTAAGATAATGCTATTTCCGCAAGGGCAAAGTTCTCATTAGTTTAAATAATTCTTAGTTAAGTGATTGTATATCATTTTTTATACTCTATTTTTAATTTTAAAGTGGAGCAAAAACTAAAATGATCGTTTGGACAATTAAGAACATATTTTCCCTTTTTTTAAATAAGCTACACACAGAAAACTCTGATCAAAATTATTTCGCTCAGTGACTCTCTCATATTTGGGAATGCCGTGTGGAAGGTTTCTCTGTGAAAAGAAAGGAGAGGAAAGGTGGGGAAAGCAATCTTGCTGTTGAAAGATTCAATTCGACATATTTATCATCGATGAACTCGCCATTAAAATGCAAGCTCTATTACTTCTAGTATAGTTGATAATAAGAATTCTTAATTAACTATTTTTTTTTATTTAAAATAAACAATAATTGATTTGATTCCTCTGAATTAGTGTTGTTAATAAATTTTCATGTATCTAGCAGACAAATTCGACACAAAATGCCTTATAATGCTGGCAATAGCGCAGAACAAAATTCAATAAAACGTCGCTTTGACAGTTCATGTAACGAATATGCTAATATCAATCATGCCGGTAGTCTGTCCTCGTATAAAAGATGCATTTATCAAAATGTGTCTGCTAGTACCACTTATAATATCATAATATGTTCTACCATTCTACTATTTGTCTGCTTGTACCACTTATAATACCATAATATGTTCTACCATTCTACTATTTGTCTGCTAGTACCACTAATAATACCATAATATGTTCTAGAAGTACTTGCAATTTAATAACAATGCATTAGAAATACATCGTAGGTACATACCTACTTGTAATTTTTTTAATATCACGTTGTCATAATCCATAATTCTTACCCCTTATTTTTTTAATTCCTTTTTTTTAGCTCTTCCTAAGACCATTTCTTACTTTTTATACCTTTTTTATTTTATATTTAAACAATTTTTTCTTTCTTAAGATATCTTATAGTTTATACATTTTACTTTATTATTTTCTACCTTTTTAGTTTTTACTTTATACTTTACACATTATACTTAAAACTTATATTTTATACTTATAATTTATACTTATACTTTAAATTTATACTTTTGCTTTACACTTTAACTTTATACTTTTACCTTACGCTTAAACTTCATACTTTTACTTTTATTTTATACTTATACTTATATTTTATACTTCTTACTTTTACGTATTACCCTCTAATTACTTTTTACCTGTTTTTTTTATATTTTGCTTTACATTTATACTAATAAATAACTAAATCAATAAAGTAACAAACAAACAAACAAGCAAGCAAACAAATAATAAAAAAACAAACAAACAAAAAACAAATAAATAAAATATATAATAAATCACGTAAATCGTAATGTTAAGTATAAGAAATAAAACTTACTAATAATACCTTAATTACGTAAACAAACAAACATTTTGTAAAAATGAGAGAATTTTTACGATTCACTCAATCCTCAGTTTCGAAAGGAAAAAAAAAGAAAAATTAACGCTTTGAAACAAGGGCGATGGTGGAGAAGTAATTACATCTACCGCAACATTTTTAAAAAATCACAGATAAATGATTCTAACATTATTTCTGAGAAAAAAATCAATCTCGCTTCGATAAAAAATTTCGAACAAAACCTACGATTGACTTGACTTTTATGACGTTCTTCGCAAAAAAATATTCTTTGCCATTCCAAGCACTGAACAATCTCAATATCTTCCCGCTTCGTTATTTTCAGTGTTCGAATACAGCTCTGGAATGAGAATTCCCACCGAATGCTTGGAAACCGAGAGAGGAAAACTCTTGTAATTTTCCAATCAATATGCTAACACGTGTGGAATTGATGGGCTATTCGCATCTCGCATATTTGACTTCTTGATTTATTATTTTCAATGATTCATTATAATTTTTATCATTGGTATCAGTGTAAGTAAACATACGAATTCTTTTTCTTTTTGCTCGATGATACACATTGTTACTAAAATATGATATAATTTATTTTTATCCTTTTGCAGATATTGTGAAATCTTCATTCAAATATGAAGATACAAAGAGGTGAAGAAGATTAGTGGAGACGATTTGAAAAAGATATATTAAATAAATACGAATTTTAGGGAGAGCGCGCGTATATTAATTAACCAATGATTAGACTTGAGCTTTGTATTGTGAAAATGTTTAATAAAACATCACTTAAAATCGCCGAAAAAAACAGCTTTTTTTTCATAGAATGTCAAGAACCAGATGTATTTTTTCATTTAAATTTCATACAAATCTTAATTTTGGATTTGAGATCAAAATACCCAACCAAACTGAAAAATTATTGTGAAAAAATTCTAATGAAACATTATATCATTAGCTTATTATTTTCACCAGCGAGAAACAAACAGTATTAATAGCCTAGTGACTATACGGCGCCTTACGCAAAACCGTTTTCGTATGTGAAGTTTGTATACAAATCTACTTTTGTAATAGAACCGAATTAAAGCAAAGTCAAAAGATGGCCCCACTTACGTTAACAGCTAGGGTGAGGAGCATTGCCTGGCAAGCATAAGTACTGATGGATTTGTAATTTCGTGAATCTCTGCGGATATGGAAAGATTGACGATAGTGTGATTATTATTAAATATTGTTACTGAGGCAGTACAGTTATGTACATAGTTAAGTACAGTTATGATAGTATGATTAATATGGTATGATTATTATTAAATATTGTTACTGAGGCAGATCAGTTATGTACATAGTTAAGTACAGTTATGATAGTATGATTAATATGGTATGATTATTATTAAATATTGTAACTGAGGCAGTATGTACAATAAATATTGTATTTCTTACCATTCGTGTATAAAATCCCTGAAAAGGAGCGTCAATCAATAAATAAATAAATAAATTATTTCTTCAAACTTCGCAAATTCACTTTGTGGCGTCATTATTAATTTAATGAGAACAAATAACTTTTTGTACACCACTATTAAATAGTGGTGTACACAAAGTTATTTGTTCTCATTCAAATAAATTATTGTAACTGGCAATTGTGAAAAATAATCCCACGCGTCTGCTTATTATATATGACATCATTGCCTGTCGAGATTACTTTGTCCGGATGACTGGCTGTCATTGGATCCCAGTGGATCCGAGGAACCGGCTATTTTTGGAACCAGTTCTTATCGGATTTATAAAATGGTCACCAACACTCAAACTGGGCAAAGCGAACCAAAAGTCCTCCTCAGGGCCTAGCAGCAAAAACCTGTGGAGCGGATTTTTAACTGCTAGTTATAATTATTACAGTAATTAAATGCTTTGGAAATTTTAATTTTGTATGGTATAAAATAATATTATTTGTTAAATTTCCTTACAAAAAAATAAACCGTTTTCATTTAGAGTCTGTTCATATTCTTATTTATTTAGGATTTAATGAAAGAGATTTAAGAGCTTACTTAAATTTAAAAAGGTTAATTAATAAAGCAAATACTTTCCAACAGTTCGAAATTATATGATTTTTCGTAAGATATTTTAAATGTTCACGAACAATTTGCACCAAAATGTAGGTTCATTGCCTTCAAATAAATTACGTTTTCCAAGAGTTCATTTTCATATATTTCTATTTGATATTGTATTTCTTAGACCTCCTCACTAGAGGGTCCTACGCCGAGGTGGACTTAAGTTATTTAAATGTAGTTTACCGTAACAATTCACGAATACGGTACGTGATGGCATAAAAAAGACAATAAACAAACTTTCTTTTTTTGCCTTGCTGCAGCTCTTTCTTACACATTAAGGCAGTACTCTAGTCTAGAAAAAAAAAATTCTTCATATTTCCAAAGATTAAATATTCAAAAATATCTCCTTAAAAGGATTTTTCGAAATTCGCATTATTTTAAAAGTAATAACTATTTAAATGGCGCGGTTTAGGTGAAATCTAGCTAGAATCTAAATAGAAAAATATTTTAAACGCATTTTCCTCAAAACTACTTTCTTCGAGACGGTTGACACGATATTTCGAGTTCTACTTCACCAATTTGCTTGAAATTTGGTGTGAGCTTTCTCTACACATCACTCTATCGCTATTATCAGAGTTATAACAAAATTTGAATTTTTACTGTTTTTTATAAATTCCAAAAAGTCAAAAAAAGTTGTAAAAAAATGTCTTTATATTTCAGAAAGCCGCCGTTTTGCGATTTTTTTAAACTTTTTCGAGGTACTGGCCATAACAGCATCTGTCTGAATTAAGAATTAATTTGGTTTTTTTTTTCTGTTTACTAGGAGGGTTGCAATCGTGTCAACCAGGGCGCGCCATTTTTTTGAGACCTCCTTCTTCAACACCTTGTAACTTTTTGAATTTTGAATTTTTTCTTTTGATTTTTTTTAATGTATTCTTTGATGTTTAATAAATATTTGGTAAAGTAATGGCTGTAAAAATATTATTTTTTTTTTTACTTCAGGGAAAAGGAAATTCAGGGAGAAACAATTTATTTTTTTGCATTACAACGCATGTCGTGTACCAGCTAGTGTTTTATAATTTAAAAAATATAGTCTGATAGTATTATACGGCTGATAGTATTGTAGGGAACTACGGAGACGTCACGGTGTGAGAGAAATGCAAGAAAATGATTTTTTTTTCCTTTGGAGGAAACAGACCTATGTACATGGTGTATCTCATGTTTTGAAAGAGCCGCAGCATCATTGTGATAAGAAATCTTAAGTTTATCGCCTTTTTTATGCCGTCACGGTACCGTAATCGTGGGTCGTTACTATAATAATAAAAGCGCTCAATGGCTGCTTTAAAATTCTCCCCTTAACGACGCAGTAACGGCACGGCAACGGCAACGGCACGCGGCGTTTCTTTTCTTTAAGGCGACGCTTCCCGGCTCAAAAAGAAAAATATGGAGAGATATGTAATTACGAATGTTGGACAGAGCGCGCTAATATTTTCAATGATAAAATTGAAGCGAAAATTATGAAAATGCTTAATAAAACATGACTCGTTGAAAATAAAGTTAAAATCTCGTAGAAGGTATCTTAAGTGTCATTTAAAGAAATATTGTGAATTTTTTCACAAATACAACTTGTAAAATAATAGAAATAGACTTGTTTTAAATAATTTTCGAAGCATACTTTGCAATTTTTTTCTATCGAGGGAATTTCATATAATTTGCGTTTCGGCGTGGAACTTATTTAGATTTTATCTTCAAAAATAACATATATTTTTTTAAGAGCTTAAAAACTTCAAAAGTTTAAGGGAGATATGTAAGAAATCGGTAGAAATTCGGATAGCGGCGGCTTAATAATACGAGTGAGGGAGATGTGTGATAATTATTGCATATCTCCCACGGGGGAAGCAGACATACTTGCATACATAGTTTGTTTCATCGTCTATCAGGCAGTCGGAATATAATTTAGTGCGTAAGAAAGAGATTTATTTATTCATTTGCTTAAACGCCCGTAGGGCTTTTACATATAGTCAAATACATGTTTTTGACAAAATACAGGAAATAACATAAAATATAAAAAAACAAAATATAGCTAACACAAAATATAAGAGTTGATACAAAGTAGGTAACATAGAATATATGATAAGTAAAAATAGAGGTAAATATGATTTATGAAGTAGGAATAAATAGTTGGCACATACGTCGTTTGAAGTTTGACAAATTTAATTTATTATGAAATACATCCATGTTGTTTAAATATTTGATACCAAGACTGTATGAAGATGAACCATTATTGTGGTAAAGAACGTACGTGTTATGCTTTTTTATGTCGTTGCTGTGCCGTAATCGTAGGAATATTAAAAGCGCCCGATGAGAAGTTGTATTATATGTACTTCCAAATCCGTAGAACTTCCGAATCCGTAATCTGTAAATTCGTAATAACCCGCCAAGATTCAAGAACCGGGTGAAGAGTTATGTTAAGAACCATAATTCGCTGATTACTTTCTTTTTTTAATATTACGTATAATGTAAGTTGAATTATTGCTGGAAATATTAACACAGGAAAAATATCACTGGCGTTTATGGACTAAGAAGACCCAACACGGCAAAATATAAATGAAAAAAATAATGTGAGAAGATTTTCCATTTTTCACAAAATATTTTTCTGCCCTTAATTTGTTCATTAATGTTCTCATTTCAGTCAGAATACAGAGCGTAAGGTTTAACGAATTAAAGTTTTATATTAAAAACATTAGTTTTGAGTTTACATGTTGAAATTAAGTTTGGGTTTTATGTTTAAGTTTTTATATTGTATATTCTAATTGACGTTTTCATTTTGAAGTAGCTTTCTATCTATTTAGAGCGTCGTTTAGAATCTAAACGACGAAATGTCATCTAAACTTTAGATGACATTTCTCCAAAAAAATCATTTTAGGAAGAAAAAAATATTTAAAAAATATTATTAATGGTAATTACAACTCATTACATAAATGACCCGTTTTATTCAATAAAACTAAAATATTTGAAATATTATGAAGTCAATAAAATTATTAAACGAACTTTTCATGTATAAGCAAAATTGTGTAATTCAGAAATAGTAGTAGATTTATTTACATATTTATTGTTTGAAACATTTACAGAATGTTAACAATTATTACAATAATATAATTGCCGTTGGGATGTACATACATAGATATTAACACTCCAATTAGAAATGTTCACAACATGAGTAATCAATGTTTTGTTGTTAGTAGACGGAAATGTTTGTAGTGATAACAGAAATAATGATAATCAAAATGAAATATAAAACATAGTAGTGTCAAATATAATACATAACCTGCAGAGAAAGAGAAGAAAGAACGAAAGAAAGAAATATGTTTTAAGATTAATTCTGTGAAATGAAAGATGTTTTATGTCCATTGAGAATACTAACATATTAAATTTAAAATTCGTCCTCAAGAAGAAGTCGAAGTACTTTTAAAATTGTAAAATTACAGAGCTAACGAAATATTCCAAAAAAATTATCATCTTTTTACTTTGAAGACATCAGTTTAAGTTTTGGTGAATTGTATCAAAGTCTTTAAATTAGTCGTCCAATTGAGCATGCATGAATTCTTATTTATAAGCTAAAGCATGATTACACTGAATTCTCTTTAAGATCCCGCATTCCGAATTTCTAACGATATAATTTTTTTGAACACTTTAAGTTTTTAAATGCTTCGAAAAATGTGAGATGCCAAGTTGATAATGACAGGAAAAAATCGCAAACGTTTTGTTATTTAATATTGTATGAAAAAAAAATCAGTTGTCTAGAGATTTGCGTTCGATTTCAAATAAGTAATTTTAATTATAATCGTTTTCTTTTAATATTAGCGCACTCCCTCTATCATTCGTATTCACAAAATATCTCCCTTTCAAACCGAATTCAGTAATCCTCTTTTTCTTTTTGAAAGCCTATAGTGGAGGCAGTAGAATATTCTTTATTTTTTTAAAGAAGATTTCACAGCTTCTGCAAAACAACAAAAATAAAAAAAAAACTCTATTTTACCAACATGTTTGAAGAGAATAATTACATTTTTTTATTCTAGTACCAAAGATAGACATTATAAAAAATCATTAAAAAGAATGAACCAAAAAAGTAAAAATTCTTGCGACTTGGCCCATCAATTACACGTGTGTTGATATATTGATTAGAAAAATACAAGAGCTTTTATCTTGTTGTTTTCAAGCTTTCGGCGAGAATTCTCATTCCAGAGCTGTATTCCACTGAAAATAACGAAACGGGAAAGTATTAATTAATCTTGTTTAATGCTTCGGACGGCCAAAGAATAAATTGTTGCGAAGAATGATCAATTAATCTCTCAATCGGAGGATTTGTTTCAAAGTTTTTGAACGTGGGAGAATTGATACTTTTTCTCCGTAATTATCATCAGTTTGATGGCAAAACAATTTCATAAACTTACTTTGAATGCATTAAGCCGTGTTTAGTGACCAATCAACGAGTGACTTACAGACATCTTGTGTCCTTTTTCTCATTTCGGGTGGGGGAAATGGGTACCGCCGCACCGGGATTCACCCAACTTTGGTGACTTAGCAGGGGGTTCTCGGGTTCATGGGGTGAGGTTTGGTTTGTTATTTTATTTATTTTATTTTTCTAGGTTTTTTATTTTATTTATATATTTATTTAACGCCCAGAGGGCTTTTACATGACTTGTAGTATAATTTTAATTTTACAGATACTTTGAAAACTTAGGAAATAATAAAAATAAAATTACATTTGATAAAAGTCATACAAACACAGAAACAAAAACAGAAAAATACAGCTATTTTAAAGGTTTACAAGATGTGTTTACTAATAGTGTTGAAACAAATGTTTTAGATGATCCACAAAACTCGCCAAGTTGATATTGAATATGTCAACATCACCCAAGTACTGGTTTCCTATGGTGTTAAGTCGTTGTATCGAAGAGTGGGCAATGTACTTACGCTTATGAGTGCTGCTATAGAATATTGTATTTTGTCGTGTTGTTACAGTGGGTGTTCGTAAGTTAATGCAGGAATTCACAACAGTCGAATTTAGAGTAAAGTTTTTTGAATAAAAATGTTTAATCGTGTATTTTACGTCTGTCTTCTAATGTATGTATTTTCAGAGTGTTTTATAAAAAAATCTTATTTTAAGTCTTCTACTGGGATTTTTAATTTAAAATTTATAAATATTTATTTATTTTGGTGGTGGACGTGTCTGCCCACCTACTGCGTGACGGGCCGGATCAATAGAGACTAGTTGAGGGAGGACTTTCGACTTCTCTAGCCGGACTCTCTCGATCCACCGCATATTGGTGTCATTCCTCGACACACTAACCCCCAGATTCCTACCCACCCCTCAAACCTTTTTTGTTCCCAAAACTTCTTCGCCTTCTTTTCTCAAAAAGATCTTCCACACAGCATCCCTTAAAATGAAAAAGGCCTGGAGGGAAATTATTTTCCTCAGGGCCTCCTGTATGGAGCTAATTCAAAAAAGAGTTCCTTAATCTCAAAAGATCCCAGGCAGTCGGGACTATTATGCATGCGGTATTAAATAAGAAACATCATTATTTCAAAGCCACAAAAATCATCATCCGGTGACATTCATAAAAAGTGGTGACCAGTGTGCAAAATTCCTTTCTCTACGCCTCCATTCCTCTCCTTATACTCCCTCTTTGGCGCTCACAACTTCTACTTCTTTATTCTTGCATGAAGGCAGTCTTGCGTCAAGAGGAAATTGTCAAGGGAAGTGCAGTTAGCCTGTTTCAACAAGCGCACAAAGCGCTGAGCCGCTCAAACTTGAAAATAAATAATCAAGCTGTCAAAGTGCAAAATAAAGTTTATGATATAAATTGTGACTAAACTGGTGTATTCGGGCCTACCCATAATGTTCAAGTGTTTATTATCTTGGTAGACGTGTGGAAAGAACCAACGTAGATAAGTAATGTTACAGCTGAGGTTTTAGCAGAAACGCAATAAATGTTTTCTATTTTGAGTTGTAAAAATAGTTGCTGAGTGAAATTCAACAGTTATCGTTCTTTAAAATTTTATTGTTTACTTAAGTTATTGATTTCTTTTTATCGTATACTTACTTCACAAGTGAGTAAGGAAGTACCTACACTACATGTTTACGGATTATCGAATCGTTAAATAGTTATTGAGGGGAACACAACATGGAAAGGAGATGTAGGAGGAGAACGGTGTTGGCAACGGGGATGCAATAGAAAGGATATGTAGGAGAAGGGTGTGTGATGAGGGAGAGAGAGAGAGGAAACAAATGCAAAGGAAGCACAGTAGCGGTAGAGTAAGGCAGGATATAAATTTGGAAAATCTGTGCTACTTACGCAGACAGCTGTAGAAAGTGTGTGTATTTCATATAGTTAGCGGCAGAGAGGGAATGAGGGAGGGGGAAAGGGAATCCTGAAGGGGCGGAATGGAACAAAGCAAGAGCGGGGTTCGGGAGATGGGGTATGAGAAAGGGGGCAAAGTGGTGAAAGGAGAACGTGGGAGGGGAACGGGGAAGGAAAGGGGCCACGTGGGAAAGGGTACGCACGTAGGGGATGAAAGAGGGGCAGAGGGAGGGATTGCAAAGGAGACCTAGAAACGGAAGAGGATAGCAGAGGATAGTAATAATAATAATAATAGCGTTTATTTCAGCCGAACAGAGCGGTGAGTGCAATACTCTTGTCAGCCATATAAAAGCATACATCTATAAAATTCCATTAAATAATTACATTAAATAGAACATGCAAGATAAGATAAAATAAAACATAATAAGATATAATAACATAATAAAATAAAATATAAAATAAAAAATAATAGTAAACATATCCATCCTCTTCACAATGACAGCTATACGTTGCCTAATGCTAACGCACACGCACCAGACGTAAAAAAAACATAAAATATTGTGTATCCAAAAGCACTTCAATAAACAGAATTAAAACGAAAATACTTTCTTTCTTTGAATACCAAGTACTTGCTAGTAAATGATAAATTTAAAATTTCGGTGTATTATAATGCGGCAGTTTCTAATCAAGATTATATCTAACCTCAACAGTTAAATTTGGGCGGTGAAATGAGCCCACAACTAGGCTCCAACTATATATATATATATATATTTTTAGAATACATACATATAACAGATTTAAAGGTAAACAATATGGTTCTTAAAACTAATTACAATATATTAATTTCTTGTTAACAAGCTACACAACTCAATAGAGAAAGAATTTCTCGTGTTTGAATTTTGAAAGATGAGATACTAGAAATGTGATGGGAATATTAATTGAAGCAACCGATTTCATTCCTCCGTATCAAAGCAGTAAGCTTTGGTTCATGTTATGATATCTAATTATGTTCAAAACTGCCACTATCGGATCCGGCGGTGGTGGTTCGAAACCCGGCCGCAGAAATTGCACAGAAAATATATTTATGTATTACTAGTAATACAGCCTAGACGCAACATGGCATTGGATAACAACAACAACGTCACCAAATTTTCTTCCAATAGTTGGCTTTTGCGATTATTCACTGTGGATTATTACGCGGTGGATAAATTTCAATTTTTAACAATAACACTGAGGATCCAGAAATTAGACCATAACTTTCGGAAAAACTCTTCAAAACATGTATCTTTTTTTTTAAGTTTTCTTTATTCGTTTAATAGTTTGTTACATAAATTGGGGATTTTTCGACCACCATGCTAGGCACATGCCCGTGTTATGGTGATCTTTGTGGAGAATGTTCCATGTCTGCACTACACGACACAGAAATAACGATTTTGACGTAAGGTAATGTCACAGAAACACGTCACAGAAATAAGGTTTTTTTTTAATTTATTTAATATAAATGATATACATATACCATAAACATGAATTACTTATTACAAAATCGTAGTTAAGGTGATCCAATAGTCCAGGGAAAAATTGAAATCGGAATTCACGCCCCTTTGTGGGAGGAGTTTAAAAATACTTGAGAAAAAGCTTTTGGAAAGGTTGGAAAAGATATTTGAGAATTTTTTTTACAGGTTGATTTCGTAAAGGCCTATAAAAACATTAACTCCTTTTTTACGCATTGTTTATACTAATAAATCGCAAATTTAAAATTGATTTCACGGAACCATGCGACGTGGAGCCTATACGTCTGTTCCCCGCTCCGTTCGGGGCAGTACTGAAATAAAATGGGGTGTGGCAAGCCAGTAGTCCTTGGGTAGACGACATAAGGCTCATTTTGAAAATTCAAATTCGTTGACTGCCGGCCGTATTGTGAAATAACAACATGCATATTTTATTTTATTTTGTGAATATCGGACGTAAATATCATTTTTTTGCGATTATCATAACAGAAACTAATTTTTCTACAGTAAACAATAAAACCATTTTCGAAAAGGGGTTTATAAGTCGGAGAGTTTGCACTTGAAAGTGTTTTTTTATAGACCTAATACTTTATTTTTTTCTAGGCTTATTAAAAGACTTTTTAAAAAAAATGACCGATATTTTTAAGGGCGAAATGACCGATATTTTATTTTTAAGATATGTTCTACACGCAGTATTTAATTGAAGCATCTATAATACTTCTAAGCTATCAAATTGTCAAAACAAAAATACATGATTTTGTATGATTTTACATTATTAGGCATGGCTTCATCTTAAATAAGAAATAATATAAAAGAGTGCAACAGTTAATTGTGGCTTTTGGTCAAGAAATGACAACAAAATAAATGAAATCAGGTTACTTTCTTGACAATATGGTAAAATAAACTGAACCGGCACTATAAATAGAGAGCCACCTGAAGGGAACGCTCTCTTTTTCACAAACAGTGGCCGGAACAACATCACCTACAAAGGTGCTACGTGAACATTTTTTGATTTCGCTTCTGCTGGACTTACTCCAAGATGCTAGTCTCTCCTTTTCTTGTGCGGGCTTCATCACAACCGGCACGATGATGTATAATGTATAAAGACGCCTGAGCCCCCGTTGCCTCGGGATTCTCTGAATTTGCTGTCGCTCACCGAGGCCCTTGAAATTGCTACACCTACTATCCCTGGTCATCTTGCTCCGGGCTTTTTAGCCCGGATCCCCGTTGCCCAGAGCCTCCCTTCTCTCTGCTCTGATGATGACGCCAGGTAATGACAAGCCACTCTACTTGGGATTTGGTGCGACCGCCCCCCCCTTGGATGCTGGTGCCGGATATGTAGAACGTGATGGCAAGCCAGTCTACTTGTGATTTGTTTCAACCCTCCCCATTCCCACAAACCCTCTATTCTCTCCGTCGGCCCCCCTCTCGGATTCCCCTCCCCCTCCGTACGGCTAAAGTGTACTATGAAAATCACGTATTTTTCAAAAAGCTGGCGCATCACCAATTGTATAAATAAAAATATTACAACGCCAGAGCTGACCATAATAATACGTATAAATCTTTGCAGGCTTGAGCATAGCAAATCACCAACGTTCCATCGCAATCGGATGAATGGTATAGGAAATAATTTCAACGCTGTTATATATAGAAACCTTTGCAGGTGTGCGCACAACAAATCATCGAAGTTTAATCGGATAAATGGATTAGAAATGCATACAGGACAAACAAATATCAATTCAATTTTATATACAAAGATTGAAACATTATACTAACATTTAAATAATGTATTTAACAGAAAAGTAAGTCAAAATCATGTTTGCATTTGGATTGAGGAGATATTGAATTCAAAATTTTTTAAATTATTTATTGAAAACTCGTTTCTATGAACATTTTTTGTTTGGATCAAGGTTTTCGGTTTTAATAATTTCTTAATGATAATTTTCTAAATCTGTGTTATTTGTTATTTAATTGAATGCATCAGGCGTATTTTTCTTAAAATTTCTATGTTATTAAGTTCTGATTAAATATTTCATAATAAGTAAACATTCTCCTCCTAGACTTTGTGAAAAGCCAAGGTTACGGTAACGGCCTCTCCGACAACATAATCCCAATACGTTTTTTTCAACTAACGGCGTCTGAAACCTGCACTTTATCTAGTTTACACCCTCATCCCATTATCTTTAAAATACTACATTTATCGCTTGAATCACCTCTATATTACCTTCGACCTCTACTATTACTTCTGTCTACAGGCCGAGTGTCAATATCGCAAAATTTTTTTTATCGTCTGCCTCTTTTGAACGGTAAGATAGAGAACTCTTATATTTTTATATAAATGTGGTTCAACAATGATAGATGAACTTGTGGCAAACGATGGCTTATAATGTATTGTACAATTCAAAAACGAAAATATTTTGTCTTTGGTTCGTATCATTGTGCTTTAAAATGATCATTCGACATTCGAGCTTAACTCCACTGGAAAGCTACTTAAGAATGATACAGTAAAATATGACCGAATCGGATAGGGACATTAGCTCAGTTGGTTGAGCACTGATCCGGCAAGTCGTAGGTGCTTGGTTCGAGTCCCAGATGTGACCGTATCTTTTTCTAATTTTTCTGTTTCAGATTTTCGTTGATTTTTGCTGATATTGTCTTCATTAATTAAATATTACATTTTGAGGTCTTACTCAAAAAGTTAAAAATAAAAATAATAACAAAAATTGATGTGGTCGGTAGGTGTATATTGTAACCAAAATAAATTTCAAGGATGATAATCATCTCCATGACATGGATATTATTAGTGTTTCTAATCAAGAAACGGAACACGATCCACATTCTACACAGGGATCCAATCACACACTTTAATTATATTCACCAAGAAAGCTGCGATTTGAATAATAATTTTGAAGGTCGTCATAATATTATACATTATTATTTTGAACATGCGATGATGATTTTCTTGTTAATTATTACATTACATTTTGTGTATTAGGTGTTTTAGGCCTTCCGCTCATGGAGAAACTGAAAAAAACCATTTGGCAACTCAATCACTATCCGCAGAAAAGCATCTTGCAAATTTCGTTAGCGGTCTGCACACAGGCAACTTGTTAAAGACCAGTTGTCAAAGGCGACAAGTGCTGGTCGCATTTCAGTTGCCAGGATGACAGGTTGTCATGGTTACACCTCACGACCTGTCAAGTTTTCGAGTAATTTATGATATGTTAATTATTATTATATATTAAGGTTGAAAATTGATAAATAGTTAATAAATTATATTTTTGTTATACAAGCTGTTATTATTACTGAAATCGTAAAATTCAGTTTGGCCGTCAATTGAATTGAATTGTGTTTCAAACCGGTTTTCGGTTTCTCCATGAGCGAAGGCCCTTACGCTTTACAGCGTATGTAAGAGAAGACAAATAAATGTGAATGAAGCAAGAAGCGTTTGGGGGGACGAGTTATGTGACAGTCTTCTATGTCTATCCCTGTGGGGAAACATCGTGATGGTTAGTTAGTCTACGTCAACAATCTTCCAAAATTGACGGCCAAGTAACTTTGGTTAAAAATTACCTAAATTTGGTTGAAAATTCCAACTTTCACTAATTGCAATCTGTCTCTTCAAAGATTTTGAAATTGCTGAAGTAAATTCAATTTATCGAATCAGACCAGTCTCATATTTTGTTTAGTCAACGGACATTTTAAAGCTCTGTAACTAATGTTTATAATAAAGTTTTCAACAAAAAAATAGTTGCGATAACTTTGAAATTCAAGTCAGCAAAACTTTTTTAAATTTCATCACCGCAAAAAAGTTTTATAAGATCAGATGTTTTGAACTGAATCGAATTCTTTGAAGTCACCTTTTCTAATGTGAATACCACGCAAAAGTCTTGACAGCTTCCAACAATATTTTTTATAATTTTTTTTTTTTTTTAATACCTCACATGATTCCCAACTGCGTCTGGAGCCAGTGAGACTATGGCATCCCCAATTGGGGTATATTGTGAAGCTGAAGGTAGTGGGGAGGGAAATGAGATGGGGAAGAAGGAGGTGGTAAAGTGCCTGACTATGACGATCTGGTCATCAAACACGGCTAAATCTAAAGCCATTTCAAGCAATGTTTGAATTCTTAATGCTGGCACCAGGGCGACGCTCAAAGTATCTTCCACTCTGAAACGTGCCGGAAATATGCTATATATTATTTTAATTGAATAAAATTCAGAAATTATACAAATTAATTAAATAAAATTTATTTACGCGGGATTTAATCCTGCGTCCTCTGAATCGCTAGTCAAGAGCCTTCACTTTCGACCGTGGAGGCCATCAGGGTATGTTGAAAGATTGAATAAGTGGGGAGGGGAAGAATATGCTAAAAAGAAAGACGAGGAATACCGAGATCTGGTCACAAAACATGGCTAAAGCCATTTCAATCAACGTTTCAATTCTCAATGTCGTTCTCACAACAAAACAATACTGAGAGTATCGTACATTCTGCTTAGATTCTAATTAACCTGTAAATGTGCATTGTAAGACTTGGTCCACTCACCCGATTCAAGTAGGTCAACTATTTCCAATTTTCTTCCCGATTTTACCTCGTTAAAATCTAGCACGTTTATCGATGAAACCACACACGCCCGAGCCTTCTGTACCCTACTTAAGGCCCATTACTTCGAGGTAGAACCTAAGAGCAATTCTCTCTTCGTGTCTTATCAGCTTTCCGCGCGAATACTGCACACCTATCCAATATTATACATTTAGACAGCCTCATTGATTTATTTCACATGCTTAGTTTTCAGCCCCGAATCCATTTGTTGTTCTATCGATTATTTATTTAATTTTAAAATTCGCAAGCATTAACACATCCTTAATTGATTTATGAACGTGTCGTAAGTCATAGGTTCTCAACGTGGGCGATTGTGGGAGATTGAGACTTTTAGGGGGGTAGTAGAAGACCCAATTAGCAGTAGAAGAGAAAATTAGGGGGCGTTGACATGGCACGGTGAAGGCGTAGGCAGGTAAAATAAATATTTCAGTAGTTCGGGAAGTGGATGAAAATTGAACTACGTAAGAATATCATCTTATGTGTATTATAAATTTTACAATTTACACTATATCATAAAAACAAGAAGGAAAGTAGTAACAACCCGGTAAATTGCTTATCTTAAAATCAAAACTTGCTAAATAGAGCAATTTTACACAAATCTCGTGAAATTAGAAAACAGACATTGGCTCTTTTAAAAGCGAGCCACCAATTTATGAGTAATAATATCTTTGGGTAAGCGATCATGATCCTAAATGTTATAACATCGAAGAGGCAGTTTCAATAAAGCATGTCACGCAATATGACGCTTTAAAAAATATATCGTGGACGCGATCATTAACGATGAGTTATATCATTCCGCGTTGTCGATCAATCCCAATAAAAATTGACAGATACGAATAAAATCGATTTCATACAACTCCATCAATCCACCCCCCTGTGTGTTTATTTAATTACGTAGCGTAAATGATGTATGTTAAAACAGTGGGAGTCAAAAATTAATATTTACACTCGGGACCATAACTCTCGGCTTTGTAACTCTGTGTACTCTCTATACACTTCAATACGAAAATAATTCACATTATGTTCCCAACTTTGCTAACAATGAATAAATGGCTCGTGAACATTTTCAAACTTCCAGATTTAGTGAGCAGGCTTGTTTGCAAGACTTGAAATAATACAAAATAATGTTGGTAACATGATCCTCTTATAACGTTCTTTGAACAAAATAAACAGATGATATTATTTAGTTACGTTTATATTTGTACTTTGTACAATATGTTGTTTGATTATATCATTATATTTGTTTGATTACTCTTATGAAATACGTAGAAATATTTTAATTGCACTTTGGTTTTCTTTATTGAATGAATACATGAATAAAGTGGAATCTTGGAAATGAAAATTAGTCCACTTCCTAATATCCAATTAAGGCGGTACACAACCCTAATAATTTTTGCTTACTCAAAACTAACATTTTAATCATTTCCGGTGAATTCGTAACTATAATAGCTTTTTAACTCCAACAGAACCCCTGGGGATATACGATCTTTATAATTTAATTTAATAAGAACAATACCTTTCCATTAATATATTTTACGTACAACTATTTTAAAACTTTATAACCAGTTTTTCAACTATAAATAAAAAACGGTAAACACCAGATTTTATTTTTCTAGACGATGAATTAAAAAAACTTTGGGAGGTATTCATTTAGAAACATCATTAATATCTGTAACACGTTCTTCAGAATTAATTAAAATGAAAGCGGCGGAAAGGTCGAATCTCAAGCCCGCCAAGGCGAATTCGACCGTACGTTTGTCTAATACGCCGTGCCGCGGGCGTATATTTGTTTACACGCTTTCTTCACTTACGTCTTAAGATTCCCACATAATTTGTCTTCTTCTTATTTTCTTTGATAGGGCGAATTCGACAGTAGGTCCGTCCAATACACGGGTCACAATTTGCATACACGGCTTCTTTACTTACGTCGTTAAGATTCTGAATGTATTTTAGGGTATATTATCTTTTTAAGTTGAAACTTGGCATATTTACTCGTCTGTCGATGGCAAAGCTTTAATTCAACTTTTGGTGGCAATCTCGGACACACGCGGATATCTATTGTGATGCCATCGTATGTCTCTGAAATTCGACGACATTACAGCACTTAATTTAAGAAATAAATATCGTTCCAATCTATTCGGCATTTGGCTCCAGTTCCTGGGTAGCTAGGTTCAATTCTCAGTCAAACAAAAAAATTAAGTTAAAAAAATCGTTTAAAAGGGCATTTGAAAATAGATGTATTAGATGTGTTATTATCTATTATTGTAAAAAAATATCGTTTTCTGCGGTTTGATTTTTGTAACAGTCTATTTATTACATTTTATTATACAAAAATAAATTTATCTGAAATAAAAAATCCCTCTAGGTCGCTTAAAAGACGAGATAATTGGGTGCCTTAAAAATATTCAACTTACACTTCAAACGATATAAGAGATATTTTTGGTAGGTGTTTGCATCATTATTTTTTTTTTCAAATATGATGTTGCGGGCTGTAAAAAATATTCATATTTTCAGTATTGGACGAGATCCAGAATACGTACCTAAACTTTATTTTGTCAGGTAATAAATAACACAAAATATATATTACGAAAAGCTTTAATTTTTAAGTTAGAAGTAGATTTACGAAGTCAATCGTTTAATATTTGACGATGCATTGCAGAATGTTTCTAAACGACGATTTTTTTAACCCGTATTTAAGGATTGCTATTTTACATTTTTTTATTTTTATGTGAATACTTCCCAAGCCAGTGAGAACTTGGCACCCCCAATTGGGGTATGTTGTGATGCTGATGGCAAGCGAGGAAGAAGCAAGAAGAAAAAAGTGTGGAAATATCTGGCTATTCTGATCTAGTAACCAAGCACGAATAAAGCCATTTCAAGCAACTATTCAATTCTGAGTGGTGGTCTTCCACTCTGGATCGTGCCGCATCCATCTAATATATAAAATTCTCGTGTCACGGTGTTAGTTATCATACTCCTCCGAAACGGCTGGACCGATTTTGATGAAATTTTGTGTGCTTATCGGGTTGGTCTGAGAATCGGCCAACATCTTTTTTTCGTACCCCTTAAAGTTAAGGGTGGTCCACCCCGAATTTTTATTTTTTATTTTTTGGACCAAATTTTTTTTATTATTTTTTTACTGTGAGGCATTAAAAAATACAAACAGTCCTAAATTTTCACTATTCTACCATCAACCCCTATTTTTTAATAGCGATATTAGTAATTCAATCATTTTCAACCCCGGTCGATAGAAATAACTCACAAATAGAAAAAAAAATTTCAAATTTGGTGCAGTCGTTCGGAAGTTATGCGCGGATCAACATTTCCAATATTCATTTTTATATAGATAGATAGATATTAACTACGACGCCTTAAATAAAAATAAATCAACATCGTTTCCACGGCAACGATTTGTTTTTTGACATTAGTAATAAATTGGTTTTAATAGCGAAAGAAAACGTATAATAAATAAAATACATTAATATTTATAATTTCATAACGCCAGAGCTTAACATTATTTTTTTATTTTTTTTTATTTTATTAATCTATAAACATAGGGCTTTACATAAGGTTTAATTGATGCCTGTCTCACTAGGATTTACCTGTGTTGAGACAGGCTTAGAGGTACATATTTAAAATTACAGGAATATTTTAAGTTACATACAAATTCAATTGAATACTATAAAAATGGAAAGGTGATTGGAAGTGTAGGTAAATACTTTAAAGAGAGTTATGTAAATGTAGGAAGAGATGATGTACAGTGAATAGTAAATCCTGTCGAATCTATTTATGGGATTGATTAATTAATTTGACATGATTCTATTTTTAAATTATTTTACATGGATAAGGTCGTATGCAAATTGTTTACTGTCTATTTATGATTTACTTTACAGATGTTTGCAGTAGTGTGGCGTCCAATACTTACAATCCATTTCTTTACGTCTTGTTTGAATTTTGTCAAGGATTCAGTATGTCTGATTGTAGCTGGTAGTGTATTGTATAGTTTGCAAGCTATGTATTTGAAGTGTCTTTGTCCAAAGGTAGTTTTGGAAAAAGGATTTTGGAGAAGTTCTTTGTTTTTGGCTCGGGTATTGTGCATTGTTTGTGTTGTTTTGTATGATGTTTTGTTGTTTTTGTGTAAATTAACTAATATGGATCTTGCGTAGAGTTGTTTAATGTCCATAACGTTGAAAGTATTGAAGATCGTATCAGTGCTGGTAGTAAGAGGCAGTTTAAGAATAATTTTTATGATAAGTTTTTGTGCTTTAATGATGGGGTCGAGGGCACTGGAATAAGCATTACTCCAAGCTAAAATTCCGTATTCGATGTGAGATTGGCATAGTGAGAAGTACACTGTTTTTAAAAGTTTTAAGTCAAGGAAGTTGCGTGTTTGTTTGAAAAAGTATATAGATTTGCGGATTTTGTTTGTAGTGTTATGTATATGTTGTTTCTAATTTAGGTGTGTATCAAAGGTTAATCCTAAATATTTGATAATGTTTACTTGTTCTAGGCATGGGCAGTCACAATTCCGGTTTAAAGATGTATTTTTACATTTGTGTATTTTTAATGGTGGGGTTAGGTTTGACTTAGGAATATTGGAGAGACTAGACAGTATTTTGTTTTCAGTACATTTAGCGTTAATGTGTTTGAGTCAAGCCAATATTTTACCTTTTGAATTCCTTCCTCTGCTTTGGAATATGCGGTAGGCCAGTCTTTCGCCTGGAAGAGGAGGACAGTGTCATCGGCGAAACCGCTACATTATACAGTCCCCGCATATAATGTAGCTTTCTATTGGTGAAAGAATTTTAAAAATCATTTTCTTGGTTAATGCATGAAAGAGTAAGAAACAAATTCGAGCAGTTTCGCATTTATAATATTAGTATAGATTAATAAAGTCAGTTTTCACTTTTAATTTATTAAGCAATCTGAAATAAATCAACCCGTGTTGTGAGTTGTGAAATGTCGTCGCATTAAATGGTTTCTAACAGGCAAAAAAAATCGTATTTTTTATTCAAAAAGCATCTTAATAGAACCTAAAATATTTATTTAACTTAAAGATTTTTTTTTAATTAATTAATTGCTTTTTTATATAAAAAATGTGATTTAAATATATTATGGTGTGGATTTATTGATGCCCGCATGGGAATGTTAACACGATAAATCGAGAAAATATAATTTTTTTTAATCGAGTAATATGAGTTTAAGGATGACGCTGGATACAAAATGCATGTTGATATTTAATTGGTCAATTTATAATCAATTTTTTTCGGTAGGCTTTTCGTGAAAAATTTTACCTTTCAGGCAGCCATCTATACTAATATTATAAAGAGGAAGGATTTGATTGTTTGTTTGTTTGTTTGTTTGTTTGTTTGTTTGTTTGCATCGAATAGGCTCCGAAACTACTGAACCGATTTGAAAAATTCTTTCACTGTTGGGAAGCTACACTATTCCCGGGTAACATAGGCTATATTATATTTTAAAAAAAATTAGGGATCCTTACTAAAACTCCAATAATGTAACCCAAGGTGTAAAAAAATTACCTAAAATATTCTTTACATTGCGTGCGCTGCGAAAACTATTGATGATAGAATAAAATAATGTACTACGACTTTGTAGAACACATTATTATCTACAAAAAGTGTCGCGACAGCATATGTCTAACTATTATAGTTATGCCACAATAAGTGTTCTTTTATTTTAAAATTTTTATTGAAATGCCGCCGCTAGAAAAGACTCTTTATTTGTATCTTGGTATTAATTTTTATCAAAATAAATTATTTTATATTCGAGACTGCTTCAATTCCTTTATATAACTTTTTGAATTATTCAATTCGGACATCCCATTTCAAAGATATCACGAGTTTAAAAATGTAAGTATTATACGATGTAAGCGTCACTGGGGAACGGACCGTACGGGAGGACACCAACAAACAATCAAATCTTTCCTATCTTATATATAAAAATCAAAATTTGTTTGTTCGTATTATGCGCTGCCATACCGTTCATCCGATTGCGATGAAACTTTGGTGATTTGTTGTGCGCACGCCCGCAAAGGATAAAGGCAAGAGGAAAGGCAGGGGGGAGGGGAACGGGAGAGGTGGGGTACGTGGGTGGGAAAACGAGGGATGTGAAGGCGGGGAAGGTAGAAGGGAAACGCGAAAGGGGAAGGGGACTCGGGAGGTGAACGGGGACGCACGGGAAAGGACATTCAAGGAGAATCAATTGATTTCTTTGCATTGCAACGCAAGCCGTGCTTTGTGCTTTGAGTTTTGGCTTTAAGCTTTGAACTTTAAGCTTTGAGCTATGATTTTTGAGCTTAAAGCTTTGAACTTTATGCATTAAATGTTAAGCTTTACGTGTTGAGCTTTAAGCTTTGAACTTTGAGCTTTATTTTTAAGCTTTGTGCTATGAGTTTTAAGCTTTGAACTTAAGTTTAGAGCTTTGATATTAAGCTTAAACTTTGGCCTTTAAACTTAAAACCTTGCCTAAACCTGGAGCTTTAAACTTTAAGTTTAATGTTTGAGCGTTACGCTTTCGGCTTTAATCTCTGAGCTTTAAGCTTTGAGCTTTGCGCAAAGCACAAGGCTTAATGCTAAAAGCTTAAAGCTTAAAACTCAAAGCTTAAAGCTGAAAGCTCAAAGCTTGAAACTCAACGCTTTAATCTTAAAGCTCAAAGCTTAAAGCTAAAAGCTCCAAACTTAAAGCTCAAAGCTCAAGGCTTTAATCACAAAACTTAAAGCCCAAAGCTTAAAGCTAAAAGCTCAAAGCTAAAAGCTCAAAGCTCAAAGCTTGAAGCTCAAAGCTTAAAGCTCAAAACTTACAGCTCAATGCCAAAATTTCAAAGCTTCAATCTCCTAACTTTAAGCTCAAGGCTTTAAGCTCAAAGCTTTAAGCGCAAGGCTTTAATCACAAAACTTAAAGCTCAAAGCTTTAAGCTCAAGGCTTTAATCTCAAAGCTTAAAGCTCTAAACTTAAAGCTCAAGCATAGTACCTAAAGCTTATGGCTCAAAGCTTAAAGCTCAAAGGTTAAAGCTCAAAGCTTGAAGCTCAAGGCTTTAATCTCAAAGCTCAAAGCTCAAAACTTAAATTCAAAGCTTAAAGCTCAAAGCTTGAAGCTTAAAGCTCAAGGCTTAAATCTCAAAGCTTAAAGCTCAAAACTTAAAGCTCAAAACTTAAATATCAAAGTTTGAACTTCAAAGCTTAAAGCTCAAAGCTTAAGGTTGAAGCTCAAAGCTTAACCCTTCAAAAATTTTAAAGCGCAAAGCTTGAATCTCAAAGCTTAAAGCTCAAAGCTTAACCCCTCAAAAATTTGGCGTATTTTGTCAAAAGGTATAAATGTTTCGATATATATCGACTTTGCAATAAAAATTCAAATAAATGGAATATTTGTAAACGTATCCAAAAACTAAATACTGGTTTTGAAAGGTGATGAAATACGCTTAAATAAATGGTATTATTAGAAATTACGAAAACATTTTTTAAATACAAAATTTTTTAATGTTAACGATGGTTTCTATACGTGTATAGTGAGTTCTGGCATCATCTGGGACGAACGGGAAAGGGTTAGTAGAGCGAATTTTTTTCTTTATTAAGTGGCATAGCATATGCCGGGAACTTGCTATTGTATTTAAATGCCTGTGTCAGAATTTGGTAAATTGAATTATGTAATAGAAAGTACCTACCCTAAAATTCTAAATCTATACTAATATTATGAATTTGAAACTGCGTGTGTTTGTTTGTTACGCTTTCACGCATAAATTAATAAACCGATCTTAGAATTTTTTTCACCAATAGAAAGCTACATTATATGCGAGTAATATAGGTTATATATATTGGTAAGTTCTGGCGTTACGAAATTATAAATATTAATATATTATATTTATTTTACGTTTTCTGTCGAAAATGGCGAGTTATTGCTAACGTCAGAAGAAAAGCAAAACAAATCGTTGCCGTGAAAACCATGTTGATATAGATTTTTTTTAATTCGGGCATTGTATGTAATACTTATCTCTAAAAAATGAATCTCCGAAATGTATTTACGCGCATGACTTCCGAACGACTGCACCAAATTGGATTTTACTAATGGTGAGCTCTGGCATTATGAAATATGGTGGCATGCGAGCTGTTTGAAAACTGAATGTACCGGGAAAGAATGTATGAAATGCGGAGGGGGACTCGGGTAGGGGGTTCGCGGGAGGGGGAGGAGGAAAACCCGGGAGGGGGAGGGGAATCTGGGAGGGGGAATCTGGGAGGGGGGAGGGGAGCTTGGAAGGGGGGTTCGCGGGACGGGGAAAGGAGTAGTGGAGTGGGGGGAGGGAAGGTGGAAGAGGCGGAGTGGGAACGCGAGAGGGGAAGAGGACGCGGGAGAGGAAGGGGAAGCGGAAGAGGAACGGGACGAATGGGAAAGAACACGCAGGAGAAAACAATTTATTTATTAAATGGCATGGCAACGCATGCCGGGTACCAGCTAGTATGTAATATTTTTATAATAAACAGAGTTCTCATGGAGTCAATGTGCGCGTGCGTTTCTATCAGTTTGCAGTTAATTTTACGGGATACATGAGGGCGTTCAACTCGCTCAGAAAATATAAACACTGTCTGTTTGTAGCTGTAACTTAAATAAAATATACTTTAATTGTCTAAAACGCTTCATTCCTCTTTCAATTATAATTAAATCCCAACACACTTATAGTGTTAGTTATTTTTTATTGAACTAAAAACATATTTCCCAGAAATAATGTAAATGGCAAAACAACGTTTGCCGGGTCAGCTAGTATCTTATATTATTTAAAATGATTAAATTTTGAAAACACAAATCAATGAAATAAAATCTGCGAACGCCGAATTTGAACCCGCGATCTCCGGATCGCTAGTCGAGAGCATATATATCTCAACCACGGAGGCCTACAATTTTTTACTACGATTTTTCTGAATCTAAATATTCACAAAAATAAAACTAAGTGACGCGTTGACAAAGTCCTTGATTTACAAACTCAATCTCAAAACTTCTCCCTCACATTCCCAATAAAAAGAATAAAACTTTCTTTCCTCTGATTAACATTCATTAATTAACTGTCACACTTAGTTTTTTTCCAAAGTTGGATATTTGTAACTTTGTTGGGATTCACATGATTCCGTTATATTTTTTAAGACATGAAGTTATGTAAAGCTGATTATCTAATTATGACCCAATATTAGTAAAACATGTGACACTTACATAAAATAATATAAATACTAAACAATACCATAAGACAAGTCATAGAGCGCGTATCATATATCGCTTGGTGTCAATATAGCTATGTTCTGTAAAACATTAAATCGGTAGTAAAAAAATAATCACAAACTGTTCATGTTTATTTTTTTATTAAACTAACAAACTTACTTCACATTGCTCTGTAATTATTATCAAACTTATTTCTTGGGCAATCTTGTTCTTTACAGACTTATTGAACATTAATTACAGTTAATTAGTTAAAGTTAGTTATTTAATTGTTAAAAAAATACATGCACAGCGTAAAGAAGCTTTGACTATCTAACTAGGAAGATTTTTTTAGGACAGTCAAATCGACAGGTTTAGTTCATTTTAGGTAAGTGAATGCTCTTATTTATAAACTTAATACTTAATGAATCACGGCACTAGTTCCATTTACGTAATAAGTATCATTTTTAAGATAAATAAATTAAAAAATATATTATTCTGGCGTACAGTCTAGGTTCTAAAAGCAATAAAGCATCAAAATGGTGTTTTTTTTTTACATGAGCTCCACACAGGAGGCCCTGAGGAAAATAATTTTCCTCAGGGCCTATGTCATGTTTTGGGATGCTGTGTGGAGGGTTTTTTTAAGGAAAAGAAGGGAAGAAGAGTTCTGCGAAGGAAAAATGTTTAAGGGGTGGGTAGGAATCTTGGGTTCAGTGTGTCCTGGTCATCCGCCTCCAAGACCTAGACAAACTTCACCCCGGGTTCACCGGGCACCCCTGCTAAATCACCAAACGTAGCGAACCACTTGGGGTGACCTATGGCAGAGGTGTTGGTTATTCAATAAAGGTTCCCGGGGCGGCGGTACCCATTCCCGCCTCCCAAATTGAAACATTATATAGGAACATATTATAGGCAACTACCCTTTTTATTGGAAACAATCATTCTAAGAACTTGGTTTGTCTTATAATAAAAAAATATTATGCAATGAAAGTTAATTTGAAGATTATTAATCAACAAGTACTTATCTATAAATGGAAACTAATTAAGTAGATATGAAATGTATCTATTTCTTGTATCTTTAACCGTGAAATGTCTTTAGCTAAATGTCTTAAGGTGTTAGGTGGTACTTCCCCATACTCCTCTTTCCCATCTCCTTCCCATCCTCATTACCTTCAACCTCACTCCATACCCCATTTGGGGACGCCATAGTCTCATTGGCTTCAGACGGTTGGGAGCAGCTGTGACTCGTAATAACAAATAATAATAATAAAACTCTCATAACAAATAATAAATATATTTTACTTTGAATATTTACTTAAAAACAGTCTCCCTTACAATGTTTGCTTCGAAAGATGTAATCAAGAATGCTGAATAGTATCTGAAAAATAATGTTCTTTGAAAAATGTTGTGCTTCCTGCGTTGTCCCTAAAAGTAAGCCCTTTAAAGGTTCTAAAAATACAGCGAGACGCATCTTTTCCTTCTATATCCATTCATCCTTTTCCATATTCCTGGTACTTTTCCTATTTTACATATTCCTGGTACTTCTCCTTTCCACTTAGAAGTTTATTGCATAGTCAGCCCACCTATTGAAAATATGTCACGCCTGGCATAATCCAGGTCAAATTGTGCATATTGGAAAACTATTTCAAATTTAGCTCTCCCTAACCGATTTTAAAGTAAATCGGTGTAAAACTCTAGAATTTCAAGATGGCCACCGATTTTTTGTTTGTGTTCGATTCGAGTTCAGCTCCTCTCTAATCTTTTTTATAACAATTTTGAACCTTTTTAGAGGAAAACTCTTGAAATTCGATAAGGCCGCTGAAAGTGTCGCAAACTTTTCAACATAATTATTCTGTAAAACAACAACAAAATATGACTTTCACGATTTGTCATTATTCTCATGAACTATCACAATATGTTAATTACAAAAAACTATTGCAACCTGTTACTAATAATTGTATTACGATATTTTGTTTACGATATAACCTAATTCTGTCAACAATGACATGTAATACCACAGACAAAATTATGTACCACAAACAAACCAAAAAATATTATGATGTTCATAATTGCCCCCTTTCAGAGCATAATTATTTATTTTTTAATAATTTATTTCCACATCAATTTTACAATAAGATGTATTTAATAATACTTTATATACTTTCAAAATGTGTTCTAACAAATCGGCAATAACATTTTATTATCAAAATGTACGTGGTTTAAAAAGTAAACTAAATGATTTATACTGCGAAGTGCTCAGTTGCAATTATGATTTAATTTGTTTTACAGAAACATGGTTAGACTCTACAATCTATGACCGTGAAATAGTTGATGATCGTTATAATATATATAGACGTGATAGGGACATGTCGAGTTCTCTTAAAAAATCAGGGGGTGGAGTTTTAATAGCCATAAAGAAAGAAATGACATCTTTTTCAGTCTCAGCACACAGCTCTAAATCTATAGAAGATTTATGGATTAAATTTAAATTACATGAATCATCCAGACAATCCATCAACTTATGTTTGGCGTATTTGCCTCCAGATATACAAATCGAAAATTTCACAGATTTTTTCGAAAAGTGTCAAACGATATATAATAACTTTTCATCAGAGGATATAACGTTAATAATGGGTGATTTTAATGTGCCATCTATTCAACACTCGCCAAATGTCAATGTAACTCACACCAGACCAATCTTACAAAATAGCCAAAAGTCAATATCTCTATTAGACTTTCAAAATTTGACTGGACTTAATCAATTTAATCAAGTCTCTAACAACATAGATCGAATTTTAGATTTAGTGTTTTCCAACCATAACCTTAACATTCAAATTGCTTCACATGTGCTATCTAAAGTTGACTCCTATCATCCTCCCATTGAATTCGATCTTTTAATGTCCAAATACAGACTCCTACCCACCAATCCAGATCACATCAAATATAACTTCAAAAAAACGGATTACATTAAATGCAATGAAATGTTATCACTTACAAACTGGAATGATCTTAACACTCTGAATTGTAATGATTCCCTACTACATTTTTATAACTTGTTATGGCTATCAATTGAAAAACACACTCCGCGCTTAAGAATCAGGAATAATAAGTTTCCAATTTGGTTCAGCAGTGTTTTGATCCACCAAATCCGAGAAAAAGAAAAGTTTAGAAAGAAATGGAAAAAATACAGAAATCAATGTGACTATGACAGTTTTTCTATATTGAGGGCTAGAGTAAAAATATCCGTACGTACCTGTCTTAAAGCCCACATAGATTCAATAGAAAATTCTCTCCCTAACAGCATCAAAAATCTTTCAACCCTCATTAATTCGAAAAGAATTTCTAATTCTCTTCCTAAAATCATGCATCTACATGACAAATCAGCAACAAATGGTGAAGATATATGTGAACTCTTATCTACTTACTTCTCTTCTGTTTTTAGCTCACCATCTACTTCTAAAAGTGACTCTAAACTTTCTTCCCCACTCAATAATTATCCATTGTCTCATATCAAAATAACTTTAGACGAGGTCAAAGCTAAATTGAACACTCTTGACATCAATAAGGGTTCCGGCCCAGATGGAATTCCTCCACTATTTATTCGAAATTGTGCAGATCAACTTGCAGTACCATTACACAAAATATTCACTAAAAGTCTGAACGATGGAGTTTTTCCGGATCTGTGGAAGGTCGCCCACGTCATTCCAATCCACAAATCTGGCAGTAAAAATGATGTAACTAACTACCGTCCTATTAGCCTTTTATCTTGTTTTGGCAAAATATTCGAGTCCATTGTATACAAAACCATTTTTAATCACGTAACACATATACTTAGTCCTTTCCAACACGGCTTTGTATCTAAAAGATCCACAAATACTAATTTACTCGAGTATATGGACTTTCTGTGTAAATCGATGAATAAAAAAACACAAGTAGATTCCGTGTATACCGATTTCAGTAAGGCTTTCGACAAAGTTAGTCACCCTATTTTAATGAATAAACTGGATAAAATCGGCATTCACGGAAATCTGCTTCGTTGGTTAGAATCATATTTATCAAATAGAAGTCAATTAGTTACTGTTAACGGTTTTACCTCTTCCCCAATATCAGTTACGTCGGGTGTACCACAAGGATCGCACCTTGGACCTTTGCTTTTCTTGATCTTTATTAACGACCTTACATATAAACTCCGCTGTAATTTTTCTCTATATGCTGATGACCTCAAATTGTATAAAGCAATTAAATCTATGGACGATTGTGAACTCTTACAACAAGACCTTAACACAATATCTACCTGGTGTGTTGACAATGAAATGGAACTAAATATACCTAAGTGCAAAGTTATAAATTTCACCAAGAACACCAACAAAACTCTATATTCATACAGCATATGTGGTCACAATCTGGATACAGTTGAGTCGATAAAAGATTTAGGAATTATATTTGACAACAAACTAACGTTCAACCAACACATTGAATACATTGTGAGTAAGTCAAATAAATTACTTGGTTTCATTGTTAGATCAACCAAACTGTTTAAGAATATTAATAGCCTAATAATTCTCTTTAATTCATTAATCCGTAGTGTTCTTGAGTACGGGTCAACAGTCTGGAATCCACACTATATTTCACAGGTATCTAGACTTGAATCAGTCCAAAGGAAATTTACACGGATTTTGTCTTACCGGTCAGGTGTCTACCATCTTCTAGACGGGTACGAACAAAGACTTACACATTTCAATTTAGAGAGTCTAGTTAAAAGACGTAATATAAATGACCTTTTAATGTTTTATAAAATTGTTAACAACCTAGTAAATAGTAACTTAGTCAATGAAATCAATTTATACGCCAGGCCCAAATCTACCAGAAAATTTGACATATTTTGGACCGAAATTTTTAGCAATAATACGGGATACTTTAATCCCATATCTAGAATGTCACGATCATACAACGATCTCACTAAATCACACTCTATAATAGATATTTTTGCGAATAATTTTACTTGTTTTAAGAAATATCTCCATGATTTGTGCAACTGAAAAAAAAAAAAAAAATGTTTGAATGTTGTTTTATTATTTTTAATAAATATTTTGTAGCTATCATGTATTTCAAATTTTCTATTTAAGTTTCTAAATTATGTGAAAAAAAAATACTTACATTGTTTTTCATGTGACTGTGAATACGCAAATGTTATTACTGTAGACACATTAGTCTAGGGATGTTTATATTTGTATCTTAATTTGTTATACATTAACCAAAATAATGCTCTGTAAATATCCTGTTTGTGTCTCAAATAAATAAATAAATAAATAAATAAATAAAAAGTAAGAACTTCAACAAAAGGTTCGAGTTCAGTTCCTCTCTCATCTTTCCTATACCAATTTTGAAGCAAGTCGGCGGAGAACTCTATAATATCAAGATTGCCGTCGAAATTTCGCATATTGATTTTGAGTTCGAGTTTACCCTTCTACCTTCCCTGAACTTTTTGAAATATTGGCATGCAGAGCTCCGGGCCAAAAAGGCCCCTTTCTCTTTCATCATGAATTTATATTAGTGGTTGTTGGAAAATTGATTTTTTTAGTTGTTTGTTAAAATTTTTATGCAAAGTACATACATGGCTGCAATATGGAGAGGTTAAACTTTACGAAGGATTTGTCTAGGTTTTTTATGTATGGTACGTACCTTTTCGTCGTACCGGGCGAGGCAGTTTATGGACGCGTTTTCATGGCTGGGAATTCCCGCATAAAAGGTTTCCGCGTTTTAATAATGGGATTTCAGAGTCTTTATGTAGTTGGGCTACCCTCATCCATTTGGGAGCGCCCAGGGCTATGTGTATGGAGACCTTCCCTAAACTGATTTTAAACAAAATCGACGAAGAACTCGATAAATCAAGACAGCCACCGAAATTGTGCATTTTTTCATAAAAATCAGGTTCAGCTTCCATTTTACCTCCCCTGCATTGATTTTGAACCTGAACGGTGCGTATTTCGTGCGGCCGAAATTTCGCCTTTTGTGACAATATTCGAGTCAGGAGCGTAGCTACCGCAATGTCAGCCGTATCAATGATAGGCTTTTGTTTCTTTTGTGAGAAATCTTTACCCTTCATTTGAGCCCTTTAACTTATTTTGATATAGGGCCCCTCCAAGGCACGCTACGCCACTGATTCGAGTTAAGTTCTTCTCTAATATCCCCACATAAATATCGAATCAATCGGTGGAGTAATGAATAATTTCAGGAAGATCACCAATATTGTGAATTTTCATTTTATCTTCGAGTTCAGTTCCATTTTATTCTCCCCTGTACTGATTATGAACCAAACCAAAATACAAGGATTCGTGTATGGAGAACAATGTTATTAAAATGAGAATGGGTGGCCCAACAGTAGGGATATCTGTATTTTCATAACAGTTAAGAGTTGTATCATATTACTCGGTAATATCCTGAATCCGACTCAACTTCACATTGCCTGTGGTACCAAATGGAGCAAGTCAAGTAATAATAAACATTCAGGGGAAATCAGAGCTAGTAATATAAGTAGTGCTTAATCTCTTTTCCCATGACGTCATCAACCATTTCCAGGAAATTAGGTACTGATCAATAATTTGTATTGAAGCTGGTTATGATAAAAAAATATTGACCTACAAATATAGATTTGATGTGTAAAGCCACAACCCTAAATTACAAAATCGACCAAAAAATGTAGCTTGAACACGTAAAATAAAATGAAATTTGAAATAATATTTAGTTTCTCTAAATTGGCATGCCGATAGAAGTGAAAAATATTCCCAAATGCAGATGGATGCGGCGTTGAAAGATAAACATTGAAAAATCAAAGGTTTCATGAAAAAAAATTCAAACATTGGTAGCGAGTACACAGGTACCAAATAATAATTGTTTATTCCAGAATAAATGCAGGGGCAGTCCAATGCAATACAATCCATATTTCGAAAAAATATAAAAAAATCTGACAAAATATACAGTAATATACAGGTACATGAAATAAAAACAGAAAAGAACTGAAAAATATTAAAAGGAGGGCATCCATTAATTACGTGGAGAAAGTTAATTTTTTACAATAAGTCCATAGAGAAGCATAGAGGAAAATGACACAAGAAGCAGAGAGGAAAATGATTTCCCTCGGGGCCTATTTGAAATCTTTGGAAATGCTTTAATTAAAAGGAAGGTCATTTAATTAAAAAGAAGGAGTGGTAGTTCTGGAAGGAAAAAGGGGGTATGAAGAGTGGGTAGGAATGTGAGGGTCAGTGTGTCCAAGAGAGAAGTACACGAATCCAGCCCTCCCACTGCGGTAGAAGGTGATGGGTTGAGAAAGCCTTGCTGGAGAGGCCAAATGATCTTTCTCATACACTTTTTCCTGATCCGGCCCGTCGTGCAGTTAGTGTGCAGACGCATCCGCTGCCAAGACCTAGAAAAACCTCATCCCTTGAACCTGGGCACCCCTGCTATATCACCAAACGTAGTGAACCACTTGCAGTGACCTATGGCAGAGGTTAGTCACCCAATAAATGGTTCCCGGAGCGACAGTACCCATACCGCTTTCCTAATTGATGTTTTCCCAAATTGATGATAATGTTGTCACTGGAAAAGTACGCTAGCGTACTAACTTAATTTGTTAGGTAGGCATCCTAGAAGACCACAAGAAATGCCTTGTGGGCAATATTCGTGATCTTATTATTTGCCCAATCGAGACTTAAATTTCCATTACAAAACTGTGTTTACGAAATTAAAATGGGATGGAGGTCTACGATGTTAGGCGAGCGTAAGTGAGATAGACTATTGGGCTAAATGGAACATTCGTTCCCATTCAAATGCGTGTGGAAGGCACTTCCACTTTTATAATTTATTCTACCGTCTTAGCACTGAAAAAGGAGCAAGTTATGTATGAGGTAAGCACTGAAAAAGGACCAAGTTATTTATTAGGTAAGCACTGAAAAAGGAGCAAGTTATGTATGAGGAAAGCACTGAAAAAGAAGCAGGTTATGTATGAGGTAAGCACTGAAAAAGAAGCAAGTTATGTATGAGGTAAGCACTGAAAAAGAAGCAAGTTATTTATGAGTTAGGCACTGAAAAAGGAGCAAGTAATGTATGAGGTAAGCACTGAAAAAGGAGCAAGTTATGCATGAGGTAAGCACTGAAAAAGGAGCAAGTTATGTATGAGGAAAGCACTGAAAAAGAAGCAAGTTATGTATGAGGTAAGCACTGAAAAGGAGCAAGTTATTTATGAGGTAAGCACTGAAAAAGGAGCAAGTTATGTATGAGGAAAGCACTGAAAAAGAAGCAAGTTATGTATGAGGTAAGCACTGAAAAAGAAACAAGTTATGTATGAGGTAAGCACTGAAAAAGAAACAAGTTATGTATGAGGTAAGCACTGAAAAAGAAGCAAGTTATGTATGAGGTAAGCACTGAAAAAGAAGCAAGTTATGTATGAGGTAAGCACTGAAAAAGGAGCAAGTTATTTATGAGGTAAGCACTGAAAAAGGAGCAAGTAATGTATGAGGTAAGCACTGAAAAAGGAGCAAGTTATGCATGAGGTAAGCACTGAAAAAGGAGCAAGTTATTTATGAGGAATTTCATCTTTGACATATTCTGATCAAAATTATTCGTTTATACGTTTATTTTAAAAATTAAAATTATGTGTAGTAAAATAATCATAATTTTAAGTGCCAAAACTGTGTACATTTGTTGTACAGTTCATGCGAACTTAGTTTTTTTTAAAGTAAATTCTCGTAGAATATACTAAATGGAGTCACTACTAAAACTGTAATTACTCCACTTTTAGATTACTGCTCTACGATATTAAGAAGAAAATTTGAACAAACCCGAAATTATATCAAACAGAGCACTGAGATTTACACTTTGAAGAGTGAAATAAGCAAAATTAATCAAATCAGAGTAGAGCTAAATTAAATACCAATAAAAAAGGATGTTTGATGTGTTAATTTTTATCAATTATGAAATACCAAATGAGCAAATACTTTTATGATGAAATTATTTTTAATAAAAATGCACTTACTATGACACCATAAATGTAAACAGAATCAGATTGCTAAACATGAGAAGACGATGCCACAGAACTGCTTTGTTTATAAATGATTAAAAATTAACCACGAAATGCCCGACAGTCTGCAGAATGAATGCATTTAAAAAAAAAGTTGTTTTGCTTATGTACTATAAAAATTTTGTTTTGTTATCAGTGAATTGTAAAACCTTTGTCATATTAGTTTATATACGAATTGTGTAATCTAATACAAACTAACTCCACATATATTAAAACATAAAATTAAATACAGTGTAAACTCCATGTAACGTCACTCGATTTAACGACAAACTCCCTAAAGCGTCGAAATCACTCGGCTTTGGTTGGTTTAGCTTAGCTTCCATACAATGATACACTCTATTTAGCATTGCACCCACTCTCAATAACGACAAGAATTAAGTAATAAAAAGTTATTTTTTAGTTGCCAAAATTAGTAAAATCGGCCCAGATGTGTACGTTCTTTTGTCGCTTTATTATCCTACCCCGTAATAAAATGTCGGTAATGCCCGTAATAAACTGACCGTCATAAACTGTCAGCATCATACATACCGAACTTTCTAATAAATCCGTTCTTTTGTTTAAAAATTGGGATTCCCTGCACCTGTTGATTGTTGTTTTCTAAGAAATCCCTTCTTTTGTTTACAAATTGGGATTGTTTGCACGTGTAGACTGTCGTTATTAGGTTTCATGGATTATCTATTCGTTATCATATTGTTAGTTGCCCACAAACTTTCAAACTGTATAAACATGGCAAGTAAGAGAAAATCACTGTGTATTGACGAAAAAGTTTTACTGATACGCGCAATAGAGGCGGGAGAGAAGATAAGTGATGTTGGCAGACGCTTTGGATTTAGTCGCTCTACCGTGTCCACAATATGGAAAAATAAAGAAAAAATTCTACAAGCAGAGGAGGATGGAAAATCTTCCAAAAAATTAAAGAAACCTAAATACGAAGATTTGGATCAAGCTGTGCTATCATGGTTTCACCGACAGCGCCAGAATAATATGCCTATCTCGGGCCCGATCGTGAAAGCTAAGGCGGAGAAGTTTGCCGAAGAACTTGGTTTACTTTCTTTCAAAGCATCAGAGGGATGGCTCGGAAAATTCAAGCAACGTCACCATATCAACTATGGCAAAATTAGTGGAGAAGCACGAAGTGTTGATACGAATGTTACTCACGACTGGATTAATAGAGTGTGGTCAAAATTGACAGAAAAATACGCCTCAAGTGACATTTTTAATGCTGATGAAGCAGGAATTTTCTATAAGTTGACCCCAGATAAAACTCTGAAATTTAAAGGGGAAAAGTGTGTTGGAGGAAAGCTCTCCAAGGAGCGTATTACAGTACTTGTGGCTGCTAATATGGATGGCACAGAAAAAAAAAAGCTGATGGTAATAGGCAAATCGAAAAATCCGCGGTGTTTTAAGAACATTAAAAAATTGCCAGTGACGTATAAAGCTAATAAATCAGCTTGGATGACCAGTCAACTTTTTGAAGAAGAAGTCCGAAAGTGGGATGCAGAATTAAAGGGACGAAAAATTTTACTTCTTGTTGACAATTGTCCTGCCCACCCTCTTATATCAAACCTTCAAAACATAGAGTTGGCATTTCTTCCTCCAAATACGACTAGTGTGTTGCAGCCAATGGATCAAAGCGTGATTAAAAGCCTCAAGGGTCACTACAGAAAGAAATTATTGATGGAAATAGTCGAATCTGAGGGTAAAACTTCTATTAATGTGCTGCATGCTGTAAATTTTTTATCTAAAGCCTGGGAAGAAGTGACACCCACAACTATACAGCACTCTTTTCGACATGCTGGACTTTTTACAAATTCTATGAGTGATGAGGTGGAAACGGAACCGGAGTTTGATAGCGATGACGACCTTTTATTAACTGAGTGGATTCAACAGTCCAACATGGCAGGAAAATTTACAGAAAATCTTCAAACCTACATCGAAGTAGACGACTGTCTGCTTACAACGGCTTCACTCACAGACAAAGAAATTTTAGATTCCGTGAGAAAAACTGAGGATCAAGAACAAGGAGATGAAGAAGATGAGACGGATGAGCCTGAGCCTCCGCCGAGCATTAAAGAAGCTCTGGAAGCAGCAAAATTATTGGAAAACTACTTTCTTTATCACCAAGATGCCTCAATATCGCACGATATGAATAAAATAAGTAAAAAAATACAACAAAATTACTGGTGCAGCAAAAGACGTCAGACGAAAATAACAGACTATACGCAATAGCGTTCAAATAAATATTGTTTTTTATGTATATAATTACTAAAACTAGTCTGAAATAAACTTTTCTTTTTCTAATACAGATTTTTCTTCTCTCCATTTAATGACATCTCTCTATAACGTCAAAATACACGATGTCCCTTCAGTGCCGTTATATAGAGTTTACACTGTATTTTCGTTTCAGATGGCAAAAAGTGATATAATGTTATTTTATCTTTTATCATCTAAATCTGAAAGAAATTGTTGCGAGGATTTTTTGAACGTTGTGTGTAATTTACATTTTTCTGCTGTTTTTTTTTAATTTTATTATTGTAGAAGAGAAATATGATATGCTTTCACGCGGATATTAAATTTCTCAGTATTCCGGTACGTTTTTCAAAGCATTTTTTCATAATAAATTAGATATGCCTGTCCGCTTTCCACGAAATAATGAATACAAAATTGTATGAAATCACAAGTGGCTGGACCCATTTCATTACGTTGATGTTTCCAAAATATTCAAAGCTAATATCAGGTCCCAAACAGACACAACTTTTAATCAATTAGCTAAAAAGAGGGCTTTTTAAATCTGAAAAGGGGTATAAAAATCGAAAAAACTCTGTAAATAAATCGCGGTTTCGCTTCATCTTGGTCCAATTTTCGATGTTCCATTAATGTAATAGGTTTCAATTGGAAAGGCCGAGGCATTTCATAGCGTAGAAGTGTTACATAAAAGTATTTGTAAGAACTTTATTTATGATCTCGGTGTGTGTCACCTCTAGTGCTTGCCCATTGACATTTGGGAATTGGTTATATTGCGAGCCCTGCAATATTTTAAAATGCAATAGTTGTTAATCCTGTAGAGATTCAAATCAGGAGATTGAAAAGGAAAGCCAGTCATTCTTTGTGCTACAGTCCAGAGCTCTGGGCGGTCCCCTCGACTGCAACATGACGGATCCTTTTTTTGAAGATCGCTACGATTCTGATCATCATTCTCGCCATCTTGGGAGCTGAGTGAATCATCTTGGAGGAATGATTGGCATCGAGAATTGGATTGCCGTTTAAACGCAGTCTCACTGTTGCAAAATATGTCTACAGCCGAATTGATTCTGTTCAACAGCAAGATTACCTTCCCCACCGACATGATCAATGGCTTTTAGACCCTGCAGGCTGGGAAATAGAACAATCTATGCTGTCGGTGACATAGATAACCATCGGGGACATAGAAATGAATGTCCTCCGCGATAGCCGAGTTTTCAAACCATCCACGAATAAATTAAGAAATGCTAAGCAATGTGCACAACACTCGTGCAAAACCCTTCGGACGTAAATGCTTAATTCCGACCATATATTTTAGAAGATAAATTTGGCGGGATAGAGCCAAGAGTGGTAGCCGTATTCCTCCATGTAGAAAAATGACGATTGCAATTACTTAATTGTAGTGATTAGCTGTGTCGGGAAATTGTGAGTTCAATACTCGATCATCCCAAAAAAAACGTCAAAATATATTACATTGGCGCTGAGTATGTAAACAAGCGAGCACTATAAATAATATTCAGCAAGTTTTATAACTTGCTGAATATTACGGCGCCTTTGATAAACTGCTTAAATGAATTTGTGATAATCTTAGAAATGTGGAAGGGAGGGAAAATGGGATGGGAAAGGTTGGGAAGTCCAAGGAAATGGTTTAAAATAAATATGTTTGTTACAAATATTTTACTAAAATTTATCTTTTGATCTGATTTATAAATGTATTGTTCCTTCTAACCTTTCAAATTTCTCCGAAACAAATGCTTCGATTTATTCGCTAATTCTAATTTGGAAACGTTATTAAACTCGTGAAAGTAATCAAAGACCCCCACTTTCATTACGTTACGGTAATTATTCGGGAACTTGATGTTTTCTTTGTTTGTTTAGAAGACCCTAATAAATAATCATAACGAATGGCTAATGGCTAGTTTTAACATACAACAAACCAGAACTACAAGAAGCGTGTTTTATCTGCGAGCCGGCGAAGTTGCTGAGGTGTTAACATGCAATCAACAAAACTTTACTTAGAATCAGTCCTTACAAATAATTAAGCAAGGAACCCAAGGGTGATTTGTACACGGGTGTAGTTACACACGGGTATGTGCCGTAAATTGCTGATAAAGAAAATATTTTCATTTTATGCTGAAAGGTTGATACGTTGTAGAATGATTTGTGTATTCATGTAAAAATACGATTTTGATAAGACGATTTTGATCGGATTTATATTATAAAAGTGACTTTTGCACGTTGGAAGTTTATTCCAGATCATCCCTTTTTTCCTAATCTTGCTCCTTCAGATTTTCATTTTTCGCTCCAAAATTCACAATATTATCCTTTATTAGCAGCGCTGCCATGAAATTCGCTTGGCGATATTTTCACAAATTCGCAAATCTTTTTTTTACAATTCAAAGCACGGATTTTTTAGAAGTGACTTCAAATGAACCAATCGTAAACCATACATCAGAAAATTTAGTATACGAATCAATAATTATTTTATTCCGAATAAAAAAAATTACTTATGAACTCCGGAAACTTGGAAGGCTCTTCAAATGAAACTCCAAAAATTCAGCTAACCGCCGTTGTTACCAATTTTCGATCAATCAATTTGAGTCTCCGATCAGCTAAGTGACTTGTTTAGGAAAGCTCTATTCGCCCGTTGGTGTTTTGATGGTTGGTGTTTTGATGGTTGGTGTTTTGATGGTGAAGAGTTGCGTTAGGAAGAACGTATTCGTGCGCTTGAGGAGCGTTGAGCGAAAATTTCGGCTCAACAGTTGATCAGTAGAATTGATAACAACGACCGTTATTGACGTGAATTATAAAGAAGCTGGATAGACCAATAGGATTGGCCAGCAGGCCAATGTCTGTATTATATTATGACGGTAGGAATCTTTATCTTTACTTGATCTTGGTAGTCGTAATATTATTGTCAAAATATTATTATTTATAATAATGTAGGAACTAAGCAGATGTCCAATTTTAAACAAGGTACCTATCGCTGGTCAAATAATTTTTGGTCTCCGATCTGTCATCGTAGCTCTGGGGATGAAGAACGAAGCACTGACCGAGCTTCCTTGGGTTGGTTCGTTTATTTCCTAACCCCGATCAGCTTTCGGAGGTTTTCGCTTTCGCTTTCCACGAAGGTTACTTTGGAGGCAACTTTTGCGATTGTTTGTGAGATAATAATAATTAATAAAAAATAACCTAGCGCCATCTTCTATGATGCGCTTGAAATATCATCCAAAAGACGTTTTTTGGGTAGAAATTTCAATTTATATCAAAATTTGTGTTCAACGTAAACCAGCGTTCGTAATTTAAATCGGATTTTATTATTTCTTCAAAATAATATTTTATTAACTTACAAATAGTTTTTCCAAAGTTCCTCCTAAAATCATAGAAATTCTTTTTTTTTATTTTATAATTTAAAACAAAAATAAATAAAATAACTGACATCCGTACTACAGATACCGTAGATATTTGACATAGTTAGGTAAGGTAGGTTTTGGAAAAAAAACTGTTTTGTTAAGTATCCAAAATTCCCTCTAATCCAAAATTAAGTTTTTTGTGAAAAACGTCGCGAAGGCGTTCCTCTTAAGATCACGAGAATCAAATTATAAAGCTAAATTACTAAACCCTCTGTTCACGAAAGGGTTATCCGGAGATGCTGCAGTAGTGATTCCATTTTCAATTTTCCATTTCCATTCAAATCCCCCAACTTTAAGCCTTCTGTGAGATAAATTTAGAAAAATAAAAGGTCAGGATCTTGAGATGCGACTAACCTAATCTCGTAATGGAGGTAATATTATTACTCTCCGATATCTGGCAGACTACCAATAAAGCTTATTTACTCTTATTCACACTTATATATTAAAGCTAAACAACTCAGGGTCTTTTTGAGGACAGGAAGGAGTGAATTTTGTAGGAAGAAGGAAACACAAAGGCCGGATCGTTCCACAGCCAAGCTGTTGAACTCAAGAACGAGTCGTAGAAGCGACCCCTTTTCATGTGACAAATGGCGTTAGGCGTCTTTCCCGGCTGTGCACCAGTGCCGAGGGGATCAATGACGATCGGAGCATCTTCCATTGAAATACCAGTAGAACAAGGACAGCATTCCCACCCGACGCCTGTGCTCTAAAGATCGCAACCCGTTCTTTAAGATGTGTTCAAAGGTATCTGCGTGCTAGTAGACATTACCACGTAAGAAGATGACAAACAAACTAAAGGCGTCCTGTTGTTGGCTATGGAATTTGACTTAACTGTTTTTTCTTTTTTTTCCATTTTTGACTTGCTAATTCAATGCATAACTCATATTCTTATAAATTATTTTCTTCGACTCCCAACATTTTTTTAATCTATATATTTTTAACGCGTAAAATATAAATTTAGAGCTGCGATATCAATCATTTCCATAAATAATCGGAAATGTCATCTTCGGGTGGGTCTCACAAAAGAATATTCTTTTCTCCAAGGGACAAAATTTCCCGGAACAACTGGATCTATAATTCTTTTGTAATGAAGGATTATTTCAGGCCTTTCTCTTTCAGATGTGCTAATATCAGTTTTATTGAATTACTTTAATAGTAATTTATTTGTTTTGGGAACATACGATACGCTAGTTATTTGATTTATTAATCAAAAAATGTTGTGTTTTTTGCCATTAATTTTGCTGATATCTCTATATTATTTATACAAAGAGTGCTTGGCAAAGTCAAGCTATTGTTTAATAGTTTTTCTGCAAGAGAGGTAAAAAATTATCAGTAATTTAGTAAGTTTGCAGTGTCTGAATCAGCAGCACTTCAAATCTTAATCCCATATCTTCCTGGTTTTTTCTTCTCACTCACTCTAAACTAAATGGACATTTTCTTTTTGGTAACTAATCGTGGGTCCGGAAATATCTGATCCGGGAGAACACTACATTTTTTAAGAGTTCACAAATTGATTAAAAAACAATTTAATTGATTCTAATTTATCGCCGGTGCTATTATTTGCCTAGTGGCTTTATCATCAAATAGTATGTTGGTGAATATGTAGATGAATCTATTCCGAGATATTACAGCTATGAAAAATGGTTGTCTGAAGAGAAACTCACTGGTCCAAATTCACGTGGTAATTTTCTTCCTCTATTCCTACACGTTGACAATATTCGAATAAATGCACATATCTTACACACTTCAACGTGTCGATCAAGTCTGTTCATACCGAGGCAGTGATTTTTTGTATGAGTACATATTTTTTGGTCGATATCCGTAGTGATGAATAACATTAACATATCTTTCAATTATGTAATTGTTATACTGCCATTCAAAATATTATATACTCGGTGTCTAGATAATGAAGGTGACACTGAGCCCCGCACAAGTCCTGCAACTCTTTCCGACTTATCTTCGTCTTCTAATTCACCAAGATCACTTCTGACACAATCGGTTACTTTATTTTCATCGCAAATTGTGTCACGTACTTTATCACTTCAGACTCACTTTCAATTTCCTCTTTCATTTATGTAATAATTATTTGTAAAGATGAAACATATTATTGGGGTTTGAAATACCATTTTTTTAATATATATTAAAAATATTGTAGCGTACCCTATTAATTTGTTTTATGGGGGTACAGAAATGAAATCGATTCATAAATGAAAACAAGTTTTCTCTTTTGTGCTTTGGGCTTTCTCTTTTTAAACGCGATAACCATCAGACATCCTGAAGGGGAATGCCGAGATAATGTGCCACCCCAAAACTCTGCCTTAGCACGCACTGCTTCAATCAAATTCATACACCGTCTCATACGTGTATTTTATCGGGACTACCTGCTGGGTAGGTTGACTTAAGGGTACTGTTGCAAACTAGTCCGAACCATTTTGAACCTCTATTGGTGTACAAATACATTCAAACCAGAGCTCTTTAAAATGATTGTCTGACTCCGTTACTTTAATTTTTGGCGTGGCTTCAAGTATTTGATCTTGTCATGTCTTCCTTTGACTTCCCTGACTTATTCCACCATTCACTTCCATATCATAAACTCTCTTTTGTTCTTTTATTTGTTCTTCATGTCCACACCATTTAAGTGTCCCGATTTTTAATCCTATCCATCGAAAGTCCTTGAGGTAATTCTATCACTAAACGTGACCACAACAATAACCATTACCGATATTATCTATTACGTTTACATCAGCCTCTCCAGATAGCCAAAATTTTAACACGGTCATGGATATATAGTTTATACGGTGACCGGACTACTCAGAATCGTGCAACTTTAACAATTCCTTGGAAAAGTCATTGAAAATTATAAAAATAATACATTCAAAATTGTTAAATAGGTTGCGTTAGGTTAGTTAATGGGCTATTTTTCAATTTCTTTTTTTCATAACTTTTAAAGGGGTATTGAAATTGCTTGATTCTGAGTTTTTCTGTTGATCTCATTTATACAGCATTAAATCTACATCCATCCTTCCTCCGCCAGCTCAATGCCTCACTACCATACATAAGCACTGCATTGCCATAGTCATGCATTCTTATAAATCAAGTCCTCCTTTCTTTCTTCGCTTCTTTCTTTCAAGTAATTTTTATAAGTGATTTCAGCCTCACAAATATCACAACTATAATATCACGAATTTATTTCGCGGGTCTTTGCTGGTTAGAAAATGTTTTTTGACATAAGTTGGTCAGATTGGAAACGAGATAAAAAAGACCGAGGCAAAATAAATTGAATTTTCTAAAGGCAGCTGCAATTGTTTTATTTGATAGCATCGAGATTTTTATTAAAAGTAAAGTGTTTGCGTGCGTTTTAGACATAATCTGTACAGAAAAAAATTACTAATTACATGTTTTTTTTCCAGGTTGTAAGGATGTTCATCCTGGTGATCGTTATATTTGGCATCTGTTGGCTGCCCTACCAGACCTACTTCATCTACACCCACTTCGATCCCGGAGTACTCTACAAGCGTTACATACAGCATGTGTACTTGGGCTTCTATTGGCTGGCCATGGCTAACGCGATGGTCAACCCGATCATCTACTATTGGATGAATGCCAAGTAAGTTATTTTCTTCTTATTTTGAAAAAACTTTGTGGTAGAACTGTTAGCAATTAAATTGATTATGACTTTGTTTGCAAATGCAGATGAAACTTATATTAATACTAAACGTAGCGAGGTAAAAGGAACAATGTATGGTAATACTATCGGTTTCTAAGAAAGAAAAAAGTGTAAGACAACAGCGTAAGAATATGCATCAATTAGAAATGATAGACAATAAATAATTTTTTTATGGACTTACAGAATTTTCAGGTTTGGAAAAATTTCTTTATTTGTAAGTACAGGAATTCTCAATTTATTATTTTTTTCACATAAGCTTCGCACAGGATGCCCTGAGGAAAAAATTCCCTCAGATAACATATTTAATCATTGGGGATGCTGCGTGGAGGTTTTTTTAGGGAAAGAAAGAAGAGGAAGTTCTGGGGAGGAAAATGGTATGAGGGATGAGTACGTATGAATCCAGCCCTCCCACTGTGGTGCAAGGCGTTGGGTCGAAAAAGTCCAGCCAGAGAGGTCTAGTTTAGTTCTCTCTCACCAGTTTCTTTCGTTTCGGCCGCCACGCAGAAGGCGGGCAAACGCACCCGCCGCCAAGATCTAGACAAGCCTCACCCCATGAGCCCGGGCACCTCTGCTAAATCACCAAACCTGTCGAACGACTTAAGATGACCTGTGTCAACTATGTTGGTTATCCAGTAAATGGTTCCCTGAGCGGCGGTACCCATACTTGCCTTCCAAATTAATAAACTTAATTACACGTAAAATCTGGATAAGATTTGTTAAATTTACTATAAGTGAGTTACAGTACGTTCATTATATTAAATTCATAGTTAGAATCCTTCATTAAATTAAAAACTTTAATTAAGCTTTCATAAATTAATTAAATTGTATGTTGAATTTTTGCTTAAAAGAACTCTGATGTCTAAATCTAATTGCTTGTAGAGGATGTAAAAGAACCGAGAAATTTTAACCAGCGATTCCTGAGCGTATTTGGATTAAAAAATGTGAATGTCATTTTGCTTTCCGATGGCATTTTTTTCGATTAAAAACATTAAAAATATTTTTTCATCACACGCCGCAACTGACTAGTTAAAAATAGTGCAATAGCGCATTTATAGCCTAGCGGACACTTGATGAGCATTGCGTCTCGTTCTAACATCTTATTTCCACACGAAACAGCGCGTATCGCTCAAACACATTCCGACGGGTACTGTTCCCGTAGCGATGGGAACAGTAGCGCGGTGTAACTGAAAAACATATTTTTTGTTTTTAATAGAAAAAAAATATCATCGAACACCAAAATGACACATTTTTTTCCAAAGGACACCAAAGTTTACATTTTTTACTCTATTTAGAGTATATTTATGCTCAAGAATCGCTGGTTAAAATCCCTCGGGTATGTCCTGTTATTTGAGATTTTTTTAAACTTTTTCAAAGAATTTTTTTTTTGCTATATTTATTGGTAAGAGAGATTTTTTAAATCTTTTGACTTACTGTAAAATTTAAAAAAAAATTTCATATTTTTCTAGATAAAAATTATATTTTGAGTCAGACCTTACCTGTTGATTGTTTTTTTTTTTTTTACATGAGCTCCACTCAGGAGGCCCTGAGGTAAATAATTTCCCTCAGGGCCCATGTCATCTTTGGGGATGCTTTATGGAGGGTTTTTTAAGGAAAGGAAGGGGAAGAGAGTTCTGGGAAGGAAAAGGGTTTAAAGGGTGGGTAGGAATCTAGGGTTCAGTGTGTACTGGTCATCCGCCTCCCAAGACCTAGGCAAACCTCACCCCATGAACCCGGGCACCCCTGCTAAATCACCAAACGTAGCGAACCACTTGTCACATTTTTCCGCAATGACATGTAGATTCCCTGTAGATTCACGTCGAGGGTCTTCGGTCAATTATTAGAAAAAAACACCAGTTTCACCCTTTTTTTTCTTTTTTAATGTGTGTTTGTTATTTAACATCAAGGGATGAATCATTTTAAACACCCTGTATTTGACATCGGAAATTAAGTAATCTGTGTTATTTTTCAATTTGATGTGCAATAATTAATTCCTTGTAAACAAATCTTAATAAGATTGCCCTTGCTAGGCGTCGAGTATTTGCTTTGCGGCTTTGAAATGTAGATTCGGTTAAATTCTTAAGCTGTAATATCTCAGTGGAGGAAGTATTTATATCAAGTCAGTACTGGTTTACTGCCCTTGCCCTGCCCTTGACCCCTTATCTCTTATCTCTTCAACCAAAAATAGGCCAGGGAAATCGGTATAATGCCCAGTAACTTTATTGACTTTGTTCATGAAGTGTATAGCAAATCTTTCCAATATAAATTAATCGCCGGAATGCTAGCAGGACAGGCAACTTGTTTGAACTCATGTTTTGGTATAACGTTTCGGGTTTTCTTTTTAAACAATTTTACTGATATGACAAATCATGCAGCAGTGTTGTTATAGGGGATACAAACACACAACAACAAACATCGTACATAGATTACTACTTACTTTCCATCGAATATGATAAAAGCTTTGAAGAAGATCGAAAATGTTGTATCTGTAAAATTAGGAATTCCTGATTTGAATTCCGAATTTTGTTTTTTTTTTATAAATATACTGTTCAACAGTGATATGAGGAATTCCAGTGATTTTTTTTTGCTTTATTTACTGATCAACATTGAAATGAGGAATTCCAGGGAATTTTCTTTTTTTTTTGCTATATTCATTGATACACGAGAGATTTTTTTAAAGCTTTTTATTTAGTAATTTAAATTATACAAAGTTTTTTCAAATTTTTCCCCGTAAAAAAATTATTTTGAATCAGGCCTTACCTGTTGATTATCACATTATTCCGCAATGACATGTAGATTCCCAATAGAGTCACGTCGGGGGTTTTCGATCTTTTATTAGAAAAGAGCAATAGTTTCACACCTTTTTTTTCTTTTTTAAGAGCCGTTAACCAGCGGCCAAGAATTTAAATTTCGTCGAACATAGATCTTGCGATCGTACCCTTGCAACTGTACAGGGCGTTTCCGAGGAGAAAGATTAATTATTCTCCTTACCAGCATTTTAACAAATTAACTCAAAATCGATTTTATTTCATTCCAAATTTGCTTTGATAAATACCCACATTGCTCAAACTCGAATTGATAAAATAATTAAAATAATGTCCTTTTTGTAATTATTTTTTTATCAAAACTATTTATAATTTTTCAATAATTTCTAAGCAAAATAAGTATGTAATTTTTTTTTTAAATATATTAGTTTATAAGACCGTAAATACATAGACAAACTGAAGTACTTTCATCGCAAAACAAGGTTTAAACAAAGATTTTATTTGAACTAAAATTAAACTTGTGAAAAGTAGCTTTCCCAAATAATTTATTGATATATTTTACTGCATGATTATATGATTGAAATGTATGTTGTATAATACAAAATTTGTTTGAAAATTTAACAAATCTACCAACGACCTGCGGTAGAACCTTATTGTACAAAAATAAACATATTTTATCAAAATTTAAAAAAAAGCTTCCTAGATAAAAGAAGAGTGTCTCGAAATCAATTTATATTTTTGTGGAAAAGAGTTAATACGTCTAAAATTTGATGAAAAACAACATATTTCATTTCTGGTTTTGTCTGGTCATGTGTGTTTGTTATTTATTAAGAGATGAATAATTTTAAATTTCCTCCTGAAATTCCTGTCAGAATATTAAGTTGAGACAGAGATTAAAAAAACTTCTCAATTAATCCAATATTTGATTATTTACAAGTGCTGATTCTTACGCGCCGGGACTTTAGTTTGATTATTCCACGTAAAATTCAAGTGATAAACTTAAACCATTGAGCTTTAAATATAAGATTTATATTTGCACTAAAAACCAAGACCTGGAAACTTTGCAAATTATAGGCCCGTTTCATTTCCTAATGTCTGGCATTCGAGGAGTTAATCTTCTGACTATGTTTAATCGAGCCAATTGAATTAAAAGTGTTTCGGGGTTAAGTTAGCTATGTATGTTCAAATACATCGTAATGGCATTCAGGCACGAATCTCATTTTGCGAAATGGCTAATTTATTTTTTTTAAATCAATGGTTTGAACTTTAAACTAACATTTCGTTTTCTTGAACTGTGTGCTGTCTTTTATACAAAGTTATAGGTTGCATCTTTTATTCAAAGTTATAGGCTAATCAGAACTTGCCAAAAAATACAAAGTCAGTTTTGTGACTTTTGGTGAATATCCGCATATTTTTCAATTTCAAATTTCCATTTTTCTTTAAATCATTCACAACACATAACTAAACTTTATTAGATGTTAGAATACCATTAAGAGCGAATAACCAACAAACAAAAATTTCGATTTTATCAAAACGCAGCACTCTGCCTTCTCGTTAGTCGCCTTGCGATTTCGGCTTGGCTCAGCTAATATTTCTTAGAAGAGCGCCGCGGACATACCCTACCGCTCCCGCGTTCAAACGGGTAATGATTTTGATTTTGAATATAAGTACCCTTTACACACAGAGTTCGGAGCGGGACGTGCCCCGCGCCACTTCAGGCCACCGTGCAGAAAAGTCTCACAGTGAACTGCGCTGTAAACCGTTATCTTACTTTCAGTCTTTACTTTTCTGCGCGGCGGCCTGAAGTGGCGCGGGGCACGTCCCGCTCCGAACTCTGCGTGTAAAGGGTACTTATGAATATTGGTGTTTCGAGTTCTCAACAAATGTGCTCAAACACGTGATGTAAAAAATATTAAAATCATGTACTTTTTATAATTATTTTTTAATCATAAGTATTTTTAATTTTTCAATAATGTCCAAGCAAAATAAATGTGCGAAAAAATCTGAAATATATTAATTTTTAGGTAAATAGACAGACAAAACAGAGAAATTTTCATCATAAGTACGTGCTCGGATTTTTTTTGAATTTCGGATTGTTTTTATTTGAACTAAAATTAAAATTTTGATACATTCAGTCACTAGATAACGTTTTGATTTATAATTCTGTATGATTATATGGTATGAAATAAATCTTATATAAGAATATTTTTCCTTTAAAAATTAACAAATTTGCGTATCGACCAACAAATAAAAAAACAAACTTTTTCAAAATTTAAAGCATACATTTACCAGATAAAAAAACAATCTTTCGAAAACAATTTAAATTTTTTTTTTGTAAAAAAGTTTCGTTACGTCTAGAAGTGGATTTAAAAATGACAATTTTCCAATTGAACCCTTTTAAAAAGATGATTATAGTGGTAGCTATTTGTATTATTAGAATTATAAAAAAATGTTAATTAATACCTTTCACAGAGGTTCAAAAATAAATAAATGTTATCCGATTCGATTCCGGACAGGATCAGATTCAGGACAAACGTACAATGAAAAAGACACAGTGTATTTTGAAAATGGCGTACATCGATAATAGAAGAATAGCTTGAAGGTAACTACTTGATTAGAACATTTGAATCTTAATGATTATGAACTCTTTCTTTTATTTATCAACTCTTTCTTATATTTCAAAAATTAAATTAATAGTAATAAATTTTCCAGAACCGTGAAATAAGCTAAAAACCTTTTTTAATGAATAAAAATGTTCAAGTGATTACTTACATCTGGCACAGAAATAATAATTAAATCCTTTAATACCACACAACCAATCAACGGCACGTGTACTTATAGTAGTAATCCCAGGGACAAGCCGTAAAATTATCGTTTTAGTATTTTCTGTTCTGTTCGTTTTCATACAAATCGTGTGAGAAGGAAGAGAACGGTACAACCGCTATTTGAAAATACTATAACGTAATCTCCCTGACAAACCTAAAAGTCCTGTCCTCCTGGAAGGACGAGTGCACCTTTCAGAGAACTTCTTCGCCGCCGCATGGGAAGCTTACGGCGCAGACTACACCAATCGTAAAATATAATCATCATTGCCAAGGTTGACTGGATGGTGTCTCTCCTGACGGCTCTCTGGAGACGGGATATCCACCAAACACGGCTGCTTGCTTCCAATTTTGTGTTTCACTTCTTTACCGGATTTTCTTTTGTATTTTTGTCTTACGTATCTACTTGTACATATATTGTAATTTCAAAATATGAAATGTATTACAATACACTACCCCTGCACTGCATAAATTCTGGAATAAACTTTTATTATTAAGTTTCTATGTAATTTGCAAGAAGAAAATAATGTGAACACAATAATAAACAAAAGACAAAAAATAAACAATCACCGTGAGTGAGATTTTTTCAACATGTCGAATCTTCCATTTCACCTGTCAAGTGGATGATTCGACATAATTCCGCTTGACATGCAATTTCCAATAAATTGCTGTATTTGAACATATCTTAAAACGAAATACTGTTTTTTACAATGTTTTACTGTTTCATGTTTTAATATTACAATTGAAGACATGCAACCGAAATTAATTAATTTTGGAACTTAGGGATTCATAAACTTTTATGAGTTCTCAATTTTTATTTAAATAATTCTTTAATATTTTCTTAAGGTTACATCAATTTGATAACTCAACTGAGACCACTGGAGACCTAGAACCGTTACCTTTTTTTATTTTTCTGTGTTTTATTCTGTTTCATGTTTCGTTTAGATTACTGGAATTATCTTATTCTTCAATGATATTACTTTTATGAGCTCATTTCAGTTGGTTCCGAAAGAGAAACAAATTGACTCTACTGCTATCGTTTACTCTGTACAAAAAGGAACAAACCGACCTTAATTGTCCAATAACAAAGATTTGCTTAAGTAGCCCCTAAAATCGTGATAAATTTGAAGAATTTAAAACAAAAATAAATAAACTCTGGGCAGTATTATATTTTTGGCGTGCCTTTTGGCATGAATAATATTCATTCAGTTTGGCAAGCTCTTCCTGCTTGATTAAAATTCAAAACATTTGCGTTTCCGCAAAGAGAAAAAAAATGATTTACTTTATCTGAAGAGTTTATAAAGAGACCTAATCTTGCAGCACTGATATTTTCATCCGCGACATGAGACAGATGCTCAAAGAACAGAACCATACCTCAATTGAAATCTTCTTTGAGGGAAAACCTAGGAAAACAGCAAACATATTCATGACCTTTGTAAAGGAGAAGTTAGAGATATGGCTCCGTACCTATCTAGGTTGCTAGTAAAAGTCATAAGATTGACGTGTTTAGTTTTTCAAGTCATGTACGAATTAAATTAAATAAAAATATTTAAATAATTTTCGTTCGACTCAGATAAGAGGCGCCCTGGTAATATCGCAATCTGTATACATATAACGCTAATACATACATTTTGTGCTATGTTTACATATGTTATATATTTATACGTTTAATTATTACTTTTGTATCTCAGTACTGGAATGAAGTGCGGGTTGAATTAAAGTCAATGTAGAGCAGTTTTTAAAACACGCCTTATGCTAAACAATCAATTTGGCCTCCAGGTCACCAAAGGCCGTAAAAGGTTATTTTCATTTAAAAAAACAGGAACGAAACGTACTGCAAAAAAAAATAGAACACAAGCTTCATTCGGCTTTCGTTTCAGCACTTTCAAGTTCCAAACTCCGTACTACGCATTACGTTAAGTTCGAGTATTGATATGATGCTCTATTGTTTATGTTCCACGATCTTACAAAAAGTCTGTTCAAGCGTAGATTATTTTTCATAAAGTAACCTAACCTAACTATCTTAACCCAACATTTTCGTTAATCTCACAACATGCTCCAATAATGGTGTGCAATCGTCACGCCTGCTTGAAGATTCTTTACTACTTTTATTTTATTTTTTAATAATGTTTCCTTCGTACTCTTTATTCAACTTTCCCATTATTTCTTTTAACTCATTTAACAGATTTGTCACCCTTCTTCTGCCATTCAGATACTTGAAAACTTAAATTTACAGACAAATTACGGTAGATTTTTTCTGCGGGATAAATTAAAATTCCTAAAAATAAATAATGAAGATTTAAACCATTCATGTAAATGATATCTGAGCGTTTCTCGCGGTAAGCAGCTGATCTCTTCCTGAATTATCCTCCTAAGAATGTTCTTATCTTAGTCTTGTCAAAAGGCTTAAGTCTGTCTGAACGAATATAAGCGAGTAATCGTATTACAAGTTTTCCGGGCTTCTACTGGGTGCGACGTCAGGAGCACGGTAACCCGTACAATTCTATGAAATAAATATTTTCTTCTATTGTAGTTTGACCTTAACAACTGGGTTTCGCGTCAGTTTCTTGATTTAATTTGATTGCGAAAATTACTGTTTTTAACGAAATTATTCAACATCTCTGACTCATTGACGAATATTTCTTTGTTATCTAAATATCTAACCGTCACGACGTATGTCTGCAGGATAGGTAGAGAGGATGTCATGCAAAATTCCTCTCTCCTGGCAAACACTACTTGTCTCGTCCACATTCGTAAATAAAATTATTAATTTTAGTTCGATAACGACACCGGCAGAGTAAGTAAGTTTCTTCTCGACTTAGAGGTTGCTACCAGAACCCGACAGATAAAAAATAACAAAATCAAATTGGTACCCATACTGCCGTCATGAGGAAAAGGTAGCTATCGATTTGCAAGGCATAATTTGTTAAAGTCCTTTCTATTATGAAAGATCTTGTATGATAGTACTACTTTTGCAAATTCTTAGCTTCCATTTCAGAATCTAAGAAATAGATATCAGTACCCTCTTTGGTATTGGAGCACTATTCAAAATCGAAACCTTTCACGTTGTTGAAATGACTAACTGTGTATATTTTCCAATTATGAATATTTCCCAAATTGTCTCTTCCCCTTTTCATTACTTCTGTCAGCCGTCTAATAACGCAAATTGGGAAATATGTCCTCTTGGGACGTGCCCGACTCTTTATATATTATGTATGACTATAAATATCTCCATCACAATAATTATTTCTTTCTTGTCCGTCCGGAGCATATGCCCAACCCAACCTACCGTGCCGTTCATAATCATATTCATTACTTCGCCATCGGCTTTGCTTTCTATCAAGATCTTCTCATTTGAATATTAATCGGACATTCATGGACTGATCACACACCTCACAGACTTCAATATCGTCCTATTCAATCTATTAAGTCCCAAATTCCATTCAAAATATTTGGTTTCGGAATTCGAAAAAAGAAATTACATTTTTTTTTTTAAATTTAATTTATCACATTTCATGCCGAATAATATAATAATATTAACTATTTAAAACCACAACAAATTTAAAATGTAATCTTTTTAAAAGTGACCGACTTAATCGAAATAGTTAATTTCAAAATAATCTATATGGATTGTGTCTTAAACACGTAATCCCTTGTGTTGTGAATGAACGATTTAAATGGTTTCTTGATCGTGTTACTAATTTTCAGTTCAGAATAACGCAAATGGTCAAAAAAACTCTGCGCTGGTATTAAGTGGAACGTTCGCACGGCCCATTTCGTCCCGTTTCACACAAATCTTAATTTTGGATTTGAGACCAAAATACCCAACTAAACAGAAATTAATTTTTTTTAATCAAAAATTTATCGAATTTCTAGTACTGCTGTAGGCGATTTTATTTATTTTTGCTTTAAATAATAAGATACAGGCCATTGAAGATTTTAATGTTTCATGATTTTAGAGGCAACGTGGGTAATTATTTATGAGTTACCCAAGTATTAAATTTTAAAATATTTCTCTTTCCAGTATCATTTACTAATCATATTTCTCACTACGATGGTAAAAGAGACAACATGATTTCTATAAGACTATATGAGTTGTTCCGAAAAGCAAACAAATTAGCCTGAGGGGTTAATACAAATGAGGGCGATGCAAGAAAAGTAATCATTTTCTCGGCTCTCCCTCACTAGTATTGAGATGGTGCGAGCCATTACCATCGCCGTGCCGTTTCCGCCGGAATTCAAAAGCAGCAAACGGAAACGTGTATTTTAATTTACAAACTGTTCTACATGGTCTACCACAACTTCCCCAATTATTTATTATTTATTCCTGTTGTAATAAATTGAAAAATAATATTATGAACGCAATGTCGTAAACTTAACATTGCCTAAAGGCGTTTCTGCAAATAGGTACATTGTAAAAAGCTTAAAATAAACTTATAAGTTCTTCATTAGATACCAAACATTGTGAAAATGTACCTACAAGAGTAGTGATGATCAACCTTTCTAGCCGGAAGGCTAATATATCCATTTTAATTTTTTCGGTTATGGTAGACACAGCTTATATAGTTTTCATTAAATTCGGTGGAGCAGCAAATCTACGAAACGGAACCGAAAGCTCTACAGACAAAAATTTTACTTAATGCAAGATCGAACCAATAAATACAAATAATTTTTATCGTTCGGAAAGTTTATCCAAATTTAGTCAACAAACTTTTAGTATTTAAAAATAGTTTTTTTTATTATCATTTATTTGTCTTTCACCCATTAAAGGTGATCTTGGCCATTTCTTAAAATTATTTACATTTTCAATTTCTTAAAATTGGTTAATTTTTTTTTGTTCATTACGTTGAAGAAACGATCGCAGAATTATAGAAAACTAGCTGGTACCCGGCATGCGTTGCCATGCCATTTAATAAATAAATTGTTTTCTCCTGCGTGTTCTTTCCCATTCGTCCCGTTCCTCTTCCGCCTCCCCTTTCTCTCCCGCGTCCTCTTCCCCTCTCGCGTTCCCACTCCGCCTCTTCCACCTTCCCTCCCCCCACTCCACTACTCCTTTCCCCGTCCCGCGAACCCCCCTTTTAAGCTCCCCTCCCCCCTCCCAGGTTCCCCCTCCCAGATTCCCCTCCCCCTCCCGGGTTTCCCTCCTCCCCCTCCCGCGAACCCCCTACCCGAGTCCCCCTCCCGCATTTCATACATTCTTTCCCGGTACATTCAGTTTTCAAACAGCTCGCATGCCACCTTTTGCATATTTCATAATGCCAGAGCTCACCAGTAGTAAAATCCAATTTGGTGCAGTCGTTCGGAAGTCATGCTCGTAAATACATTTCGGCGATTCATTTTTTAGAGATAAGTATTACATACAATGCCCGAATTAAAAAAATCTATATCAACATGGTTTTCACGGCAACGATTTGTTTTGCTTTTCTTCTGACGTTAGCAATAACTCGCCATTTTCGACAGAAAACGTAAAATAAATATAATATATTTATATTTATAATTTCGTAACGCCAGAACTTACCAATATATATAACCTATATTACTCACATATAATGTAGCTTTCTATTGGTGAAAAAAATTATAAGATCGGTTTATTAGTTTATGCATGAAAGCGTAACAAACAAACACACGCAGTTTCACATTCATAATATTAGTATAGATTTAGAATTTTAGGGTAGGTGCTTTCTATTACATAATTCAATTTACCAAATTCTGACACAGGCATTTAAATACAATAGCGAGTTCGCGGCATATGCTATGCCACTTAATAAAGAAAAAATTCGCTCTACTAACCCTTTCCCGTTCGTCCCAGATGATGCCAGAACTCACTATACACGTATAGAAACCATCGCGGACTTAAACACATCAAATCCCCAAAGTTTTATCGCAATCGGATGAACGGTTAGCAATGTATGATAGCGATGCCAAAACTCACAATCGTACATAGAAACCATCGCGGGCATGCGCACATCAAAACCCCAAAGTTTCATCGCAATCGGATGAACGGTTTAGCAACGCAAAACATCTCACACACATAGACAGAAACAAACACATTTTCTATAGATCAGTAATTTTAATATCAAAAATGTCAGTTGAGCATTTTTAAATTTTTTTAAAGTTAACATTAAAAAATTTTGTATTTAAAAAATGTTTTCGTAATTTCTAATAATACCATTTATTTAAGCGCATTTCATCACCTTTCAAAACCAGTATTTAGTTTTTGGATACGTTTATAAATATTCCATTTATTTGAATTTTTATTGCAAAGTCGATATATATCGAAACATTTATACCTTTTGACAAAATACGCCAAATTTTTGAGGGGTTAAGCTTTGAGCTTTAAGCTTTGAGATTCAAGCTTTGTGCTTTAAAATTTTTGAAGAGTTAAGCTTTGAGCTTCAACCTTAAGCTTTGAGCTTTAAGCTTTGAAGTTCAAACTTTGATATTTAAGCTTTGATTTTAAGTTTTGAGCTTTAAGCTTTGAGATTAAAGCCTTGAGCTTCAAGCTTTGAGCTTAAAACTTTGAGCTTTAAGCTTTGAGCCATAAATTTTGGGCACTATGCTTGAGCTTTAAGTTTAGAGCTTTAAGCTCTGAGATTAAAGCCTTGGGCTTAAAGCTTTGAGCTTTAAGTTTTGTGATTAAAGCCTTGCGCTTAAAGCTTTGAGCTTAAAGCCTTGAGCTTAAAGCTAGGAGCTTGAAGCTTTGAAATTTTGGCATTGAGCTGCAAGTTTTGAGCTTTAAGCTTTGAGCTTCAAGCATTGAGCTTTGAGCTTTTAGCTTTGAGCTTTTAGCTTTAAGCTTTGGGCTTTAAGTTTTAAGTTTTGTGATTAAAGCCTTGAGCTTTGAGCTTTAAGTTTGGAGCTTTTAGCTTTAAGCTTTGAGCTTTAATATTAAAGCGTTGAGTTTCAAGCTTTGAGCTTTGAGCTTTAAGCTTTGAGTTTTAAGCTTTAAGCTTTTAGCATTAAGCCTTGTGCTTTGCACAAAGCTCAAAGCTTAAAGCTCAGAGATTAAAGCCGAAAGCGTAACGCTCAAACATTAAACTTAAAGTTTAAAGCTCAAGCTTTAGGCAAGGTTTTAAGTTTAAAGGCCAAAGCTTAAGCTTAATATCAAAGCTCTAAGCTTAAGTTCAAAGCTTAAAACTCATAGCACAAAGCTTAAAAATAAAGCTCAAAGTTCAAAGCTTAAAGCTCAACACGTAAAGCTTAACATTTAATGCATAAAGTTCAAAGCTTTAAGCTCAAAAATCAAAGCTCAAAGCTTAAAGTTCAAAGCTTAAAGCCAAAACTCAAAGCACAAAGCACGGCTTGCGTTGCAATGCAAAGAAATCAATTGATTCTCCTTGAATGTCCTTTCCCGTGCGTCCCCGTTCACTTCCCGAGTCCCCTTCCCCTTTCGCGTTTCCCTTCTACCTTCCCCGCCTTCACATCCCTCGTTTTCCCACCCACGTACCCCACCTCTCCCGTTCCCCTCCCCCCTGCCTTTCCTCCTTGCCGCTAAAATATATGAAATACGCACATTTTCATTAATTCAAATTTAATAACGCCAGAATTTGCCTTTATCCTTTGCGGGCGTGCGCACAACAAATCACCAAAGTTTCATCGCAATCGGATGAACGGTATGGCAGCGCATAAAATACGAACAAACAAATTTTGATTTTTATATATAAGATAGGAAAGATTTGATTGTTTGTTGGTGTCCTCCCGTACGGTCCGTTCCCCAGTGACGCTTACATCGTATAATACTTACATTTTTAAACTCGTGATATCTTTGAAATGGGATGTCCGAATTGAATAATTCAAAAAGTTATATAAAGTAATTGAAGCAGTCTCGAATATAAAATAATTTATTTTGATAAGAATTAATACCAAGATACAAATAAAGAGTCTTTTCTAGCGGCGGCATTTCAATAAAATTTTTAAAATAAAGAACACTTATTGTGGCATAACTATAATAGTTAGACATATGCTGTGGCGACACTTTTTGTAGATAATAATGTGTTCTACAAAGTCGTAGTACATTATTTTATTCTATCATCAATAGTTTTCGCAGCGCACGCAATGTAAAGAATATTTTAGGTAATTTTTTTACACCTTGGGTTACATTATTGGAGTTTTAGTAAGGATCCCTAATATTTTTTAAAATATAATATAGCCTATGTTACCCGGGAATAGTGTAGCTTCCCAACAGTGAAAGAATTTTTCAAATCGGTTCAGTAGTTTCGGAGCCTATTCGATGCAAACAAACAAACAAACAAACAAACAAACAATCAAATCCCTCCTCTTTATAATATTAGTATAGATAGGAACCTATGTACATTGATAGTGAGCGTTGTTCGCCATTCAAAACAACAGATTTTTTTTAATTACTTTTTTTTTAAAACAACTATGGATACGTGGAAAAAACAAACTAATATCAACAAATACAGCAAATGTAGACAAATTTACGTATAATTATAGGAGAATGTCTTAAAATAAACAGAACAGAACAGGTAATAAATAGAAGTAAATATAGAAATACAAAAATGTGAGCCTGGTAAATAATATTTGGAGTTCTTCGCCATATACAGGAACAGATTTTTCCAACATTAGTTAAATTTACAGATATTTTACTACAGATTAAAAATAGTTTTAACGGTTTCTTTAAAAAGCTTAAAAATATATAAATTTTCTTCAATTTATTGAGGTCAAACCACTCTTTATTTTAAGAAAATATTTCCCGCTAAAATTTTTTTGCAAAACAGAACAGAAATCGGATATGTTTTACAGCAATGATTTGTCGAAATAATTGAATTATCGCCGTATAATTATAACAGACTGGAAGTTAAAAGCCAATTCAACAAAATTCCTTCTACAAAATCTTTTTGATTTTATGCCTATTCGGTTTTTCTTATAAAATATTTAAAAACTTCGGTGTACAGAAACATTTCAGTGAGACCCCACGGAAGTAATGCTAAATAACGCACATAGTTACGGCTGTATACCCTTTTTGGTATTGCCTCATTTTTCAAAGTCAATCATTAAAGACTTGACTTCACGAGACAAAGAACGACCCTAGGCATTACCAGTTAAAGTGGGTATTATATCAAACGACCCAACACTGAGTGAGCTTTAGAGGCGTGTCACTATATTATTTTAATTCATGTTCATTAATATTTATTAAACCTCTTTTAAAATACATTTTCCATAATCATAACGATATCAACTCCTAACAGAACATCATAATATTTTATAGGTACGTGCTTACGTTAAATAATTATTATGACGTTGTTCTCAGATATTGACCGTTAATGGTAATGTCTATGTCGTTACATAAAATAATACCAACACAGTGGACCAATAAAAATTACAACTTTAATGAAGTCAATTTTAGTTTTTTTGATGAATTTCTCCATCATTACGTGAGAAAGTTGGGCGGCTAGTTTTTATAGATATAATGCTGGAAACTCTGTATTCGAAGGCCTGGAAATTAGGAAGAGAACCTATATTATTAATGGAAACTCTAAAAATGGCAATAGAAATACGTTCACAAATTTCATATATTGTAAGTTTTCGTTCGATAGTGTTATATGCTGTTACATAATGAAACGTTTTCAAACCGGGTTGGTACAAATTTATAGACATATTAATAATGAATAAACTCACAATAATCAACATATATCATAATATATACTTACATATCTCCTTTGGGTAGCCCAACAAGGGAAAGTTTATGTTTGCAGTTCGCTGACAGTCATTTCGAAGAAGAATTTTGAGGGATAGACAAAACACAGGGGAGTTTTTAAATAAAAAGATATCTTTTGCTATTAAAATATCTTGTGAATATATTTAGCAAACGATTTTACGCTACTAGGAATAAAGCTTTGAAGCCCCATGTGAACGTTAAGTTACTGATTATAAAGATAATTAAAGGAAGAGAAAATAAATAAATAAATAAGAATTAAGCATGTTACCTCGGTACCTGCTTGGATCACACCTAGGATGGGAGACATCCTCAGATAACATCACTGAATTGACTCATACTCAAATTGCTTTTGAATCTATTTTTAAAACACGTGTTATGAACATCTATTTGAATGTAAAAGGTCCAAGAAAAGGGACCATGGCCAAACTCGACGAAAGGTAAAACTAGAAAAGCGCGCTGGAGTTTCCGGCAGACCCTGAATGACCGCGTCTAGCCCCTCCCAAAATCTTGACCAATCAATGCACGCCAGGCTAGTGTTCCTCGCTTCTAACAACAAATATTAAATATTAAGTGCCTGACGACGCAAATAATCTTAGAGGGGTCAGAAGTTAAACCTTCCATTATTATATAACACTGCCAGAAATAAATTCAGCGATGCGCAATTTTTAAACCCTTGTGTTTTGAATGGTTCCATGCCAACTGAGAATAAAGTCAACTCAACACCTCCTTGAAAAGTCATTAAAAGCTATGAAAAAAATAATTTTTAATTAGCCGATAACCCCAACCTAACGTAACCTATTTAACCATTTTTTCATAAATATTTTTTTATCACTCTAAAAGACTTATCTGAGATGGTTCTGAGTTGGTTTCATTCCGAGTTGTCCGGTCACCGTTTTGAATACCCGTTCAACATTTCAGATTTTAATTATTTAGAACCAACCGTATTATCGCGCATTGTACATCGGTTTTTTATGTTTTTATGATTATTTAACTGATAATACACTAATCGGTCCTAGTATAGTGATGTCCTAGTATGTCTAGGTTTATGTAAAGATGTAATCCATTAAAACAACCCAAGTATAGTAGTGTTTTTAAAATGATAGTAATGAATTTTGAGATTTTCGTGATTAATTTTTAGTTTTTGAGTTGTGCTGCGCTTCATCCTTCTTTATCCAACGTTTTGGACAGTGTTACAGTGTCCATCACCAGGACAGGTGTGACGATGGACACTGCAATGCATTATAACCCAAAAAGTAATCAAGTACTTTTGACCGTATAAATCTCAAATCATGACATTTGACACTTTAAAAATACAGCGCCCTTGAGGTGATTTTTCACAAAAACGGCGCTCTATAAATTATTTATTATTTTAATTGTTCTCTAGACTTTATGTCCGGGATAAGTCTTCCCCACAGGAAAAACTTAACCCTTCCACACACTTTTCCACAAATGATCATATAGTCAATCCACGCGATGTAATTGCATTGTATAAGTATAATTAATACAAAACTATACAAGAACAACACGTCAACCTACCAGAGACCATATGGGAAAATACTTCACCGACTCCAGATATTTTCATATCAGAGGGTTCAGCTCGATAGAACTCCTAACTGGACCGATAAATCCTTCTGATCCCTCAATATAAATATTTAAAAAATCTTTCGTAATCCTACATGTGTTTAATATGACCGATTTTTGCATTTTTATTCAAAGATTCTTTGACAAATCTAATAAGCCTAAATTTTGAATTAGAGAGCTAGGTATAATGCCAGTAGCCGAAATAACAAATGGTAATATTTTTATAGTCCGAGAATGCCAAATTCTTTTAATCTCATTTCCTAAATCTGTATATTTTCTAATTTTTTCGGAAACAGATTTTTTAATATTACATGAATTTGGAATAGCGACATCAATGATATAAGTTATTTTTTTTTAATTTTGTCATGTAAAACTATAACGGGTCTATTATGACGAATCGTTCTGTCTGTTAGTATAGATTTATCATAATATATTTTATAAAATTCATTTTCTTAAAACGAATTTGTTTCGTATTATTTTATTCGTTCGAATATGGTACTACATTATGGCAGTTAATCAAGCTATGTTTAATTACCAAACTTTGGTGAATTATTTTTAAAACCTAATTGTGCCTAAATGTTTACTCGGAAGGCGCTTATATATTTTTATTTATTTATTTATTTATTAAAAGAAGTTTATACAATGAACAAAAAATTGTGTTAATTCATCCGCCATGCTAGGGATGTCCCTGTGTTATGGCGGATGAAGTTTACAGATTGTGTAGGTACAGTGTATTATATAGAACATCCCGATTTAATATGTTCTATAGTTTTCGGAAAAGCCAAACATTTTCTACATAAATCATCAGTTTGATTTGTATTTTAAATGACAATGTTAAAAGAATTATTAGAATTATTTTATTAATATTATTATTATTGTTATTTGTTTATTTCCGTTTTTAGACAAAAGCCACAAAAAATACAACGCTTTTTTCATTTATTTATTATTCGTGATTTCATTAAAATGTTTTATTTATTTATAATAAACGATGTTATTGTTATCAGGAGCCTAAAATCTTGGCAATTTCTCGTGGGTGTGCCATGAAATTTGTAATAACGTGTTATATTCATTAATGTTAAGGGCCAGCGACTATGGTATGCGGATCTAATTTCATATTAGATTATGAATGTTAGATAAAATTTTAATCGCTTTTTTAAATCCATCCCACGCGGAAATTGATGTCTATTTGGGTAGCAAAATTTGAAATTGGAAAGCGGCAAAAAAATATATTTTTATCGTGAAACGAATCAATTGTTTCTACACTCAATTTTATCAAAAAACATGTATTACTGGAGTATACTTTTAATGAGCCAGATTAAAACGGTTCCACACCATAAAACATCGATAAATGTTTTATCGATAACTAGGCATCGTTCTTGAGTACGACTGCAGATTGCTAACGAACAAACAACAGTTCAAGTCAACTAAATTAAGGACACTCGTTTTGTGGTTATCGTTGGCGATCTTTGTTCATGCTCGTGGCAGGTAACAAATTATAGATACCTACCTATTGTTGATAAGACCTTTATCGATGTACTCAAAGAATGAGTTTGATTCGCTTTTAATTTTTTTGTTTTTTCTTACCCAACTGATGTAGAAACATGTGTTTTTTTTTTAAATACAATGAACATCTAAATGTGAACAACAACATAAAAACAAAATACTTTGCAACAGAATATGAAAAAGTTCATGAGGACTAAAAAAATTAATTTTATATTATTGCTCACCAGTAGTTTTATGCAAAATAATGAACACAAAAGAATTATTAATAAAAAGAATTGTCCAATTTGGTACAGTCGTTCAGAAGTTATGCGCGTAAATACTTTTCGGCGATTCATTTATAGAGATAGATATTAACTACGACGCCTGAAATAAAATTTCCGGCAAATACATCAACATCGTTTCCATGGCAACGATTTGTTTTACCTTTCTTCTAACGTTAGCAATAACTCGCTCTTGTTTGACAGAAAACGTATAATAAATATAATATTTTTTTTATTTTCATAACGCCAGAGCTTACCATTATAAACAGCCTAAATTACTAGCAAATAATGTGGCTTTCTATTGGTGAAAGAATTTTACAAATCGGTTTACTGGTGTATGCGTGAAAACGTAACAAACAAACACCCGCGGTTTCGCATTTATAATATTAGTATTAAAGTATTAATTATGTATTATACAGGTTGCACAATAAATAAAATTAAAAGGTCAACGATGAGCTAGACAGTTTGATCAATTAGATTTGTCCTGTTTGCCGAAATAATCTTTTCTATTTTATTTTTATTTTTATTTTATTTTATTTATTATGGAAAATCAACAGATATTTTACACTTATAATAATAACAATAATAATATTCATAATATTCAATGACAGATTTTCACATAATTAAAATTATAATTAAAAAGTAAAACAAAAAAGTAAGGGTCCTGTACCCGTAAGAACTTGACAAAAATATAAAAATTATTATTAAATTATTCAAAAAAAAAAATGTAAAAACTCAATTTAAACTGTAATAACCTGCTTACTAAATTTCCAACATGAAGTATTCAGAGTCAGAAATCTATTCTCACTCCACAACAGCAATAATAATAATATGTACATTGTACATACCTACAACTCAAGAGTGAATACAATAGTAAGTCGAATGACAAGTATGCAACTGGAAAGGATTCACAGCAATGACATGGTAACTTGCAACACGGTCAAAAAATTATTTAATGTTGGCTATGACATACTTTTTTAAGGTACTTAAATTACACAGTTTTAGTGATTGATGCGTTTAATATGTCAACAAAATCCTTGTAATAATTACTCAAATTCTGTATACGGTGAGCGGGAGTATAAAATAATTGCGATTAGTGTTGGAGTTGTCGTAGTAATTCGGTAAATAATGCCTAGATTTTCTACGGGATGTGCGATATAACCATATATGGGTCGTACCTCCAAAATGTTAATTATAGAGGAGAACGAAAACAAATGATGATTGATGAAACAAGCCGTCCGGTCCAAAAGAGACACGAGCGTCTCGCAGAAATAGAGTGAACTAACTTAAATACGGGTTTCTTCGGGCATAGATAATCACTATAATTTTATTATTCAGAGAAAAAAATAATTATAAAAATGGTAATTGTCACGGTCTGGTAATTTTAATATTTTTATTTGACATTTATGATATTCAAGACACATTCTCTTAAGGGAGCATTCAAGACTAGAAAAAAATCTTATTTCGATAGTTTAGAACATGGGTCGGCAACCTTTTGTTGTTTAAGGGCCAAATATTTTACATGGGGATAAGTGCGGGCCGCACTTGGGTCACATGTCATTACAGTATACCTATTCTAATTTGGGAGGCGGGTATAGGTACCGTCGCTCCGAGAACCATTTATTGAATAACCAACAACTCTGCCATAGGTCACCCCGAGTGATTCGCTACGTTTGGTATCATAGCAGGGGTGCCCGGTTTCTTGGGGTGAGATTTGTTCGAATCTTCGCGGTGGATGCGTCTGCCCACCAGCTGCATGGTAGGCCGGATCGGGAAAGAGTTTAAGGGAATCCCTTTGACTTCTCCAACCGTACTCTCTCGGAACATCGCCTTGCACCGCAGTGAGAGGAATGGATTCATACGTCCGTCACTCCTGGACACACTGACCCTCAGAATCCTATTAACCCCTAAAATCCCTTTCCTTCCCAGAACTTCCTCTCCTTCCTAAAAATTTCCTAAAAATACCCTCCAAATCCCATTCCCACAGATGAAATAGGTTTTCAGGGGTATTATTTTCCTCGAGGCCTCCTGTGTGGAGCTAATGTAAAAAATGTAAGCATAAAACGCTCATTGTATATTTTTACTATATTTATTGTAGTTAATAAAATCAATGAGATTTTTGTGGTTGCATTTGGGTTGCAAGTTGTTTTTATATAAGCTTGCATTTTTGAAATCGAGCTGTATAATATTGCGTCTAAATGTGAATCCGATAACCGAGAACAGTGTTGGTTTTTCGATAAATCAGAATTGAAAAAGTTTGCTCACAAATAGTATTCCTTTTAACTCCTTGTAGTTTTCAGAAGGCAAATCTATCACGTTGATTTGCAAATCGCTTGGTCCATCGATATCCAGGTAAAGGGTTTTCGAAAATCTCCATCTTGCGAGAGATTTTTATGAAATCAGCAAACAGGTTTTCAAACCAGTTTGAAGTTGTATCGCTATCCTTTCGCTCCTTTTCTTGCTCTTTTTTCACTTTGTTGTGTATGATGTCGTCCGTCAAATGCGTTGAGCCGAGATTGTGGCGCACCAAGACGCCTCGCGGGCCGCAGTTTGCCGACCCATGGTTTAGATCATGGGTCGGCAACCTGCGGCCCGCGAGGCGTCTTGGTGCGGCCCGCAAGATTCTCGCCGCAACGCATGTGACGGACGATATCATACACAACGGAGTGAAGGGGAGCAAGAAAAGGAGCGAAGGGATAGCGAAGGGGGAGCTATAAGCGAATCACGTTAGGTTTGCAAAGTGATACCACACTTAAAATGGCTTTTAAAAGAAAACTTGGTTAGTGGATTACTATTACTTGGAGGGTTTGCTTTCTGAAGACTACAAATGGTTTGTTCAACAAATAATTACTGTTGGTAGTACATAAATTTCTGAGAGGGGGTTTTTCAATTCTGAATTATCGAGAAAACAAACAGTATTCTTGGTTATAGGGTTCACATTTAGACGCAATATTACGCGACTCTACTTCAAAAATTCAAGCTAATATAAGAAAACTTACAAGTCAAATAATACAACCACAAAAATCTCTTGATTTTATTGACTACAATAAAGTTTTTAAAATACACAAAAAGCGTTTTATTTTTAAAATTAAAATATTTATATACAATATAATATCGTCAAAAAATTTGAAACCCACCAATCAAAAAGATATCAAGACAACATCAAAATACCAAAATTTAATACCAAACTAATGCAAAACAATTACATCTATTTAGGAATAAAGTATTTCAACAATCTTCCGATTGAAATAAAAAAAATCAAAGACATCAATAAACTGAAACTCAAACTGAAGCAACACTTCATCAGGAATAATTAATTAAATAATTACCTGTTTTTCTCTTTCTTTCTATTTATTGTAAATCTATATTCATTTCTATTTAATTTAGATTTTTAGAATTTCTCTATAGTGCACAATATTTTAGTATGTAACCATATCCCATTGTATTTACGTCTTCACATATAGATGATCCAGAAGTTTCAATTGTTCCCATTATATACTTACCTATTGCATAATGTTATTCTATTTCTGTCATAATTAGTGTCACTCGCTCATCAAGCACAAGAACTAGCTTCTTCTTTGCTGAGATTGCAATTTTAAAGAATTTCTGAACCAATATGTAATTTATATTAACACCACTGTAAACTTATATATCTATATTAAATAGAAAAAATAAAATAAAAAAATATTGTAGAGTTTTTTTTAGCTCGACACAGGAGGCCCTGAGGAAAATAATTCCCTCAGGGCCTACGTCGTCTTAGGGAATGCCGTGTGGAGGTTCATTTTAAGGAAGGAAAGAATAGGAAGTTCTGGGAAGGGAAAAGTGCAGCAGGTGGGCAGATGCATCCGCCGCCAAGACCTGGACATACATGACCCCCATGAACCCGGGCACCCCTGCTAAGTCGTCAATATATCGTCAAATATCACCTATGTTGTAATGACATGGGGCCCAAGTGTGGCCCGCACTAATTCCCACATTAAATATTTGGCCTTTTACAACAAAAGCTTGCCGACCCATGGTTTAGATATTCAAGAATTTAAAAAAAAAAGGATTTTTCGAAATTCGAATTATTTTAAAGTATTATTTCCAATTATTTTACATTATAGTGTCGTGGAGTTAGACGACGTCTAAATAAATCCAAATAGAACAAAACTTTTAGCTCAATTTTCGCGAAACTACTTTCATCGAAACGTTTGTCACAAAATATTTTGTGACAAAAGTTCAAATAAACCGATTCTAGTAAAAACCAACAAAAAACAAAATTTTACTATTTTTAAAAATTAGGAAAATTTAAAAAATAACTGAAAAACATAATTTTGTTTTTGAGTAGCCGCCATTGTGCAAGAATTTTTTTTTTTCATTTTTCTTGGTTCCTACTATAATGACATTTGTACTGATAAAAAGTCAGAAGAAGGGTGGAAAGCGTTACAAGATGGACACGCTCTTTTTTCCCCCTCTACTTCAACAGCGTCATTATATGTATCAACAAATTAAGGTATACATACAAAGCAACAAATTGACAAACCTTACTCCCATGAACCCAGGCACTCCTGCTAAGACAAGAAATGTAGCGAACCACTTGGGGTGACCAACAGCAGAGGCGTTGGTTATCCTATAAATGGTTCCCGGGTTGACAGAACCCATACTCGTCTCCCAAATTGAATCTGTTTCTTGTGTAAATGTAAATTTATTTATTTTTCGTCATTTCAGTGGAGGGAGTTTTTTTCCTTAAGAGTAAAAAAATTCTGACAATCTTGTAAGACTAAGGAAAAGCTATGGCTGCGCCACAATCACGGCGAATTTCAAGCATAAGTACACTTTTACAAGCATAAGTCTTTCAGTTTATTTAGCTCAGAATAATAATCCTTAATTAAAATAGTTTCATTTTAGTCTAAAGCAGTGCTCCACAATTAGAGTTTGCAGAGCAAATTGCAAGCAAAAAAATAGAAGATATAATTTGCATAAAACATAAGTACACTTCCTTCGCTTTTTGAAAATCGCTGAGTTAGAGTCAAGGTGATATCGCTATGATTTGCGTAATTAACAAAAGCCATAAAATGTAATAACCTTTTTTTTAATTAACCACAAATATTCTCTGCGACATGTTTTTTACGATCTTAAATAATCAAAACATTACGTCTTCGTAGCTTCATTTGCCAATAATCAAGTCTCTTGGAAAATTGTTACTTAATGAATACAAATTTTTCATTCCATAAACACTATAATATTCGTATTTTTTTTTAAATCTGTTGCGAAAAATTTCCTGGCAAAAAATGACAGTTTCGAAAATAGGCATTTTCTTCTCATATGAGTTTTTTCTATGATTCAAGTAACTTTAATATTCAAATATTTTTCAAGTTTTACCGTAATTACATCATGTTGTAATAACACAACTGAAAAGGTCAGCTTTCAGAATTAATGTCATTAGTTACATCTGGGAAGAAAATTGTCAAGCGTGGGTGAGTAATTGTTTCGTAGCACTGCTCCAAAGAAGACACTTCACAGCTGTGAAGTTTGTTACGTATTCAAGCCTTCTATTTTTGCCCTATTTCTTCTAGTTAATTTTTTTACTCAGGGATGAACTGAATCCTGAATAAACTTTACTAAAACTTTAATTAAAACTCTAACCGGGCTAAAAAAATTTTGGAAGACCAGGTTATGAAAATGTTTCTAAGGCTTTATTTTGAAACGGAGCTTTGGATACCTTTTAAAATTTTAGTCCTTTAGTTTCTGCATATCTTATCATAAGTCATATCGATTCCATTATTCTGCAGAATGATCTTGGTTCTCTTGTCAAATGGTCGGAATTGAATAACTTACCCTTCAGCGTCCAGAAATGCAGTGTCGTTACATTTACAAGATCCAAAGACACATTTATATTCCCATACCACATTAATAAAATTATATTAACACGCAAAAACGAGGTTCGAGATCTTGGCGTGATTTTTGAAGCAAATCTCTCTTTAAAATCCCACATATCTGACATTTTCTCCCGCTCTAACAAAATGCTTGGATTTGTTCTTCGTAATGCGAGATCATTTACTAATGGAATTGCAATAAGGAATAATATGAAGAACTTGTTCGCAGTATTTTGGAATAAAGCTCCATTATTTGGGCTCCCTCTGAACAAAACCATATCCTAGAAATAGAAAGAGTTCAAAAAAGGTTTATGCGTTACCTGTATATGAGGGAATATACATACCACCCATTTCTGTATCCATCGTTATTTTTATCAGAAATGCTTGATCTTAATACATTAGAAGCCCGCCGAAAACTATTTTTGGGTAAGCACTTTTTAAGCTAATCTCCGGCATTATACTGAATCCGCCTATGTTGAAGGAGATTAACTTATATGTAGGTACCGAAAGCGTACACTCGTGGGAGATCCCACGCATTTTTTTATGCTCCGAAAGCGAGAACTTCTTCCTATCAAAATGCGCCATTAAACGAAGCAATTCAACTGCTAAATGAATCTGTATTGAGCATCGACATCTTCAATGTCACCTACAGAGAATTCAGTAACTATCTTGTGACATACGTCACAAGATAGTGAAACTGCCCCCATACACTTTTTTCTTTAAATTTTGTTATCTTTTCCATAATATTCTGGTGTATAACTGTTTTACGGATAACCTGATAAAATAAATAAATTTGTTATATACGAATAAGCTGCCTTTATTTATAATTCCAGGATTGCTAATAATAATTTTAATACATGTGTACGTAAGTAAGGGAAAGTAACCCAATTAGGAACAGTATCTTAATGTGGAATAGCGCATTTTCTCAAATTCTAAGCTCATTCGTACATGGAGCTACTTACTAGCGACTCAAGCTTCGTGCGCATAGCATTCGTGAGTACCCGCCATACTTTTACCACACGATGCGCGTAGCATCGTATACGAACACCAGCAAAACACTGCGGCAGGTACTCACTACGCACGCGGCGCGTGTGCTATGCGCATAAAGCTCAAGTCGCTTGTAAGTAGCTCCATATACGAATGGGCTAACACTCACATTCGTCTATAAAATATGGTTTTCTAAGAAAAAATATGGCTTTCTTTATCTACAGTTTTAAATAATTAAACTGGAAATGGTGCCACGCGTACGTCGCGCGTCGGTCGCGTACGTTGGTTGCGTGCGGTAATATGTATTGTTGTGTAGTGCAGCGCGATTCGCTATGCGCTGCGCACGGGGAACATTGGCCCAGCTCGTCAGCACTACGTCGTCAGTCGACACTATTTCCAGACTTATATTACATACGTACAACAAAAATTGAGATGCTGTCAAACACGGATAATAACATAAAATAAAGAAGAACACGGGAAATGCCTTGTGGACGTGTTTCGTATTCCAAATATTTGCCATATCGGGACTTAAATTTTGAACAAAACTGTGCTTACCAGATTTTAATTAGACTAGATCTACGATCTCAGACTTGCGTAATTGAGACAGGGCGCTGGGCTATTTGGCTAAATAAACGATTGTTTTTATTTTCCAGTTTTCTTCTTTATACTACGAGTAATGGTTCCGTAACTCGGTAACATCAGCGAAAAGTGTAGATCGTTTTTACTCTGGCTAGAATTATAAATAAGTTTTCAATAATATTGTGGTACAGAATATAACTAAACTTACACGTGGACCACGAGTATTATTGTTTATTGGATGAACTGATTTTTTTATTTTTTTATTCATCCCCGTATGGGGGTGTGCTGGACCTCGTCCCTCCTTCATGTTTAGTTACATGTGTTTTTCTTGCAGATCTATCTCAAATTTATTTGCGCCACCCCCAATAATATGTGATGGCTCGAAGCTTGCTTAAACCACAACTTTTCTTTGTCTCGCCTCCGACTACTCAACGTTGATTTTTTTTTTTTAAGTTTTGAGGTATTTCACCTCTATTATTCAACTAACTTTCTTTGAGGCTTCACTGGATGGTTGGCTAAGGGACACGGATGCTGGGTGTTGTTCATATCAGGCTGACTGCAATTTAAATTTTTTAATGGTACTCGCCAAATGATTTGAAACTTAATTGTTTATCGTATGTTCACTATCTGTTTATACAGGTGATTACAGGGTTTTTCACATGATGCAATGATGCCTCATTAGCTTCTTGAACGAGTTTTATCATTTAACTATAGTTTTTGCTTGTTTTACTAACCTGATTTGTTTTATTACGTTTTTTTCCTGTTAAGCACTTGCATACTGCTTTCTAACAACGTATGCAGAGACACTAAGAGCCTTGCAGGAGTAACCATCTGTTACTTATACCAGGGCGGGTAAGTGGTGGACAACCTCCAATGTACCTATGAGTATTTTATATCAAAAGCAGGTAATTATCCAATGAATTTAAAAATAGTAATATTGTACGAAGATCTGAAGCTAGGAGAACATACGGTGATCTAATAAATTGTGAGAGAATCTCTTTAAATATAATACCATTTTTTTTATAAATTTCAATGTTTAGTTTTGATAAGTTATTACTTTGTCTTATTAGAGGCAGTCGCAACGAGCAAATCCATAGTTGGTTTTATTTTGACTTCACATATATAAAAAAATAAAACATTTTAATGTAAACTATCGATTTCCCGAAAATGAATAAAAAAAATAATAACAATGTATTTCATACTCATTTCAATACATATATCCAAAGAAATTTGATTGTTAAATTGAATGCTTGACATTGTTATACTTTGAATGAATACAGTCCTACCGGCAAGGTGAAATATACCCGGAATTTATGGTATTGTGTATTTATCTTTTGTGTTAGTTGGCGGCTGGTAGACAATACTACAATTCGGCATTCTAATCCTATCTATTGATTTTCCATTATAGCACAATTTACGTGTTCCTTTGTTTGGTATATAATAACGCTCGCTGAGTGATGGGGAGTGCCAGGGTAGTTTTTTTTTCATTACTCGTGATTGCAAATTGATCAAGATAAGGAACTCGGTTGAAAAGTATACTTATCTAAATTGATAATACATTCCAAAAAAGTACCCATCGTTTTAAAGTAATTATTGACATTTTATTTCATAAACTTTTTTATAATACACGTACAGAAAATCAAAACAAATTTTAGTTTTAAAATTGATGAAATATTCAAGTACTGTGAAACACCTAGCCTTTACAATTATTACTACCTCAAAATATCTTGCAACTTTGAGATTTACTTCAAAATATCGCTTGAAACCAACGTTTTGAGTGAAATTTCAATTAAACTTACTTCAAGAGAAAATATCTTTAGACCTGAATGTAACAGCTTTCAAATCAGTTCCCTGCAATTCAATTCAACTGATGAGGTTGTTTTACTATAACCTCTTGACGATGACTTTTGCAATCTCAATCTGTATTCTTTTTGTGGGATTGCCACTGCATGATTCTTTTGTCAACTAAAAATCAAAAATCGTAGAAACAATACTGTTCGTTAGCGAAGATAAATTTGCAAATTTAATTTCCAAATTGTGTAAATTTCAATCTTTCGAGCTCTGATAAATTGAATACTAAGTCTCTACTATTGATTTTACTATCTGGAATCTAGATTCTAGGGCTAGGGGCTAAAACCTGATTCTCTGTTATCTATGGATTAAATATGAATCGTTAGTTCATGGTAGTTGAGAGTTGGCTGATTTCCTGGAGTTGATTTGAAAATTGTTTGAGTAGATGAGTAATGTTGAGAGAATGAATATGATTTTTGCTCAGTATCAAAGCAGGCATTTGCGGATTTTTTTGGCAATAATTGTGAGTACCTAATACCAAACTATTACTCATTCGCTTCCTAACAAGAGAATAATGCTGAACAAGCAACTAATAATGGGTTTACTTTGTAAATGGTGACAAGCTACTTGTATTAGTTTAGGGGCTGGTTATTCCCATGAATAAAAATGTACAATTGAAAAAAACGAATATAAAAAATGTGTGTCTCGTTATATTTGCAATATTTTATACATAGTGAATATATTTATTTTGTACAAGGTTTTGTGACGATAATTTAAAAAAAAAACCTTTTTCGCGGATATTCAAATGCTTACACAAACCTGGTAATAATTCCGATGTTCATAAGAAAAATTCCTTGTAACATGTTTTCTTATGCCCAACATTTTTCCTCCCGTTAACTTTGATAAAAATACATTCTAGCAATAATAATAAAATATAAAACTCCTTTTATATTATTTTACCACTGGTAAATAAAAAAATTGAACCTTTTGTTTTTTCCCCCTTACTTTTTTAGAAATCGAAATTCTTTTGATTAAAATCTGACAAACTTACTTGTCGATAACATTTTTTTGGTGGTAGTCCCAATTTCTCCCAACCGTTTGGAGCCAATGAGTCTACGGCATTACCAATTGGGTATATTTTGAGGCTGAAGGTAGCGGGGAGGGGAAGGAGTCGCCCATGTGTCGACATGAACGACTTTATAACTATATAAGTATACTAGAAAAAAGATACAAACCTAATATGATAACAAAATTATAAACCTACTAACGAGGCACAATACGCTAATAATGAGTGTTTGGAAATTTTAACATTCTAATTAATTCCGACGAATTCGTTAATATAATAACTTTTTTAAACTGATGCTCGGTGAAAGTTATTTATATTCAAGGTTAATAAAAATAATACTTTACAGTGTTTTACTACTATTAAAATATGAAAATATACAGATTTAGGAAATGAGATTTAAACAATTTGACATTCTCAGACTATAAAAATATAACCATTTGTTATTTCGGCTACTGGCATTATACCTAGCTCTCTCATTCAAAATTTAATCGTATTAGTTTTGTCAAAGAATTTATGTATAAAAATGCAAAAATCAGTTATTTTGAATACATGTAGGATTACGAAAGATTTTTTAAATATTTATATTGAGGGATCAGTAGGATTTATTGGTCCAGTTAGGAGTTCTACCGAGCCGAACCCTCAGATATGAAAATATCTGGAGTCGGTGAATTATTTTCCCATTTGGTCTCTGGGAGGTTGACATGTTTTTCTTGTATTGTTTTGCATTTATTATATTTATATAGTTCACTTGCATAGCGTGAATTGACTTGATGATCATTTGATGATGTGAAAAAGTGGTTTCTCCTGTGGGGAAGATTTAACCGGGATATAATGTCGAAAAATATTTAAAAAGAGATATTTACTATTAAAATATTTTACATAAAACGGTTGGAAAATTTTATAACCCGTTTTTAATTTTAAATTTAGCGGTAAGCACTAGATTTTATTTTTCTAGACGACTTAATTAAGTATTTAATAATAAGAAAATAATTATAATTATAAGTAAATAATAATACCAAAATTTAGAAGATAAAAATAACCAAACGTGTAATTAGTAATTACTTTAGTTAATAATAATATTCAATTCCATTGCCAGTTAATGAATGGTATAATAAATATATAAGCTAGATGCACGAACTTATATAACTTATATACTAAATATATAAGCTACATGAAACAATTTTAATCACATCACATTTGTGAGAATCTTATTGTTTTGAAAATCTCAAGACACAGCTGATGAAATAATTTTTCATATAAGTACCTAACGATATAAGGTTCCGGAAATATAGAGGCTAGAATTCCAACGGTACATACAAAATACTTCAGAATTTACAAGTTCTTTTAATTAATAAAATAGAAGTCTTACTAACAGCATAAAAATGAACCTCCCGCGAGACCTAATCAGAGAAGAAATGTGGAAAAATTTATTATTTTTAACGTTCTCGTAAAACGAATATATCGGCACAATATAAGGCTTAGATCGTACGCCTCATACGAACACTGGCAGTTTGTAAAGTAAACAGATTATTTCATTATTAGGGAAAATCAAAAAGATTTTCATGTTAAAAATTCCCATAAATCGGAAAATAAATATGTGCAAACTCTGGAAGGGTGTAGGAAAACCAATATCAAAATCCCATCACCTGTACTTGTGGTGACGACCCTTTGTACTTCAAAAAAACAGACGAAAAATACGAAATTCCTTAAATTTACCGTACCACGAACAGCAAAAATTACGTGGCTTTGTTTGAAAATATGTGTAGTATTTTGTTTGACTACAAGGAAGTAGTACAGCACTCGAATGATCCATTGAAAAAAAGAAAAAACTTTTTTTTCATGAAAAATATTCTGTTCGCGTTTACCTTAAATAATTTTTCGTATACCTATTCGATGGCACGGAATTCCTTTGCTTATTTTATTCAAAATTTTAATGCATTGTTCAAATACATGAAATGTTTAGAAGTGTTGGTAGCAGTTCAATTCAAATTTATAATAAACAAAACATGATCAAGCATGTTTTTGAAGTGAAAACTTCTTTAGCACCGTTGTGATTTGAAACTTGATGAAACGGAAACTAGCGACACTAAAAAGAGACAAACCCATACCTCTATAGGATTTAGCCTACGAGAGAAAGAGATAGACAAATGGGTGCCCTCTTTGTGCGGTTCTTCGTAGCCTGTCGGCCTTCTCCTTGTGCGGTGTATCGTAAAATAAAATGTGAAATAATTTCTAAACCTGGTTACAATATAATAATAAACAAACTCTACAATTATGCTACTTCTGATACTCTGCGTTCGTCAATTCATTCTTTCGAAGTTTTCACTTCTACCGCGTGTGAACTGCACACATGATTTTACTCCTGAATTATATACGATGGACTTTATTTGAGTGTTTAACGATTCTTTATATTTTTGTGAAGTCATCGAGTCTGTACATTAAATATACTTATAATAAATTGCATTATTCAAAATTCAAGAAACAAACAGAAATTATTCGGAAAACTGAAGGGCATATTTTTAGATCTGAATAATAAGACACGATTTTAGAGAAAATATGCTGCACATTGTTCATAGTTCCATATCGTTCATAATTTACTTTGTGTATTTTTAAATTCATAGAATACTTTCATGCCGGTCGAACGAAACCTGGACTGAGAATAGAGCTAAATGAGCGGAGCGAAGGCACTGCTTTTATGACAATTAAAAAGATGCTTTCTTCGTTCATGTTAAATTAGGGATAAGAAACTTTTTTCTTCTTTTAAGGTAGAAAGAACATTCAAATGGCTCCATTGTTACCAAGCTTGTTTGTTATGTACAAAAAATCCCTTTGAAAATATGTTACTCGTAAGCATAAAAATATCATGAAAACGTAGATGACAATTGCAGTTTTCGTTATTAAGGCTCTAGCCTTTTTCGGTGACGAAATCTTAATAGCCACGTACTTCCCAACATTTTTTATAGTCTTAAGAATGCACAAATTGTTTTTATCTCATTTCCTAAATCTGTATATTTTCTTATGTTAATAGTAGTAAAACACTGTAAAGTATTATTTTTATTAACCTTGAATATAAATAACTTTCGTCGAGTATCAATTTGAAAAAAGTTATTATATTCATGAATTCGTCGGAATTAATTAGAATGTTAAAATTTCCAAGCACTCATTATTAGCGTATTGTGCCTCGTTAGTAGGTTTATAATTTTTTTATCATATTAGGTTTATATCTTTTTTCTAGTATACTTATATAGTTATAAAGTCGTTCATGTCGACACATGGGCGACTCCTTCCCCTCCCCGCTACCTTCAGCTTCAAAATATACCCAATTGGTAATGCCGTAGACTAATTGGCTCCAGACGGTTGGGAGCAATTGGGACTACCACCAAAAAATTGTTATCGACAAGTAAGTTTGTCAGATTATAATCAAAAGGATTTCGATTTCTAAAAAAGTAAGGGGAAAAAAAACAAAAGGTTCAATTTTTTTATTTAGCGTTTTGTGCCTCGTTAGTAAGTTTATAATTTTTATCATATTAGATTTATGTGATTTTTCAATTTTACTTCTATATTTATAAAGTCGCCCATGTCGACACAGGAATGGCCTAGTAAAATGAGCGGCTTATGATTTTTATTGTTTTTTTACCCTATTTTTTTAACATAAATAAATAAATGATATTCGACACGTTGTCTTTATTTAATTAAATATTACAATTTGAGGTCTTGCTCATAAAGTTTAAAAAAAAATAGCCAATAATTTATCTTATTATTAAAAAATCTACTTTGGTAGTTTCAAAATCATATTGCTGAAATGATACTTGTGAAATCATCAACTAAAAAAATTACATACAGAAGAAACCTTTCAACATATTTTTCAATCTGCAGTAACTTTTGAATGCATTTCATTTTCAATAAAAATATTCTAATCTATTCATCAGGTGAATCGTCTTTCAGAAGCATCTGTCAATTTTTTTTTTTTGTGAAAAAAGATGAAGCTTTTAACAATCTTGATTTCTCGTAATATTCTCACTTCACTTAAACAAACGTGATTTAAAAAATGGTTGATCCACCTCGTTTCCACTGGTTAAACTTACACTTAAAATCGATTAAATGTCTCAGCAAGTCAGAAACAGTTTCTTAAAAAAAATAGAGTCTGCAATTTACATGCGGTAAAAGTGAAAACTTCAGAAAACTAAAATAGACAAGAATGAGGAGCCTACGAGCACCTTGCAAAGAGGAAACCGACTATACTATCTCATTCTACGCAGGATAAATCCTTTGCATGTGTTTGTCTATTTTTCGTATCATCAAGTTTCAAATCACAACGATGTAAAAAAAGTTTTAGCTTCTACAAGTAAATCATAATTTTTGATGAATTAGGTCCTGAAGGAATATATTCACGGAACGAGGAAGTGATTTGCAAGCACTGCCTTGTAGCCTCAAAAAACCGCCCAACCTAACTAATCGGGTAGTTTTTCTCAAATCGTGGGAGATATTTTAACGAAAATAGAGTTTTTTCACCCTTATAGAACGGGACACACGTTATGGAGAGGGAATAATTTTGTCTTTGTTATCAATGTTTTATTTCAAACCCTAATTTAATTCATCCCACCAAGAAAAAAATCATTATTCCATGTAACGTTTTCTTTCAGTGATAGGTACGTCTTTTTCCGTTATTATTTACTAATAAAGCTTGGAATGTAATGCGTACTACAAGGGCTATTTTTTTGCAACTTTTTTTTGTAAATATTTACGTGTAATATGTTTAATATTTTCGGTACTACTGTCTAGTGTGGTCATTAATCTGTCGGGTTTTTTGTTGTTGGGCAAATTAATTAAACTTTCTTCAGTGTCTGGTTGTATCAATTTGGGAGGCGGGAATGGGTACCGCCACCCCGGGAACCTTTATTGGATAACCAACACCTCTGTCATAGGTCACCCCTTGTGGTTTGCTACGTTTAGTGATTTAGCAGGGATGCCCGGGTTCATCGGGTGAGGTTTGTCTAGGTCTTGGAGGCCAATGACCAGGACACACTGAACCACAGATTCCTATCCACCCCCTAAACCCTTTTCCTTCCCAGAACTATCCTCTCCTTCCTTTCCTTAAAAAAACCCTCCACACAGCTTCCCCAAAGATGACATTGGCCCTAAGGGAAATTAATCCGGATGCAAATAACATACCGACCCCTTACACGTTAACTATTGTTACCCACAAAATGGTCTTTTTGTGTTTTTCAAATGTTTAGTTTGGATATTTTATGTTTCAAACAAATATCAATAGGACCAGTAAATTAGAGGCCATTATTTATTTTTATCTGCTCTTACTTCTAAAACCAAATAGGTCAAATTTTTATTTTTATTTTATTACCTTTTTTTTGGCATCGTTAGTAAATATTGTAAAGATTAAAATCCGTTAGAATTATCCGGATGCTCAAATAAATAACGAAAATACGTAGATAGAAATTATTTATTTATTTAAGGAACATTAACAGTCTTAGTAATACAATAAACATAAGAGGATGATAAAAAAAACAGACCAATTATTAATGTTCTCAGATAGGTAATTAGAAACAAGACTAACTGAATATGAACTAGAATATTTAAACAAATAATAAGAGTACAAATGTGAATTCAACAAATGGTAAACTAATACACAACATTAAAATAAGTGTGATTATATTTGGATTGGGTTGGGAAGGGTAAGGGGTAAGGGGTAATTATGACATTCTACAAATGTGATTTGGTAATGTTAATATTAAAAAATGATTGAGTTATTTTATCAAAGCTTAGTGGCGTTATTGGAACATTTAGGGTGTTTTTTGGCAACTTAAGGCTTCGAATACATTTGCGAACCGAGATGCGAACTGAGCCACGAATGATGGGAAAGGAATGAATCAAGTGAGAACAGCAAAAACGCCGCTTTCAGTTGCTTCATTTCTTCCCCATTATTCGTGCTTCGGTTCGCGGTAATATCTACCAGTCTATACGCAGCATAACAATCTAAATAAATATGAATTATGATATTTCAGTTGTGCGACTTTTCAACCCGGTACAAAATATCCCCGACAAAATAACCTACGGATAAAACATCCCCCAACAAAACATCTACTAAAACCTAACCTAGCCTAACCTTACCTAATTAACCTAACCTAACAAAAGCATGGAACAAAAATAATACAGACATCCTGTAAAGACAATATTTATTTTTATTAATCCTAGACTTGCAGAAAAGTCAATGGATGTCGCGTATTAAAAAATAAAATGGATAAAAATTTATTCAGACACTATCCAGATATTATTTAGTTCGGGTTTGAATCTTGCAATCATATATAAAGATAGCAGCCAATAATTTATGCGTTAAGAAAATGAAGATAATATTGGCAGTTCTTAGTCGAAGTGTGATAGTGTTAAAAGTGACCGAATTGGATATAGATACCTTAGCTCAGTTGGTAGAGCTGTTGCCATGTAAGCAGAAGGTCCTGGGTTCGAGTTCCAGAGGTGCCAATATATTTTTCTGATTTGTCTGTCTTCAGATTTTCGATTGAGTTTCGCTAATATTGTCTTCATTTTAAAAACAATAAATTATTGTTCAAAAATAGTAAAATGCAGAAAAAACCGTACCGGTTATTTAATTTCCGTTGCTTGATTTTTTTTTATATTAAGTTTTTTTTGTATTTTTACTACTGAATTAGTAATTTCAATAATGATTGTGTTGATGTAATAATTGAAAATAATCTTTAAATAATGAGGAAATGCTCAAATAATACCGACATTCGATACAAAGGTCGCTGCCATTAAACACGGAAAAAAACATTTGCCAATATTTTTTTCTAATCCTCCATTTTAGCTAAAGTTTGATATTTGATATGGGCAGACAAAAATATCCTCTTCCGATCAGTAAGTACCTACAGAATACTTAGATTTTCAATATAAAAAATCAACAAATTTACTCACGGTTGGCAATAATAGATTTCTCAGATGGGTATTGATTAACTAAAGTTAACTCAGCCAAGTATTCCCCAATTTTCCCTGGAAAGTTTTTGAAGTATTTTTGCTCACAATGAAAAAAGAATCCACGGAATCTATCCGGATTAATAAACTCGGTGCCAAGACTCACTAACTTTTCGATTGAGCAAACCTCACGCCTTCTTTATCACGCCAAGAGAATATCCTCTAGAAAACCTTTTTCAGTGACATTAAACCTGCTGAAAAGCGCATTTCTCTAAATAATAAAAGATAAAATAGCACGCTTTCTTTGAGACCTGGTAACGGGAAAGGCTTTTATAAAGCTGAAACCAACGTTTAAAAATACCTCCCTTATTTTTCGTATAATGTAATAAAATCTTGTACTCCGCAGTTATAAATTGCGTCAGTTGTTCGTAATATCAGCGGGATTTAGGGGTGTTTCGTAAAATTCCAATAAAATGTTGTTGTTTTTCCAGCACAAATAAATTTATTTGAACTACTTGTGCGTGGTACAGGATATGAAACAAAATATATCTTCGGAATGCCTGACTAGACCCTTTTCCTACTCCTTGGTAAGTAAACTAAATAGATATTACACACTAGAAATGTCTTCTAAACGAGAATAGAAATCATAGTCGCCACTGACTACCTTTTGGTTCTAGCCCATTTGGCATGCGCTTTGTCTCTCTTACATTTACATATCATAATAAATGATGACCGGCCAATTCTGAATTAAACCAACTGAGAACCATCTCAGATAAGTCAATTAGAGTGATAAAAAAAATATATATAAAATTGGTTAAATAGGTTACGTTAGGTTAGGGTTATCGGCTAAATTAAAATTATTTTTTTTCATTTCTTTTAATGACTTTTCAAGGAGGTGTTGAAATGACTTTATTCTCACTTGGCATGGAACCCATAATATATTTACATTAAGGTGGGTTATTTAAAAAAAAAAGTGATTTTTTAATTCTAAGAGCGATAAAAGGGTGCCAAATGGTTCAAAACGACGTGCTTAAAATTTTTCAAATTTCTGATACGATCTTCTTCCACCGGATTCACTTCAAAGTTTTGAAAATTTTCATATTAAGGGGTTATTTCTAGGGTATATAAAAATGACTATGAATCTTTGAAACCATATTTTTGGAATCTTCTATAGCAAATGTAGTATATATTTACGAAATCATTTACAAAAAGTCCCAAAATTGAGTTTGGCAAAATAATGCCGAAATTTGAGAGTGAGAAGGATTTTGCTGGTATTTGAATACACTGCCTTGAGATAATTTGAAATATATTCATAATCAAAATACTCCCTCTATTTCGTGTTTTATTGAATAATATATCATTTTGAATGGTTTATCCAACATTTTCATAAGATCACTTTTTTTTCTCTATTTTGTGATATTTCAATGTCAATCCGGAGGAAGAAGGTGATATCCAAATATTATTTTTAAAAATACGTGATTTTATATCTTCATTTAACACCCTTTTTCACTATTAGACAAATAAAAAAAAGAATATTTTCCCATACAGTCGTAACCCACCTTAATATACATATCACCATCCCATTTGAATTTTATAATACATGCTTCTATTTTGAATTCATTTTAAAACACTGTTTCGTATTGGAAATTTAAAGCCCGATTTAACAGATTTTTAGACTGCGGTACACGCCCACATCGCATTTCTTTTTATTCTATGCCTTTGTAAGAGATCGGGCTAAAAGCTGAAAAAAAATTTTTCTTCTTAACCGTATAAGGCTTTCAGGGTGACTATTTATATTCGTTTATTCCACTTTGTGGAAAATTGCTTGAGCCTATGAAGCTTCCTTATTTTTTGCTTTTTTTATATAAATACCGCATCAGAGTCCTATCTGCTGAAGCCAGTGGTACTAGGCCATCTCCAATTATCGGAGTATATTGTGAGACTGAAGGGAGCGGTGGGCAAAGGAGGAGGATGATAAAGTCAAATGTAATATTCAAAATTTTATTTGAAATAAACGACAAACTTCTACAAAATCAACATTTTTACCTTTAAATTTTCATTGAGGATACATTAAAAACTTGTAAAACCTAGCTGTACACACTGCTAACTGCAGTGCACTTCAAGGTAGTCATTATTTCACTGGACTGCAAATGTAGACAGCCGCCCTATAGGGGTTTCTCAAAAGACGTATGTTGTAATAAGGGAGTTGGGAAAGTAGAAGTTTCGGGAAGAAGCTGGTTTGAGGAAGGTTGACAAATAATTAAAGAGTAGTCCAACTTAACATATTGGACTTTGCTATGTAGTTGTAGATATTATCGTGGAATTAATAATATTCTGGTCTCTGATCGGTGATAAACAAATAAATCGGAGTTTATCTTAATAAATATGGCTTAAGAGGATATAACCAGGCACAACTGGAAATATGTCATTTTCAAATGTAAATTGATTTCATAAGATTGTTATTTTATCTGTTTTTTAAATTGTGAAAAAATGTGTTAATTTTTATCATAATAAATTTATACCGTCGGACTTTAGCAGATTTGTTAAATTTTCAAACGAAATGTTGTATTAAACAATACGCATTTCAAATTATATAATCATACAATAAAATAAATCGATAAATTATCGAGGAAAGCTACTTTTCAGAATTTTTATTTTAGTAAAAAAATACTAGTGCGTCTTTTGTGATGTTTTTTTTTCAAACGAACGTATTTCAGATTTTTATTTTGCTTAGGCATTATTGAAAAATAATGATTAAAAAAAATTTAAAATTCTATCATCACGCGTTTGAGCATTTTATTGCTAACAAGATATATTTATTTTATTTATTAGTGATAATATATTACATAACATTTATAATATATTACTCCCAATGAGTTTAATAAAACTCATTTCGGGAATTATTATTATAGCAATAGAATATATTTAAGCAAAATTTTAATCTAATTTTGAATGAAATAAAATTTATATTGATTTATTAGTTTAGAATGCTGGTACCAAGAATAGTTCATCTTTCTCATCGGAACAGCCCTATACGGTTTCAATCCATCGCAAGACCATCTTTCGACAAAATTCGAACTCTTGGCCGCTGGTTAATCTGCCTTGATTGACATGTTAATAAATTATTTTTTCTGTACTAACAAAAAATATTATATATTTAGTGTGGCCGCGCGTGCTGGCGTACTTTTAATATTTAAAGGTGAATAGGTACTATTTTACAATGTTGGAAATGTCAGCGGGTCGTCGCACTTCGAATAAACGCCATTCGTTAGTGGTTACATGTGAATATATTTGTACACATGTAACCACTATACAAATATTTGTTTATTTAACTGTTATATCATTACAATGAAGACCCGTTAAACTGCTAAAAAGTAGTTTGTTTACAATCTACTTTATGTTTTTAAACTTTACAGATCTGGACGTATATGTTGAATTATTATTTAGCAGTTTTTATTTATTTAGTTATAACGAAACATTTTTTTTGAAGTAAAACTTTTTTACGCACGCTTGAATTGGGGAGTAAGCTGGTGAGAGCGTTACGAAAAGTGTGATTGGGCGAGGCGAACGAAGCAAAAAGAAGTTTTACTTCAGTCATGAGGTCCAAAGCACACTCTTTTAGGTATGATTTTAGGTTTTCACGGCCAAAAGTATTTTCGTTATTTATTTTTTGGGGTGTTAAACCGTGTTTCGCTACCTCCTCCTTTAGCCAACGTTTTGGACAACGTTACAGTGTCCATCATTACGGCAGATGAGTCATCATAACACCCCAAAAATAAATAACGAAAAAAAAATTACATTCGCTCCGCACAGGCCCTGAGAAAAATAATTTCTCTCAGAGCCTTTGTCATCTTAAGGGATGCTGTGTGGAGGTTCTTTATTAGGAAGGGAAGGATAGGAAGTTCTAGGAAGGAAAACGGTATGAGGGGTGGGTAGGAATCTGGGGATCAGTGTGTTCAGGAGTGACGGACGTATGAATCCATCCCTCCAACTGCGGTGCAAGGCGATGGGTCGAACATTTACAGTCCGCTCTGCCAATGCAATACGGAGCATTAAAATATATTTTAATGAAACCCGACGCGACGCCATTCTGTTTCTTCAAAAATTCAAATTGTTCAATATGAAAAATTATGAAAGTTGTTTTTACAAAAATTTCATCGTGTTTCGTGCAGCATTCAGAGTTGGAAAGGTTTGTGTCAAAGGCTATAATGTAGGTAACTACTCGTATTTTAATATTTTCGTTTCTGGATTTACAATAATGGCAGGTATTTTGATAGTTTTCTGTTGTGTTCATATTAATAAAACAAACATACGGGCTTACTGAAAGCCACAAATGCTCAAAATACCATACTACTTTGTGTAGCGTACGGACATTAGTTTACTGAAACTGAGAAAAACAACATCGTTGTTTAGGTACAAACTTGTTTATGCGACACTGAACACGAGTTCAGTTGCCCGTGGCCATTTTGATTATGGAATGCCTTTTATGTGAGGAATGGAACATGGTAAAGCGAATACATATTATAGGTTTCGATATGTAGATATTTTAATCAATTTTTCATTTCGAATGTGATGGTGATCTTTTTTTTCATTTCGAATGTGATGGTGATCTTTCTTTTCATTTCGAATGTGATGGTGATCTTTCTTTTCATTTCGAATGTGATGGTGATCTTTCTTTTCATTTTAAGTGTGATGGTGATCTTTCTTTTCATTTCGAATGTGATGGTGATCTTTCTTTTCATTTCGAATGTGTTGGTGATCTTCCTTTTCATTTCAAATGTGATGGTGATCTTTCTTTTCATTTGTTATGAAGCGATTGTATTTATCGTAAGTTAGGTACTATTTTTTTAAATGCATTTTAATTGGTTAGGTTGGCAAACCTAGGGGGAGTTTCGTTCAACGTGTCGGTAGGCGGCGGTTTTTTTTGGGTTTGGTTTCCGGATCCGCACTCTGGTTTTCACGGGGAGATGTGCGGCACGCCGTAAAAACAACGGTCAATTAATCTTAAGTTTTAATACGATGTGATTGAAATCCAAGTTTTGGGCATCTGCATTCGGGGGACGGAAACACGTTGTGTTTTTTTAAATATAAAAATCAAAGATTTATTCGCGTAAAATGCGAGTTTTCGCGCGGATCCCAAAAGTGACCACGAGTTTAATGGCGATGTACGTGTGTTACGATCAATGTACCTCTTTATCCGAGACATCGGTGTATATAATAACCCGCCACGCTTATCATGGTGCGCGGTGCAACTAACCGAAGATTTATTCACGTAAAATGTGAGTTTCGCGAGGGTCCCAGTGACCACGAGTGAATTGGCAATGTCCGAGTGAAAAGACTATTGTACCCCATTATCCGAGTCATCGGATTAAATAATAACTCGCTGCGCCCGTGATTATATGCAGGCCAACTATCGAATTCCCCCCGAGGGTTTATTTATGGAACAAACCCGAGATACCGCAGTGTTGAACGATTCTTCGCCTCGAATTGCTGACGGGCCTTCCTTTACAATTTGGAGTAGAGTCTGGGTACTCCTTCCTTCTCCTGAGGGTCCAGGTCTAACATCACTTCCATGCGACTGCTGAGGAGGTCGCAGGGCCAAGCTGAGCCGCAGAGGTTGGGACCACCCTTGCCACCAGGAGGTGGGGTTGGTTCTCCCGACATCGGGAGTTCGGTGGCAGTAAATTTAATTAGGGTAGCTAGGAATAGCATAAAATTACGATATTGGTCCCGGGGGTGAGTCCATACCATTTATTTTATTATGTCTTACGAAATCAATACAGTGAACCGATTCTATACTCTACATTTTGTTTTATTATGTAGATTCCTTGTGCAGCCTTTTCAGGAATGCTATGAAAACTAATGGCCCACACTCTGAGAATTGAGTACCGTGTTCTCCGCTGGTTGACATACCCAGACATTAGACTGGGTTTGGCGTCCAAGGTTTCCTGTGAGGAAATCAAAGTTGACTAGCAGATTACACCCGAGCCCGACAAAGGCTCATTATTACATCTCCCTTTAATCTTATAACACAAACACATAACGATATGTCATTACACTTTAAGGGTAACACATTTCAAATGTGATAGTGATCTTTCTTTTCATTTCGAATGTGATGGTGATCTTTCTTTTCATTTCGAATGTGATGGTGATCTTCCTTTTCATTTCGAATGTGATGGTGATCTTTCTTTTCATTTCGAATGTGATGGTGATCTTTCTATTCATTTCGAATGTGATGGTGATCTTTCTTTTCATTTCGAATGTGATGGTGATCTTTCTTTCCCCAGGGCGAACACAATAAAGGCCGTAACCCTGTCGGTAAGCCGCTTAAAAATCCACTTGCATCACGTTTAAAAAAATCGGTTCAAGTTACGTAATATGAAGGTCGGTCTAATAAAATTTTGCAATGATATTATGTTGTTCAAATAAACACATATCTTTGCTCACTCTTCTTGGTTCATTAACATTCGTGGATCGGCATATCCATACTCTTCTATTATTTCGATACGATTCTTCACATAACCAGATACAATTATAATTCGACTTACGATTCTTTACATAATCCGATAAAAGTCCTACCGTCAACGAACGATATCGTGGCACGAGAGAGAATGGACTGTAAATATTTATTTTGTGTGATGCAAGACAAATGATGGCGTTCTTTAAAATCAATCACAGGATGAGGTAAGTTGAAGGGAGAAAGCCCTACCTTTGCTCCAATATTGATGGTGGCTGGTCTTCAACGATGATAGCACAAAAGTGGTTACACTTTACCTTCACTTGCTGTATTTAATTAGTATTTTTACGACTTTTAAGTGAGATTTTCGAGAGCGAGTTGTGATCAGTTTTACGACGAGTTTCGAATGAATTTAATTTGGGTAATTTTTGATTTTGTGCAATATTGTGTAAGTGTGCCAAGTAAGTAGACAATCTTCAATATTTCTTCTTCTAGTAAGTAAGTAAGGTCCTTTCAAGGAAGGAAATGGAAAAAGGGAGAAAATAACAATGCGAGAAATTTGGGAAAGTGGGTTTCAGTTCATAAGCTGTTTTAGAACTAAACACCTACGCTTGACGTGCCATGTCTTCTTATAACATTCCCAACTTCTTCCTATCACTACCGGCGTATCTTGTCTCCTCCTTTGCGGGCGTTAAGCTACTTATTTCAAAGATGTCAGTGTCAAACCGAACCCAAACTTATCAACTTACCACGAAACCAATTCTATTGGATTTTTTTATTAAAAGTGGGAAGTTTTTAGCCAAAAGACGTTTTTGTGTGGAAAATCAAAGTTTTCGTGCATATTCCAAGGATACAAAATTTCATATCAAGACGATGATTGAATTTTTATGAGCTATCTGGACGGAGAAAATCAGCCTACAGGAAATATTCAGAAAAAAATTTTGGGGAGTCCGCCATTGCACCTGCGCAAAGCCTTTTCATGGAATTTCAAATTTGTGAGTGCTTTTCCTGGAAGGTTCGAACTATTTCAATACGGTTATTGCGGGAAGCTCTAAACCAATCGATTGTGATCGTTAAGTGAAAATAATAATATCGTTAAGGGAAAATAATTACTTGCTCTTGCTTTTTTTAGGGCTTCTGCTTCTGAGGACAATGAAATAACTTTTATAGCGCAGTTTTGTGACATTCCACCTTACAGGGAGAAATATGAGTTGAAACATCAGTTCATTCGCGGATGAAACAGATAATGAAGTAAAGATTAGGTTAGGTGAAATTAGATTGAAGTTAGGTTAGATTAGATTATGTTGCGATAGTTTAAGGTCAGTTTTTAAAAAAATTTCAAAGTACTATAATTTTATATTTTTAGTTTTTATTTTAATTTTATAAGTAAAACCTCAAATTTTAATATTTAATTTAATTAATCTGGAAACAGAAAAATCAGAAAAAGATAGTGGCACCTCTGGAACTCGAACCTAGGACCTCTCGCTTTCCGGGCGAACACGCTAACCACTCCGCCAAGGTGTCGATATCCAATTCGGTCCAGCTTTCACTGTATCATACCTCGACTAATATCCACCCACACTATTCATCCTAGATTTGCAGTCGCAAAGGTGCCAATATCTTTTTCTGGATTTTCTGTTTCCAGATTTTTCGATTGAGTTTCGCTTATATTGTCTTCATTTAATTGAAATATTTTTGAAGAAGAAGATAATGTCGCAAAACACTATTTATAGGGTTAAAAAAAGATAATGTTTACAAATCTAAAGAAACATGAAACAGAACTAGAGATTAGATAAAAGGTAATGGTTGCAACTGGGAATCGAACTCAGGATCTCTTGTCTTACCGGACACAATGGTATTGATGGTTTTAACCTTCAAACGTTATTTTTAAATAGTTATTTCAAAGAAATTGACTATAATTTTGCTTTAAATTAAATAAGTTTAATGTTTTTGTCATCTGTCTATAGATTTAACCAAATTTAAATTTAGATAAATATTTTTTGAATAAAGATCTTCATCAGTTCTATAATTTTGAACATATTAATGAACATATTTATGAACGTAATTTAAAGCGCCCTTGAAACGATTATCCACAAAAACGGCGCTACACAAATTAGCAAATTACTAATATTATATGACTATAAAACTCGTGTTGAATAATTGGTGTGTTTTCTAAAACCACCCAGATTTTCTAATTTTCTGTACGATTTTTTACTCATTTCCATTGCACTTATATTATACAAGAATTATTAATCTCCTCCCAAAATTATACAGCCGCAATTACCCGACAAGACCTTCCTTGATTCGTGTCTATCCTTCCGTCGGTCCATAACCCCGTGGTACAATCTAAAATTGGAACTCCCGGAAAACGAATATGATATGTTAAATATTATTAACACCGTTTACCTAAAATAATATTTGGATTCTCATCTGTATCATATTTGCCCTTTCCTAATGAAATTTGAAATGGAACTAAATTAGATAACGTGGAAATGGACTGTAAGGCCACGTCCGCACAGGCAGGCGGCTTGCTTAGCGCCTAGAGCCTAGCGAGTCGCCTAGCGAGTAGCTTAGTAAAACGAACGTTCTAAAATGTTCTCCCTATTCGGACGTAGCCTTACGGTTGTATTGAGCATTTGGGGTTTCTTCAAAAAACTTATGTATGTTAAATAAATAAATCGTCGGAGCGGGGGTAGGCGAGCAGGCAAAGAGAGCGCCGGCCGGCATTGGCAACCCACAACACCGATAAATAATGCGAAAAAACCCGAATTAAGTCAGTTTTCCAACACCACTCGTCTTGTCAACAACTCTTTCCGCTTTCCCACCTGAACTCGCTCTGAACCTGCATCCATTTTCCTCATTTTTTATTGACCATTGCTTTACCCTGGACCACGGATACTTCTCTGCGAAGCCATTGGGTCACTCAGAACAGCTCTAAAGCGGGAAACTGAGACAAAGTTCTCCCAACATTTGGCACCTCCGTGGATTGGGACCTCCAACCTCTTACAGTTCTTGTGTGTCTCACCCCGTCTGGCACATGGACGTTAAATTAAGCTAGGTGGGTAACTTTTAATGAACCTGGAGAAACTCGTGCTCACTGGCAAATTTGTACGCAGAAGAAGGTCACCAATGCGCTGGAGTACTCCGTGCAACCCAGAACCGCAAGGAGTGGAGGTGCCTTGTCCAACATCGAAATTGGGGAGGCGGTCACCACAATAAGATTTATTCGTTGCTAGGTACTTAAATGTAAACCGTATAATTTATATAATTTTTTTTTTTAATTAAGGGATCATTCAATTTGTCCAAAAAACGTCACAATCTCAAAGGCGATTTCTTTTTAACGTTCTTTAATCAGGTGCGTACAGTAATATTTTAAAATGCGGTAAGAGAGTCCCAATAAATACGACGATTTCACATTTGAAAAAATCCGTCATCTTGAAATGGAAATGGAACTTGGTGTATTTTCTAAAGTAGAACAAACAAATACAGACAGACATAATGCAAAAGTGGAATTCGCTACACCCAGTTAATAAAGTTTTCTGAGATTTCTCAATTTGCGTAAATCTATCTTTAGCACAACTGCCTCGTCCGCGTCTATCTCCTCTTACATCGTATAAGTTGAGAACATCAAAACTTGACTACAGACGACGATTTTATTGAATTATTTACATCTGCTATAAACAAATTGAACGTTCAACTATTGATGTGGTAATATAAAAGTCAATTCCTGCCAATTGAGCGACTGGGTGTGTTGTAAAAAATACTTGTAATATTTTTTCGATACGGTTTTTAAAACGTGATTTTTGATTAAGGTTATATGTCAAATGAGATTTTCTCTTTAATTTTGACGGTGATTAATTCCAATGATTTCGAATGAATTGATCGAGGTAGTTGGTAATTTTAGAATTCTAAGAGTTGGGAACATTGCCTTGTTGCCATAAGCTTTTAAACAGCAATACAAATACCTAATTATTAACAAGCGAGAACTCTCCCCTATTGGGCTATTGGATATGTTTACATTTCTAATAAATTCTCAAGTAGTTACAGCATGGGAGCAAGAACCATACAACCATTCCCTTCTAAAGTGACCGAGAAATAGATGCATAGAGTCTCTTGGTTCGTTTTGGAAGTTCTTTATAAAGAACGAAAATACCTTCGGGGATCAAAAAATAATATTTAAGATAAAGGACAATGATCACATCGCTAACTAACTAATTTCAAGTCCAAGTGGCGACCAATATCGTTTTATTCTCGGAGTCTTATTCTTTTTTCGTATTTTAATTGGTTGTGATTGTTTGTTTGTTGTTAATGAACTGAGCGTAGTAAAGTTCTATTTTTACTCAACCGTTTTGCATTTTGTCTACCTGTAAATTTGTTTTTATGTTCCTTTTCCGTTTCAAGATTGTGGCCGTTTTAATAGTTCAGAAAATATTATTTTTTGACTTGGGGAGTAAGCTGGTGAATGCGTGCCGAGAGCGTTACGAAAAGTGTAATTGGGCAAAGCGAACGAAGCGTAAAGAATTTTTACTTCAATCGTGTGGTCTAAAGCACACTCGTTTTTTTAAATGTTAAATCGTTGTGTTTATTTGTACTTTCTTTTCTGGATTTTTTTATCACATTAGGTCCACACAGGAGGCCCTTAGGAAAACAATTCTTCCCAGGACCTATGTCATCTTTGGGGATGCTGTGTCGAGGGTCTTTTTAGGAAAGGAAGGAGAGGAAGTTCTGGGAAGGAAAAGAGGATTAGGGGTGGGTAGGAGTCTGGGGGTCAGTAGGTCCAGGGACCACGGACGTATAAATCAATCCCTCCCATATCGGTGCAAGGCGATGTTTTGAGTGTGTACGACTGGAGAATTCAAAGAGACTCCCTCAACCATTCTCTCCCCAACCGACCTGCCATGCAACTGGTGGGCAGACGCTTCCGCCGCCAAGGCCCGGATCAACCTGACTCCATGAACCCGGGCACCCCTGCTAAGTCAAGTCGTTTCAAAATACGATTTTACGTTTGAAATTGGTAAATAGTGCACAAAAAATTTTAATTTTATTTTACTTAATAATATTTTAATTTAAATATCTTTTCGGGGAGCCAATTGTCGGCGGGCCAACTGTCGGATCACCGTCTCTGGTTAGAAGCCTAATGGAATACAACTCGGTAGTTTGGTCTCCCTTTTACAAGTCACATTAATAACAATATTGAGCGAATACAAAAAATAATCCTAAGTGTTCTAATTTTAAATTAAATACCCGCTAGAAAAGATGCATTATTAGTTCCTAATATTCTAAACATTCACACATTAGAAGACAGACTTAAAAATAATGATTTTACTTTCCTGCAACTTATAAACGTACACAATACCCAAAATAACACGATACATCTGTTCCAGTGAAGTATACATAAGCGCAACTATATTACCCATTCCCCGATTCAGCATTTTCATAGTACAGTAAACCAATCCTAGTGATATTGACATGTTTAATGTTAGCTTAAACAATTTCTTCGACCGTATTAAAAAACATATTCCATCTCAGTTCTTAAACTTTTGGATTTCTCTTAACCTATCCTTACATTATTTTATTTTTTGTTACTTGTATTTTTACTTCAAATATGTATGTTTTATCTATGGTTATTTTATTTTCATTATTTCTTACTCATGTTCAAAAATTATCTATATCAAAAGTTACTTGTATTTTTACTTCAAATATGTATGTTTTATCTATGGTTATTTTATTTTCATTATTTCTTACTCATGTTCAAAAATTATCTATTCAAATTCAAATATTATTTCACATTTTAAAGTTATGTAAAAACCCTCTGGGCGTAAAATAACAAAGCTAAAAAAGTATTCATTCTTTCGTTGGACTCATTTTATGCCGCAGCTTACTTTATACATAAATATTATTGTTTTATATCTTATTTTTCGTATTTTATCTTATGAAATTGAATTTCAATTTTCTAGGGAGCACTTATCCTCTCTGTCTTATCTAAAGTTCTCAGTGTATTATTTATTTAACCTTGGGACTTATTTAATTTGGCTGAAGTGTTTCAGATCACCTGGAAATAATCTTTTTTGCATATCAAATGCAAACAAAATAATAAATGAAGGTAAGAAAGTTTGGTGGAGCTAGAAAATTTGCATTGTTTATGAACTTAGCCAAACCCCTGAGAGCTTCCTGATAAAACCTTAGTTATCATTAAAGGCGGCATTGAAAAATAAATAAATACCATGTGATAAAAAGATAAGATTAAAGGCGGTATTGAAAAATAAATAACCACCACGACATTTCTCGAAAGGGGTTGCCCGGGAGTCAACGGAGCACGAATCTGTCATTGCAACCTTACGTCAGTCATTGTCGTTTCTTCCGTGGCCCTGACTTCTCCCATTCATTGGCTTGAGTTGGCAACGTGTTGGGTTCCCATCCAGGCGTCGAGAGTTAAATTTTATCTTTCCTTATTTATCTCAAAAGAAAAATGTTTTTTTCGGCTTAGAATAGTATTTATATTAAAGTAAAATATTTTTTTTATGGTTTCAGCTACGTGGCCTGTTTCATTCAAATCTTAAATTTAAATTTGAGACCAAAATACTTAACCAAACTGAATAATTATTTTTTAGCTCAAAAAGTATACGGATCTAAAAAAAAGAAAAGTATCTAATACGGATTATATGTATCCATTAATTTATTGGTTTTTGAAATTATAAAGTATGTGCTATTAAATAATCATTTTTAATTTTTTTAGAGGCAACTTACTATGAAAATACAATGAAATTAAAAAAAATAATATACGAAAAATTCGTATTCCATTAGATATTTGTAATTTAAAATTAAGCCCTTCGTAATGATTTTTTTAATAAACCATTTATTTTATTTTATATTTATTTCCATTGTAGGTAGGGCAACAATATTTTATATTTCCATGGTAGGTAGGGCCAGTAGCGGACTAACGGGGGGGGCGGAAAGGGCGGCTCGCCTCGGGCCTCTGGTCCTGGAGGGCCTCCAAGCGCCTCCATGTTCCCTTGATCAAATCCTAAACAAGGCTTCAAGGCACCAGGACACTGTAAAAAATTTTTGGATTTTCGAACAGTTTAGGCTTGATACATGCAAATCGGATGTATATTTTTTTATACTCGTGTGTTGACAATCAGGTTGAAAAACGTGTTAAAAAGTTTCCAGAAAAATGCGTTCAAAGTTTTGCTGAATGATAATTCAACATAAAAATCTGTTTAAAACGGTTTCAAACGGTCAATTTGACGAATATCCTTAAAACATTTGGTGAAATCATTACTAACAAATGCATCTTTCAGAAAATGAAATTTAAAAAAATTACAATTTTTTTTTTACAGTGTCCTGGTGCCTTAAAGCCTTGTTAAGATTTGAAGAAGGGAACATAGAGGCCTTTGGAGGCCCTCCAGGACCAAAGGCCCGTGTGAACTGAATTAAAAACTTGTTAAATTCCATTAAACTAAGGCGGGGGGCTCATTCAGCTTTGCCGCCCCGGGCGCGTATTTCCAAAACCTATACCGATTCAGTCGCGGTACCGACTGAAATGGGGTAGGGTTTGTTGTGCAAAATCACCTTACAAACACTACACCGGTTCAGTCGCGGCCGCAACTGAAATGGGTTAGGTTTTGTAAGGTGATTTTGAACAACAAACCCTATACCGATTAAGTCGCCAGCGCGCTTCGCGCTTCGCTTCTTTTATATAAATTTTCAATGTTAAATTTCTTTTTTTAAAGTAAAAAAAAACGCGGACCATCTTCTCTGCTTACTCCTCTATAATTACGGTTGTGACCGTCGCAGAAACAGACAGAGCAACAAAGCGCGTAGGCGACTGAATCGGTATAAGGTTTGTTGTGCAAAATCACCTTACAAAACCTAACCCATTTCAGTTGCGGCCGCGACTGTACCGGTGTAGTGTTTGTAAGGTGATTTTGCACAACAAACCCTACCCCATTTCAGTCGCCTCCGCGACTGAATCGGTACAGGTTTTGGAAATACGCGCCCCGGGCCTCTGATGGGCTTAGTCCGCCACTCGGTAGGGCAACACTTTTTTTATATTTTCATGGTAGGTAAGGCAACGTCATTTTTTTGTTTTACTAATATAACATCAACTAAAATAATTGCCAAGGTTGTCTATAAAATCTAGAAAAAATGATTTCTTTACAGGCTTGTATTTTATAATTTGAAACACAAATAAATAAAGTAGCACATATCCGTACTAGGTATTTACTATACCTTTTAAATATAAAATTCCGTATTTAGTTTGATCAAGCATTTTGGCTTCAAACGCAAATTTAAGTTTTGAATGAAAAAGACCGCGCAGCCGTCCAAACTCAAAGCCTGAACTCAAGGAGACTAACAAGAGTTGACACACAGGTAATTACATACACCTCATAGAGGATAGTGCAACATTTCGCCCTGTTGGTCAACAAACATGTGCAACGAACCAAACGTAAACTTAATCTATTTTGAACAAATATTTGCCGTGTAGTAGTGACGACGATGCTCGAGTTACCCGAATCGCCTAGTTACCGATAACACGTAGAGTTTGGTCCTGAGCTCAAATTAAGTGGTTCCTTAACCCAACAACTCCTTCCGCTACAATTAGGGCGGGTGCAATTTTCGTACCTTGCGATTTTATGACCACACATGGCGGTTACAGGTAACCTTCTCCTTTGCTTGGTACAATTCAATAATAAGAAATAATATTGGTTAATTGAAGAAAATATTCTAGCAAAAAATACAAGGAAGCGTTTGTACTGATATCTTCCCGCATAGGCTGCTTTTTACTGGTTAATATTAAATAAATAGCTTTATTATGTTTTGAATTTCCAATTTTGGGATTGAAGAGGGACGACTGAGTGTCATTTTTAAACAAAAAAATTGAAATACCTAATGGTTATCTAGTAGGTATTTGGACTTTTTTTGTTTAATGCATAAAGCAGATAGATAACAAATTAACGTTATTTCAAAGGCATTTTTGACAATCTTGCTTCAGATAATTTGATAATATAATAAAATGTCAATTTTTCAAAAATGATTGAAAAATAATTGAATCCAATTTATAATTTAGCTTAATTACAGGCGTTCTGAAGTGTGCGCTAAATTTAGGCAAGGATTTTATTATAAGGTATTGGTGAAACCAAATAATAAAAAATATCAGAATATTCATCATTACCAAGAATAAAATAAATTTGCTACTTTGAACAAAATTTCTTAACAATTTTCTTAAAATAACTGAAGAGGTAAAAAAACGGTTATATTTTACAAAGTTCCTTGAAATTTTGGATGTCTATAGTTTCAAAAGCAAAATAATTGATTGAACGTATGTGCAGTCCTGTTTTAAGTTGACCATTTGGCATTTCATGTGTTATTTCGAATTTGTTTGTTATGTTCCGGTTCCGGTTGAAGATGGCGGAGTTCGAATGGCCGTGGCTCCTACTATAAGCTGTCAAATCGGAATGATAGGTTAACCCAAGTGGTTTGCTACATTTTGTGACTTAGCAGGGATTTCCGGGTTCATGGGGTAAGGTTTGCTCAGGTCTTGGCGGCGAATGCGTTTGCCCATCTTACTGCGTGGCGGACCGGCTCGGGAGAGACTGTTTAAGGGAGACCTAGCTTAGACCTCTCCAGCCGGACTCTCCCAACCTATCGCCTTGCACCGCAGTGGGAGGGATGGATTCATATATCCGTCAGTCCTAGATACGTTGACCCCCAGATTCTTACCCTCCCTTTATACCTTTTTCCTTTCTAGAAGTTCTGCTCCTTCCTTCCCTAAAAAAACCCCCACACAGCATCCCCAAAGATGTCATGGGCTCTGAAGGATTTTTTTTATTAAGAGCTAAAGTAAAAAAAAAATCAATATTATAGTACCTACCGGCCAGAAGAAAGTTTCAAAAAAGAATTGTCATTGAGATGGTGACATTTCTTTAGACAGATTGTATAATCCTTATCGGAAATAAAAAAATAGTCGTAAATATTTTTAGTGAATATTTAAATAGAACCGACTTACAAATCTTTTTTTTTCATTAAATAAGAGAAAATCAGAAAGATCATTTTTTTGACGAGGTCTACTATTCACAGAAACAGTTTTTTTTGCCCAAAAACTACAATTAATAAAGGGGAAAAATTGAATTTGTTGAAGACGGTTTGTTACTTTGTGGTAATTGTGTGGTCCATAACCTCGGGTTCCCACCCAGGCGTTGCGGGATCAATTATCTCCTTCATCAATTCGTCGATCAATTTACAAGCAACATTTTACATTTATCAACAATCACTAAAATTCAAATATAGGGAGGAATGTTAGGATATTCATAATCCCAGATTTTTGTCTTTCTTTAAAAAAAATTACGAAGGCCTTCGGCTCGTAATAATTGCTTAGTAATTTAATATTTAGGGGTAAACTTAAAAAAATTCATAATCTGCTCTTTCATAAATGACGCTAATTTAACTATTTTAAGGGAAAATACCTTTTGCAAGTTATGCTTTAAATTAGTTTGCCCGTTCCTATGCAAAATGTATATTTTAAGGCGAGACAATACCCTAATAATAGCAATAAGACAAGGGTCACATTTTAATTAATTCCGACGAATTCGTAACTATTAAAACTTTTTTTCAAACCGATCCCCGGGAATATAAGTTATTTATATTTAAGATTAATAAAAACAATACCTTACGTTTATTATATTTTACGTAAAACAGTTTGCAAATTTTATAACCCGTTTTTCCAACTAATAAATTTAGCGGTAAGCACCAGATTTTATTTTTCTAGACGATGAATTGATAATTTTTGGAGGGATTCGTTTAGAAACATCTGAAATATTAGTAACACGTTCATCAGAATCAATTAAAATAAGCCCGGCGGAAAGATCAAGTTCCCAGTCCTTTTAGGGCAAATTCAACCGTAGGCCCGTCCAATACACCGGACCACACGCGTTTATTTGTGTACATGCTTTCCTAATTTACGTCGTTAAGATTCCGAGATTATTTTAGAGAATTTGCTTGAACAAATTCGACATTATGTACATCTAATCACCCTAATAAGCTTCGCGTTTTGTGTACGCTTCTTCTTTACTTACGTCGTTTAGATTCTGACTATATTTTAGGGTATTGTGTCGTCTTAATAGTTTTGTGTGTACAAACTCCATTCTACCAAGAAAGGCATGCAAGTACAATATTTTATCGGTGATTATACCCAATATTGTATTTGTGTGCCTTTCTCGAAAGAATTTATTTTGTATACGGACAAAACTCTTTATTCATATTAAAAACAAATAATTTGTGTAAAGCTGATATTTGATTTTATAAACTAATGATTTGAAAAAGTGAAATTGATGCCATCTGTGAACATATTTGTAATTTATTATTACCCCATCTTTTGAATATTATATATTATTATTTTTGCAGTATTAGTTTTACTAGTACTGCTTAGAATTCGAAATTTAGGAAATGAGATTATTTTCTGACTTTTTTTTTCAACAAAGTTTACATTAAAACGGGAGAGCAATATAACAAAGGTTTTATTATTTTGTAATAATTTAATTATAATTATAATAATTGGAATTAATTATTTTAGCAAATGATAATTTTTTTATTGAGAGTCAGGCATAATATTTGAGAGTTGTTTTATTCTTCTTTGATTAAAGCTGGCATATTTTTTTTATAATTAAGTGAGCTAATATGGTTATTATTTAACGAACTTTGATTTCAATTTCAATCAAAATATATAAATGGGGAAATTTTGTATTTATATGATTCGAGAAGATTTCACTAAAATAATACATTTCTCGTTTTTTTTAGACAATTAATTAATTTAATAACTTAAAATCACTCAATATTTGGTTCTTATAATCATTCTTTATGGAAATTCCGTTATAATAATATATTAAAACGAATTTAAAACTTTTTCCACTTAAATTATTTGTGACCGTAACCGGTTTCAGCTTGAGGCCATCTTCAGACTGTACGGTACATTTTTTTCTTAATCTACGGTTTATATACATTACATAAGGGGGGGGTTGGGGAATGGGGGTGGTCTACAAGGATTTTATTCAAATTATATAGGTTTTCTCATATCTCATGTTTTCACCTTCCCTTTAAAATCTAACTATCAAACAAAAATTCTTTGTTATCTTAAATATAATAACGATTTTAACTCTTTGATCTTTGAACATGGATTAAGAGGATTTCACACATTTTTTTAAATTATTTGTTATTCATAACTTGTAAGTCATTCCGAATTTTTTATGGAATTTTCTGAAAACTCCTTGTAAGGAAAATTCCTCCGGTACATTTTTGTACCGTCAGGGAGTAAGTAACAATTTTATCGTTTTTATTTTATTTAAATTAAAATTTTATATATTTAATTGTTTACTTCTAAATAGCTAAAATTTTACAGAGATAAGACATTTTTGGTTTACACCGTGAAAAAATGTTTTTTCTCAGTCTAACTTCTCGAAAAATAACTCGATTAACCATGATATGATGACTGGCGTAAAACAATTTCTCTTATGGTGTCCGTTTTCGTAACTTAGCTTCCAAAAATTTCTGACCAATAAAATAATGTCCAATAAGGAACTGACAGAAGCAATGTTTTCGGTACAGAAGATACTTGGAGTTTTATAGACGAGTACAAATTTGTCCCGTCAGTCAGTAAAAGGTAAAAAGACAATAGAAATGGCATCAATAAAATGATTTTTATTAATTCATATTACTTATAAATAAGGTATTCCTCAAACTGTAATTAATTTATCTGATGTAATTACACCTACCGGTAATAACCAAATAACTAGAAATTCAATCGTTCAAAAGACAAGGAAACAAATATGATAAAACCCGTATAATTTTAATCAAATCCTTTTAAACCACCCCCTCCCACTCCTCCGTATGTTATGTATATAAACCTTAGATTAAGAAAAAAATGTACCAATCTGAAGATGGCCTTAACAGACTGAAACCGGTTACGGTAACAAAAAATTAATTAAAAAAATGTTTTTTATTTGTTTTACCTCAAAAAATAATACCAACATTAAAAAAAAAATTATCACCAAACCCCTTTAAGCCGCCGCTATCCGAATTCGACCGATTTCTTACATATCTCCCTTAAACATTTGAAGTTTTTAAGCTCTTAAAAAAATATATGTTATTTTTGATGATAATATCTAGATACATTTCACGCCGAAAAGCAAATTGTATGAAATTCCCTCGATAGAAAAAAATCGCAAAGTATGCTCCGAAAATTATTTAAAACTAGTCTATTTCTATTATTTACAAGTTATATTTGTGAAAAAATTCACAATGTTTCTTTAAATGATACTCAAGATACGTTTCACGAGATTTTTGCTCTATTTTAAACGAGTCATGTTTTATTAAGCTTTTTCGCAATTTTCACGGCAATTTTATCATTTAAAATATTAGCGCGCTCTGTCCAACATTCGTAATTAAATATCTCTCCATCTTGTATGATTTTAGGTTTTCACGGCCAAAAAGTATTTTTGTTATTGTTTTTGGGGTGTTATGCCGTGTTTCGCTAACTCTTTCTTTAGCCAACGTTTCGGACAGCGTTACAGTATCCATCATCAGGGCAGATGAGCGATCTAAACACGGCATAACACCCCAAAAACAATAAAAAATAAAAAAATCTCTTTATCTTCTTCTTTTTCAGCCGAGAAGCGCCGCCTTAAGTTAAACGTGTAATTCTGTCACTGAACGCTAGCTGATGAACGTAAGTTTTTATTTTGGAGGTAGCGTGACCTTGCTATGCTCACACTAGATGCGCAAGCTAAGCCAGGGTCAGCCGCGGGCGCGCCAACGACTGCCGCTGTTCAGTACGATGTTGACCGTTCAACAAAAAACGCAGTGCGTGATGCTGTAAAATATCATAATCAATTATTTGTTGGTTCCCGTAAATATGAATATTAATAATTTTTTGTTCGCGTAAAAACCCAATTCTTTCAAGAAAAGCATAGAAATACAATATTTTATCGGTGATTCATTTCATTGGATTCATTGGATAATATTTTTTGGAAGAATTGAGTTAAATACTGTTAAAACTATTTATCCAATATTAATATTCTACAACATTACTTGCAAAAAGGTTTTTTCCCGAAATAATTCAATCACCGCCATCTGTGAACGACCAGATAATGAAATATTTTACGTTTACCCTTAAGCTATGCGATGCGACGAGAAGTGGATCAAACGAAGTACCAATAATAATAATATAAATTTGTTTCACTTTTCAGTGACATTTAAATCTGACTTTTGAATTTTCTACATTTATGAAATATCGCGGAAATGAAATTGTTCCGAGAGCTAAAAATTCCATTTTAAACAAAAAAGTTTAAAATAATTGCCGTTTACACCTCAGCTATGACTTTCTGAAATGAAATTCTTTATGAACTACTTGTGAAAAAAGATAGAGAGAAATCTCAAATTTGAAAAACTGCAATCTTCTCTAGTTTCATCTGCAGGTTCTCGCCTTTGACCTCAGGTAAAAAAAGAAAAAAAAAAAAAAATGGATTCCTACGATTAATTAATTGATCATTTTTATTTTGTTTTTGTTTACCGCACAAGAGTCCCAACTTATTATCCCAACCTCCTGGAACCAGTGAAACTACGGCATCCCCAATTGGGGTACGTTGTGAGTTGTGAGTCTGAAGACAGTGGGGTAGAGACGAGATGGAGTAGTGGATTCTGGTCAAGTATTTTGCTACTCAGATCCGGTTACCAAACACGGCTGGAGCTATTTCAAGCAACTTTCGATTCTGAGTAGGGGAAATTACACCTGGGCAATACTGAGAGTATTTTCCACTTTGGAAAGTGCCCCAAATATACCTTGTATTAGTATTAAAATTTTAAATAACACAATTCAATCAAATTTGAACCCCTAACCTTAGTATTGTTAGTCGAGAATCCTACCCATCGACCACGAAGGTCGTCTAATCGAATTGTTCTTCTACTTGCGGTTTCTTTTTTGGCTGACAAACACCAGCCATATTTTGGAATAAAAATTAGGTAAAAAGGAAGAAAGCCGTGTTCTTCAATTTTTCCATTGTTTTAATACATTGTATGTCAAAACCTTTCTACCTTATTATTGGTGTTATAGAAATCAAATATGTTATTATATTGTTATTAAAATATTGACTGGCATTTAAAATTGGGATAATCCCTGACTACACCAACGCAATGGTTTGGAACCACCCCACTTTACATATTAATTAATACGTTTTATATTCCTTAAGTTTTCGGCAGTTTACAGCCCATTATTAAAAATAAGTCGGCTTCTGTGAAAACACACTTTATGCAAATTATATAATAATGCTAGCTGACCCGGCCATGCGTTGCCAAGACGTGAAATCAAAACACAACGGCTGGTTACCCCACCTAAATAACAAAGTGTTGTGTCGATAAATTAACTTTTGACGGCCTCCGTGGTCCCGAGGTAAGACTCTGGACTCACAATCCGAAGGTCGCGGGTTCGAACCCGGCGTGCGCAAATAAATTTTATTTGATATTTGTGTTATTTCACAATTTATTCATTTAAAATAATATGTAGTATATTTGCGGCACGTTCCAGAGTGGAATATACTATCAGTATCGCCCTGGTGTAAGACCACCATTCAGAATTGAAACGTTGCTTGAAAATGGCTTTAGCCGTGTTTAGTGACCAGATCTGAATAGCCAGGTACTTCCCCACCTTCCTCTTCCCTATCTCCTTCCCCTCCCTACTACCTTCAGCCTCACAACATACCCCGATTGGGGATGCCATAGTCTCACTGGCTCCAGACGGGAGCAGTTGGGACTCTTGTGCGGTATTAACTATAAAAAAAAAAATAAAAAAAAACTCACACCGCCATCTGTTAGAAACTTATGAAACTTACAAATAATTACAAAGCATTGTCCTATAACAAACATTTAATGAATATTTAATTCGCAATAATAAATATTGATTCGCAATATAAATGCTGTTTTAGACAACCTTAACGAGATTTTCGCTCTATTTTAAAGGAGTCGTCTTTTATTAAACATGTTCTCAATTTTCGCTAAAATATTATCGATTTTAACATCAGCGCGCTCTTTCTAACATTCGTGTTTACATATCTCTCCATCTTCTTTTTAAGCGGTTATACCGCGCCTTAATTATTAAAGACAATGTAAACAACTCTCGAAAAAAATGTGAAACAGAAAAGAAAAAAAAGACAAAAAAAGAATCGGTTGCATCTGGGAATTGACCCCAGGACCTCTGCCGTTCCCGAGTATTGCTCTGACCAATAACTGAATCATTATTCGCCTAAGAACTGCCAATATTATTTCCATTTTCCTAACATATTATTGGCAATTTTCACTTTCATATTATTGGCTTATTTGAGCTTATTTGACCACGTGAGTTATAACTAAATCATTCTTCGCCTAAGAACTGCCAATATTATTTCCATTTTCCTAATATATTATTGGCAATTATTACTTTCATATTATTGGCTTATTATAGCTTATTTGACCACGTGAGTTATAACTAAATCATTCTTCTTCTAAGAACTGCCAATATTATTTCCATTTTCCTAACATATTATTGACAATTTTTAATAACATATTATCGGCATTATTACAACGCATTTTATTTATTAGCTGTTATCTTTATGTGCAAAATTCTACCCGAATTATATTACAATCTAGATAGTGTATTGGATGAATATTCTTTGTTTGGTTGAATTTTGAGCTTACCCTCTGTTTTAATATTTATTCATTTTAAACAAACTTTAACTAAAAAATGTGAATCAGAAAAGGCTGGAAAAGATTCGGTCGCATCTTGAAATTGAACCTCTTCCTTACCGGGGCATTGCCTAGCCACTGAGCTAATTCGACCATACTGACTTTATTTTTATGTTTTTAACGAAACTCAAATAGACAAATACCATTATTTTGAAAGAAATACATTAAAATATGATAAAGTATATGGTACAACTTTGTGAATAATCTGACTCCAAATGTATGAAAATACCTTATACTTGCATAGATTATATTGTGAACCAAGTTCATTATGATAGGTTGGGTTTAAGTATTTTTTTCTTTCTTAGGAAAACATGATTAGCATCGTTGTGATTTAAAACTCGATGAAACGAAAATTAGCGACGCAAAAAAGAGACAAACACATACATCTATAGGGTTAAGCCTGCGAGAGAATGAGATAGTTTAATCGGTCGCCCCTTTTTGCGGTGCTTCGTAGCCTCCCTGCTCCTGTCTACTTTTGTTTTCTGAAGGTTTCAATTCTACCGCGTGTGAATTTTACACTCTGTTTTTTTCACTCTTCGTTTTGTTTTCATAGTGTTCGCATATTGTTAACATTTCAGGCAGAAATTTAAACTTTAGATATTTCTAAAGGAAACCAATGACATACCTATATGCGGTTAATCTTCTTAAAATTGTGCTTAAATGGAATCTAATCAAACGCCGAAGAACGAATTCGGGAATTTTTTTACGAATTTTAAACATTTCTTTTTATAGACGATGAATTTCTTTTCTTCTCCAAAATGTGCGTCTGGCATTCTAGTTTTAGTAGAATATTTACATTTTATGGTTTGATTTTTCTTAACTCATAAAAACGTAAAACTTAAATTTTAAGTGGCAGGGTAGGATTTTTCATCAAATTACGTCACGCAGTTGGTTGATAACCTCTTCGCGAAGGCGTTCTGTGCGAAATCAAATGACGTCTGAACCGATTCGGAGGATTTTGATTTGTCGGTTTTTTATCACTTTTTAAATTATGTAGGTAGGTAGTAATTCCACGAATAATTTTAACACAATCTTGATAATAATTATATTTATTACTAATTATATTTAATCTTTATTTATTACTTATGGCCTATTACTAAGATTGATAATTAATTATAACTTAGATTGTTGTTTGTATGTTTAGTTTTATTTTCAATAAATCTTTAAAAAAATTAAATTGAAGTTTTCAGATTTTTTTTATTGTGTTTGTAATTCTTTCAAGCTATTATTTTTAAGTGATCTTATATTTTCTGGCAACGTATTAAAAAAATATATATCCTGTGTATTTTTTGTTTTTTTTGATAGTTATTTATTAAATAATTCAATAAACTTGTTCAAACCATTTTCAATCATATTTATGTATAAAATAAGTTTTTATCACATGAAAAATATTATTATTTTTACACAATTAGCCAAAATGTGATATATTCTATGACTAAATCTCACAGATGATATACTGACATAATTAAAATCTCTTTCATTTTTTTTCTTTTTACCAGAAAAATTGTTAAACGCGAGCAAGAATAAGCAGAACCCATAACAGCTTTAATAGAATTCTTAAAAATAAAAAAGAAAGCGAGCTTTGTTAGTTAAAATTCTGTAAAAAATGTTTCAATTGCTTTTTTAATATTTGTATTACCTGCTGCACTGCCCTTTTTCGGATATATTATTATCTAGCTATAGATATTCCATTGAAAACATTTTAAAAAGGTCACATCAATAGCTGATACAAAAATCTTGGTTATAATTTCAATAATTTAGGAACCACCGATCAATTCATAAAATAATAATCAGACATCTTAAACAATTTATGTCAAGTATTAAGCTTTGTGTCAACCCACTTTCAATGTTTTCAAAAATCCCTACTGTAGTAAATTCCTAAACAAAAGGTTACTGATCCAACTTCCCGTTTCAGACACAAAACAATTATAACATCCTGCCGAAGAGCACAATACTCTTAAACTTTGGGAATTCTTTAGAGGGGAGGGATAAGATGTCAAAGAAACAATGTGGAATTCCCTTAACTTGTGGATGTTCGAGAATTTTCAATATACTTTCTACCTTCTGATTTTGGGCCTCCTTTCCTTACAAATATTTAACTAAATTACATGTAAGAAAAGCGCAAAATGAGAAAAATCTTTGCTCCAATTTTTCGGGAATGCTTCGGCAGCTTAAAATTTTTTAGATAATGTTACATCGACTGAAATAACTTTTGAAAGCTAGAATTAACTTTAAAATTATGCCATTACTTTCAGGCCAACTATGTTAATAGGAAAACTCACAGGGGCAAGGCGATGCGGCGCCGGCGGTGATGACAAAATAAAATATTTATCATTTAGAGGTGAAAACCCCTTATTTCGAACTATCGGTTCGGACACGTATGCCTGAGAGCTACGGTCCAGATCAGGTCTCTCCAACCTTAGGTACTTCATGGCCACACAAGAAGGTTTAAAAAGTACTTCTAAAATTTCATACGGCAATATAAATGTACCGTTCTTTCGAAAGTTCTTGAAAGTTGAAACTGTAGAAAAGATTTTTAAGATTGTTTTTATGCTACACTACGTTTAGCTGTTTAATTGATTTAAATTAATGCTCTTTGACCAAATATCCCAATACAACCGCATGTAAATCGCTCACTTTTAGTAGGTATGAATAAAAAAAGCATTGAGTTAGTAGGTGCCTAACGTAGCATTAATTTAAACACATAAAGTAAAACGTTTGTTCCCCAAGCTGCAGCTTTTAATTGAAAATAAATTTGAGGTGTGAAATTAAAAATCGTTAGTTCGTAACAATGTGAAACGAATTGATTGGCTCTCATTATTAAAATGATTTTAATTTGTTAGCACGCAAAACGAATTTCACGCAAACCAAAATTTATTTAATATTAATGTTAATCTACGTACTTCATTATTTATTAAACACATCTGTTTGATTTAATGAAAACAAATGACTTTGTGTACATCACTATATAAATAACATTATCGACAAGTTTTAAAAACTATGTTTTCTTCATCAGGACAATAAATTAATATAAAAATGACAAAAGACAAACAAGTATAGACGAATAAGAACATAGACAAAATATTTTAAAGGAGAGGTGATTAATTACTTAAAATATCATAAAAAACAATTATATAAACTAATATATAAAAATTACTTTCAGTTGTGTCAAAATTACATTACATCTGTTTGAATTTCATTTTTGTTTTCTTGATTGGATGAATGTACGAATGACGCGGAATCTTGGAAATTGAAAATTAACCCACTTTCTGAAACTGAGCACTCGAGTTTCTAAGAAACTCGGCACATGGACTCGTTGTCGATGACAATTCATTCAGTCGGCTTTTGGTGGCAATCACTTAAAATCGCGTGGTGCGTATGCATTTTTATTAAATTCTAAGAAATCAAAGTGTCGGTTTTAAAAATCTGATTTTGGCAAGGTATGCGATCGAGCTTAAACTCGGAAGATAGACTAGTAATTGTCGAAGACAACGCACTATATCAACTTTTGATGACAATCACATTTCTCTGAAGTTATGTGACATTGCAGCAGTTAATTTATGCAATAATTGTGGTACTTATCAATTCGGGATTTAGCGCGGTTGACATAGTTGTCGACTCCAGTTGCTAGGTAGGAAGGTTCATTTCTCAATAAAAAATAAGACATTTTTTTAGGTTTAAACATACATTTGAAGATAGATGCATTATAGCAAAAAACCGTTGTTTTTTACAAGTTCCTTTTTTTCGATGTAAAATAATTTAAACCTTTATCTCAATAATTATGACCGGACTCTGAAAAACAGAAATGAAAAATTAAATATTTCCGGTCTGTTTGTAAATCCGTCAAAAGGTTTGAAATTAGTTTGTTTATTTTTAGAAAATAAAATTTTAATGTGTTTCAAAAAAAATTTTGGATTCAAAATTTAAAAGCTTAATTTTTTTATTGTTTGCTGTTTGTAAACTGGGGATGGCTATATTCATTGGAAATTCCTCATTTCTACATGTATTATATAGGGTGCGGCAGCTTAACTTTTTTTTAAATGCGCGCCATTCAGTCGGTTGATGTCGTAGAGGAGCGCTAGTGATCTCGTTCGAGAACTATAAAGCTTGTCCTGTCACAGTGTAGTCAACATCATACGTTGAAACAGTAAGGAGCGTGCGTTTGCCGTTGAGGCCTACTTTTCGAACGGACGTTCGCGCCTACGACGTACGCCAAGGATGTCACCTACCTGATTAGATCTTCTAAAACTAAGTAAAACAAAACTTTAGGTAAGTGCCTACATTTTAAAAAACAAATAAAAAAATTCTGATTCATACAATGGGTTTTAGTTTTGAAAAAAGGAAGCTATGCTGCCGCACCCTAAAGGCGCGCTGGGTTGCGATCACAGAACATCAGCTCGAAAAATAGGCCTCGACGGCAAACGCCCTCCCCTCACTGTTCCAACGCATGATGGCGACAAAAGTGTGTCGGAACAAAACTTTATAGTTCCGCCTCTCGAACGAGATCACTAGCGCTCCGCTACGACATCAACCGACTGCATGGCGTACATTTTAAAAAAAGGAAGTTATGCTGCCGCACCCTGTTTATAAAATATTTGTATTCAGGCAGAGTGTTTACCTATTTGTATACAGCTAAAGGGAGGTACTGATTTATTTTACTTGGAAAAATAAGAGTAGATGGAATTATATATCACGTAATTGGAAAAAATCTTTATCGTCATTAATAAGGAACTCCAGTAAAAAATATTATGGCTTTAAAAAAATATGTTCATATAGACCAATATACGCTGATTCTGAATATATAAGTTTTATTACATAATATTTAACGTAGAGTTTTTAAAAAAATATTAAAAAGTCCATTTAAAAACGTGTCATTAAAACACCCTGTCAAGTTGGTATTGCTGGATTTTGGCGGCGAGACGTCACCGCGCCGCGTCACCTGGGTCAAAGTTGTATAGAAATCAATAAATGTAAGGCGCAAGCCGTTCGGCATTCCGTGTTATTGGTTTATAGAGATTTGGACGTATAATAGTTTTTGTTTTTATTGAAACATTATTTAGGCCTAAATAATTCAGTATCAAAAATAAAGTATCTCTATTAATTTATCTATATTATTTAAAATATTCAAAAACTCTAACTGTACAAAAAACGATCATAATGCCCAGTAAAACGCTCCAATGCTGAAATTCAAAATGGCGGGCGACGATCAGCTGTTTCCAGTTGCCTACTTAATTCATACTTCGGTTGGTCATGATGATGTCACACTAGATTCGGTGGTTTTCGGGGATCTTGAAAAATTAAAACTTTGACATTTATGTTAACTATTAAAACTAACTATAAAAATAAAAATAAATATGCAGTTATTTAAGTTAGAATTCATAAAAAAAAAAATTTGGACTGGAGTTCTCTATTTAAGAAGTAATCTCAGACTTGAAAGACATAATTATCTCATACTGCAGAACAAATACCGTGTTGTAAAAAAATCAGGCATTGACGTAACGAATTGTAATTTCCTCCCGTCCTAGAATGAGCTTTATAACTCTTTGGAATTCGGGATTGCTCTGTAGCAAGAAATAAATAGAAAACAAAAATTCCTCTCAATCTTTTTTCTCCGAAAAGAACTAGTATATTTGTACGCACTATCTTCTCTATTATATATTATTATGTACTACATATTCTCTAACATTCTCCGAGAAAATATGTCAATATATTTTTATGTATGTGGTTGTATTCGACTTTCACCAACTAAGACTGTTTGACCTCCGAATAAAATTACGAAGAAAAGGGAGTGGAATTTATATTTCTAAATCGTTAAAATAAATACATTTTACAAGTTTTATAAAAACTAGCATTGAATTTAAACGATGTTGTAAGGAATAAGCCCATTTTACAAAATGTTGATATAAACAGACTTGATAAGAGTAGTACAACATTAACAAGAGAAATGAGATTTTCACTTCAAGGAAATATTTTTATTTAAGTCTAGAACTTACTTATTTGAGGTGGAGATTAGGGAAATAATTTTCGATACTTGTGGAAATAAGACTGAACACTTAATTATGTGCGAAAAACTTTTTTTTTCGATGTAGAAATATTCGCTTGTTTAAATGCAGCACTATAAAATTAATAAAAATAATAAGCCTTTTTATTCTGAACTTCTGTTTGCTTTGAATTTTGGCACGTTCTATTTTTTTAATAATATATCCCGAAGCTCAGTTTGCCTCTTGGCAAAGGCCTCCTCTAACATTTTCCACTGGAACCTGTCACGCGCTACTCTCTTCCAATGATGTCCAGCCGTGAGTTTTAGGTCGTCTTCCTATCTTATTTGTTGACGTCCTCTACTTCTCTTGCCGTCTCTGGGATACCAGTCAGTGATATTTTTGCACCATTTCTCTAGTGGCTGATATAGTTTCCCGAATAGACCAACAAAAGTGGAGATGGACAGGTCACAAATGCAGCACTACCTACTGCTAAAAATTCATTCATTTATTTTCATGTAAATAAGGTTCTTTGATATTCACTAAAAATAATTTTTGCAAACCTTATTTATATTTTTTGGAACATTTCAAAAACTATTCGTTAGAGTTTTTCAAAACATCGATTTTTGCTATTTTATTTCTTTTGCATCGCATTTACTGCAAATAAGTATTGCAAGCGCTATATATGGTACCGCGCGTTTTCATCCTGCGACAAAACATCCCCGACAAAATATCCTATGGACAAAGCATCCTCCAACAAAATATCTACTAAAACTTAACTTAACCAAACCTTACCTTATTTTTCATTTTACTATTTTTGAACAATAATTTATTGTCTTTGCAGGATGTCTGTATTATTTTTGTCCTATTTTTAGTAAAGTTAGGTTAGGTTTTAGTAGATATTTTGTCGGGGATATTTTGTCGCGGGTTGAAAAGATTCGGATCTCTATATATTAGGGTTCAAAAATGTATGAAGAAAAAAATCGAATATTTATGGGGCAACCTTATTTTAATTACACAGTGTTTTTCAGATGATTTTTTAATGGGGTTTTAGGGATTGCTACCAGCTGTGAAAATATAGGGGTTGGACCGAAAGTATAAGAAGCTGGTATTTAAACAGAGTATTTATTTTATGCAAATTTTTGCAAAATGCAGCTTAACACAAGATAAAAATTAATTAAATTATTATACGCTTTAGGTACCATTTATTATATCTACTTTTTATAAATTCGTTAAATACCGATCAAAAAGAAGAACTTTTGCTTTTGAAGAATCCTACTTTAAATATATTTGATCACTTAAAAAATTTTACGTTAGAGTTTCTCAAAACTTTGATTTCCGCAAATATATTATATCTTTTGCATTACATGATTGATAAATGCATGTAGTAGTTTTAACGTGTACTTAAAACGGTGTACTTTAAACAGTGTACTTTCCTATTACTTTGTATTGAAAGTCTGTAATAAAGATGAGGAAAATTAAATTATTTATTTACTTCTTTTCAGATTCAGAAGTTACTTCAAGAAAGCCATTTGCGGCTGGCGCTATTACCTGAAGAGGAAGACAAATAAAAATAGTGCGGTGGAGTCTCCACAGATGGCGGACCGTCAGTCGAATTCCGGATCAAGAAGCAGATCAGGTTTTTACTCATTGACGTAATTACCAAAAGTCTTTTATGTAGAAACAAAATTTAGAGTATGAATTGGAAAAAAGGGAATTGAATGAAAGACTTCCCTGTAATAGCAATAATTTTATTTTATTTGACAATACTGACGCCGTATCGTAGAAATAAGAAATAGTGTCTCTGAAAGTCTGAAAAGTAGTACATTATTTTGTGCGGCCTTCTCCTTTAGGGGGTAGGCTGTCATCGAAAAAATTATCATTCCACGTATTGAGCCCATAATTGAGCAGAACTTTATTCGTACCAGTCATTTTAAATTCAAGTCTACAACGGTAGTTTCCTTTACCACGTCATCCCTTATAGTAGGACCTAGTTTGTATATTTTGATCCTCAAGATATTTCCTAATAATTGGAGTTTAAATTTGAGTTTATCAATAAAATCAATAATTTGATATTTAACAATCAGGTTGAATATGTCTATCATAGATTTATTATCATTGTGCTAGTAATAACTTGATCTAGTTGGTTATGAATTAATTGCACACCCCACAAAACCACAATAGAATGAATATTGTTTTGTTAATTATTGATTAAATTAAGAAAACAGACGGACCCTTCGACCTCATCAATTCATCATCACCTTACTCCCCAGTCTCAATTCAGTGCCATGGAGCTACTAAAAACTCCTGTAAAAACATTCATGTACCTATTTTTTTTAAATAAAAAAGGATGACACCAAAGGCTAAAAATAACGTGAAATGGACGGAAATTATCGATTGTCCAATGATGGATGACTTAGGCCCTTGGTCCACAGTATGAGTATCGGATACACGCAAGTATCCTATGTGTTGTGTTCTTAACCCATTCAGACCAGAAAACTAACAGTGATAGAACATACTTGATGCTTGATAATGATTGGTAGAGTGAGGGATGGATTCATACGTCCTTCGCTCCTGGATACCCTGACCGTCAAATTTCTACTTTTCATACTTTTTTCATCCACAGAATTAACTCTCCTTAATTTCCTTAAAAAGACCCATCTCCAAATATTGCATAAATCCTGAGCGAAACGTTGGAGTTAGCGCAAAAAAATATATAAAGTGTGATTTTTTTAAGTAAAACTTCTTTAGCCCCGTAGTTTTTTTTTTAGCTGAGCTCCACACTGGAGGCGCTGAGGAAAATAATTTCCCTCAGGATGCCGTGTAGTGAGTCTTTTTTAGGGAAAGGAAGGAGAGGAGAGTTCTGAGAAGGAAAAGGGTTTAAGGGGTGGGTAGGAATTTGAGTTTCAGTGTGTCCTGGTCATCCGCCTTCAAGACCTAGACAAACCTCACCCCATGAACCCGGGCACCCCTGCTAAGTCACCAAACGTAGCGAACCATTTGGGGTGACCTATGGCAGAGGTGTTGGTTATGCAATAAAGGTTCCCGGGCCAGCGGTACCCATTCCCACCTCCCAAATTGAGAGATTTGAAATTCGGATGAAACGGAAGTGCGTCACTAAAATGTAATATTTGATGGGTCGTCGGTTCTAATATTCACAGCGGCTAAGGCTCTTGACAAATCTCAGCGGTCAGAGAGACAGACATCCAGCGAAGGGAGGTTCTAATCCTACGAAATCCTAAAAAAACAAAAAAAATTATTTTTGTGAAACTAATATTCCATCTTAAAACCACTTTAAAATAAACAGGCAAAAGAAAAGAAAGCGACATCTAGCGACTTTCTAGTTTCTCTTCTACCGCGTATGAATTGCACTCTATGATTATTTTGTAACGAATCGGTACTTATAACCTGACGCCATCTCTGAGAAAACTTACGAGGTTAATTTTTGTTTGACAATTTAACTTGTTCCGTTTTGCTAGTTTTAAACAATAGGTAAAAGAACACTTAAAGATTGGTTGAGTGTAAGACATCTTGGTTTTATGTCTTCAAACCAATTAATATTCAGGATCACGAGTGTGACTTGGTGGCACCTCTCGGAAGTTCCAATAAACTTATTTGGGGCATCTGCCCCGTGCTACGTGTATGTGATAGGAGTATGTGATCAGCACTTGTGTTAGGGGTGGGTTCAGTTGGCTCTAAGTATGGACGTTGAATAATTCTAGGAAATTGGGTGAAGTTCAAACATTACTTTCCACAGCATATAAAAGATATCTTTATTTAAAGTTTCCGTTCGGAATTCAATAAACTTCTATGTATGAGATTAATTTTTAAATTAACTCTATTGGCGAGTTTTCTGTGAAAAATAAAATTAATTACGTTACCAACTCTGACAGCAAAGATCTCACAGCAAAGCACGAAAATGGTGGAGGGAAGGCATAAGTTGGCTGAATTCATGGGAAATGAGATATCTCAGACGAATGTGTTAGAGCGGGAAGTTCTTCACAGTTTGCAAGGTCATGTAAGCGTAATTTAAAAAAACAAAGTTTTAAAAAAGGACTTGACTTGTAGAAAAGATTGTTTGAACACTTTTTATTACAGCTACTACAGGCAAACCATTTGTCACAGGACACGTTTTGACGTTTAAATATGTTTGGGAGGCAGGTATGAGTACCGCCGTCCTGCGAATCATTTATTGGATAACCAAGACCTAAGTTTGGTGATTTTGGCGTGGAAGGCTGGGTCGGGAGAGACTGGTTGAGGGTGAATTTTTGACCTCTCCAGCCGGACTCTCTCGGAACATCCCTTGCAGCGCAGTGGGAGGGATGAATTCATTTGTCTGTCACTCCAGGACGGTTCCATGCCAACTGAGAATAAAGTCAACTCAACTCTCTTTGAAATGTCATTTATTTTTTTTTTTTTTTGAAATTTTTTGATACAATACATATAATAGATACATAAAATAATGAAATGTATATAAAAAAAGCTTAATACAATAAATGTACGAACAAAAAATCCCACAAAGGCAATGCCCGTGCGTGGGAATAATGTAGATTTTTTTTTTTATTACTATGGTTAAAGTGAAGATTTTAAGCGTATATAAATTAGGGATTTAAAAGAGCAACTGAAAAAATACAATTAAAAACTACAACATAATAAGAGTCTGCACTGTTATTATTGTATTTGTGAATGTCTTATAAGAATTAATGTTACAAGTGCAATTAAAATACAAAAAGACAGCAAACAATAACATATTTCTATTCTAAATAATGTCTTATGATACTTATAATTAATGGCTTTGTTTAAACATAAGTATAAGAAAAAATATCTGTTTTAGTGTTTTTTAGCCAAGTTTTGGTATTTTTTAAAAAAATTTGATCGTGTTCTCTTTAAAGGTTGTACATATTAGATTATACATTTTTGGAGCAATAAAACTAATATGCCTTTAGGCCAACCTAGTTTTGCAGCAACTATTAAAAGAGCAATTTTAAAATTGCCCGTAACCCTAACCTAACGTAACCTATTTAACCATTTTTTATATATTTTTGTGACATTTCTGAGGTGGTTCTGAGTTGGTTTCATTTGACCCCCAGATTTCTACCCATCCCTCATACCTTTTTTCGACCAAGAACTTCCTTTCTTCCTTTTCTAAAAAGACACTCCCAAAGATGATAAAGGCCTTGAGGGGATTTAGTAATAAATTTATTTATATAAAAAACAATAATAAAATTTAATTTTAATAATCAATCTAATTATTTTTTTTTGCTTTCCTGTATTTCGAATATAATAAAATATTTTATTAAGTGAATTTAATTTTAAATTTGAAGACATTGGAAAAGTTACATGAAACGTTCGAAAGGCTCCGAAAGTTTCGGGTCCGCTTTTATTAAATTTCATTTTCATGAATATTCCGGGAACCGTGTTTCGTAGACGCGATGTAAAAATGTAGCATCATATTCATATCCGGGAATGAGACCCCTATTCGGCTAGGGTATTGTTATAGACAACAAAAGTTGGACCCGCCAATCAAAATAATCTTCTATAACAATTTCCGCGGCGGTAAGTTATGATTTATATTTTAATATTTGATGGCAAGCACGCGCACACATGAGGACGTATGCGCATTTTTTCTCTAAATAGAAGGTATTAAAGTACGTCGATCTTACCAACATTTATTTATAAGTAAATAGATGATAAGTGTAAGAAATACAAAAACAAATCGAGTACAGTTCATTCGCTGTTGAAGTGAAACTTTCGCCCATGTATTCTCAACCAATAAGAGCTTTGAAAAGTGAGGTCATAATCAAAGCTTCGTATGTACTGTAATGCGTCATTTCCGTTTCATATCTCAACCAATAGAAGCCTTGAAAAGTGAGGTCATAATCAAAGCAGTCAATGAGCGCAGTTTGACGATTCGTAGGTGCTGCAATGCGTCATTTCCGTTTCATCCGAATTTCAAATCACAACAGGGCTAAAGAAATTTCACTTCAAAAAATCATAATATTAATCGTGATTAAAAGTTTAAAATAATCAGTAACGTTACCTACGTAAAAATTTAAATGGTTATGTAGTAATGTTTTGTGAACACCTCACAAGGATAACCTGTGCTGAGGTGTTCGCATGTTTTAGATAATGTGTTATTGTATATTTGGTAAGTGGCAGCTAAAGTAACTACACAAAAGCATTTAGCCTTTATAGTTAAGATTATAATAGTAACCAAATATTTTTACAGCGTGGTTTTGTGATATTTCACTTCAAGTGCGCCATTATAAGAGCCAATGATGGATATTGGCTTTAGAATGATTCATTACATGATATAAGAATATCTCAGTAACTTATCTACGAGTATAAAATGAAGTCGCTCCCGCTGTCTGTAGGCTTAGACCTTTTAAACTACGCAACGGATTTTCATGCGATTTTCACCAAAAGAAAGAGTAATTCACGAGGAAGGTTTTTAGGTTTATAATTTCTCAAGGTTTTATGTAAATTAGAATTAAAACGACAGTGAATACTCCCAAATGGGAAGAATCTCTTAATATTAGCTAATCTTGAGTTTTCCCTTGAGCAACCCAATGGGGTTGAATTCTTTTACGCTTTCCCGGTATTCTATACATATCCAAAATACGATAAAAACGACAGTCATAAATAATTTTTATTTGTTATCTTGGAATTTACTCAATTTTGTACGGCTTTGCCTATTCCTATATTGAGCATATAAGAACCAACTAGTGAAAATATTTTCCTCCCGAATGGAGAAAATGAACGCTGGGGAATGTATTGAATAAGAGACGAAAGAATTCAGCAATAAAGAGCAATCTCGACTATCTTGAATCCAAACCCCAAATTAAATGTGAAGAATAATAACTAGACAAATTTATACAAATTGTAATTGATCTCGCCTACGATAATTTAATGTCTAATCTAAAACTATCATTCTTACTACCCGGAGAACAACTAATGAATATTTTTTTAAATTAATAACCTCATAGACCGCCCTCAAATGTAACGTTTTTTAAATATCAGTGCCCCTGTTAAATTCACTCTACTCCACAATCTTTTTCCGTTGTGACAACAACTATAGTACTAACTTTATAATTCACCGCTAGCGCGATTTCACCGAACTGCCAATATTTACACACCTTTTCAATATTTTCAAAACCTCTCCGTCCTGCATCAAAGCAAAAATAACTAGTGGTGAATGTAATTGATATGTGTGTGCATTATGTTTGTAAAATGAGAAGTTTTTATTGTATTGTTATATAATTATGTATGAACTGATGTTTGTAAATGTAAGACGTATGTGCAATAAATGCATATAAACTTGGTTTCATCACTAGAATCACTTCTGACTTCAAAAACATAAATACCCTAAGAACTCTTTACTGCTCCTTGGTCCGCCCCCATCTTGAATATGCTTGTGTTATATGGTCTCCTTTTTATGCTATCCATATTCGTCATATTGAGTCCGTTCAACATCGGTTCCTAAAAGGAATTGCTAGGAGGCTAGGATTAGAACGAGGCAATTACTCATATAATGAAATCGAACAAACTCTAAACCTTGCTCCTTTAGAAGACCGTCGGGAAAAATCTGATCTCATTTGTTTCTTCAAAATCATCAACTATATTATTGACTCACCTACATTATTACAACTCATCTCATTCAATTTACCCTCTCGTAGACTCAGAAATAAAGAACTGCCATTCCTCAATCAACACTCGACTAATTATGGTTATAATTCACCACTATCCAGAATGTGTAGAAAGGTCAACTCACGTCGAGACCTTTTTTGGCATAAGCCTAAATGATTTTTGTCGCTCACTAAACAATTGAAGATATTTTATATTAATCTATTTTTAGCAAAGTCTTGACTTGACTTGACACTTCTATTTTCTTATGTTTTATCTGTTTGTCTTTGCTTTCATATACCATCCTTTATTCTTGTAATGTACATTTCCAAAATTTCGTGTTATTTGATTGTAAATTGGACGTTAGTCCGTTAATAAATAATAAATAAATAAATAAATATAAATGTCTGCAAAAACCCAAAGGATGTTTAATAAGTAAAAGTACAGTATTTATCAGAAGGTAATTTGTTGAAACTGTTTTCATGTTATTTCGGTGTTTTATCACCTTGGGATAACAATTTTTTTGATAAATGTAAAAAATGTAATTTTAAGAAGGTGTATAATATTATCCGTAGCACGAGGTAAAACATTTAATTTTTTAGCAGGACAGTCCAAAGAAAAAACTTCTAATTTGCTTTGACATTGCTTTGAGGAAAAAAAACTTGTATGATGCGTATTGATAATTTTCCGGTGATTTCCAATCTCGTTTGGCTCACAATTCCCATTCCAATGACATTTCACTTTGGAATTACATTTTTGCATACCAACCTGATGCTATGTGCAATTCATAAATTACATTAGTATCCTTTGAAAAAGAAGTATCTTGAAATAAATGCAGTAATTATTATCATCAACCTAATACCTGTATCTTCAAAAATATAAGGTGCTGTTACAGCTCTTTCTTATTGACCTCCTTGCCTCTACAGTCTTTCGATGCCATATTTTCCCGTAACCATTACCTTATTATAAATAATCGTAAAGTTATTACCACGTTTGTCTCTAAAAAGTTACAAGTTACTAAGACAATTATTATCTCCTGAACAATCAAAAAAAAAATTGTTAACAACACAAACAACCCCCGAGGGGGTTATTGTCTAGGGGTAATTGTCTTGTTACAGTTAGTTACACCTAACCTTTCCTAAGAACACGATGGTCGAGCTTTACTTAAAGTGAAATTTTAAAACAAATTGAACACATGTATGTTGCAGGTGTCGCCGAGGAGTTCAAAGAAACCAACAATCACAGCACACAAACCTACGACATTCGCTTCAGTCTGACCCACCAGCAAGGCGCGCGAGCGTGTGCCACGCGCCTGGAGACGGACAAGGCGGGGTTGGGGCAGGCCGCGGGGAATGGTTGTAGGGACGCGCCCCCGCGCAAGGACCCGCACCGCGTGAGGTTCCCGCCCCCGGAGCTGCTGGCCTGCAAGGGCCCGACCGGCCCGACCTACTTGAGGGAACATCCCAACGCCTGCTGCCTGCACGCGGACTCCGACAAGCACAAGTTTACCATCACGAGTCGGGTCTGAAACGGAGAGCGATGCTAGAGACTCCGGTCTGACTCTAGTACATCGAGTGCGCGGTATGACCTCAAATATTAGACCGAATGCGAATTGAACTTTATTGACAATCGAGAGTGTAATGTGACCTCAAATGCTAGACCAAAAATATGACTGTACTTCGTTGGCTCTGAATTAATTGAATTAATCAGTCTGCCGAAATAAGCTTAGCAACTGCAGATGTGGTCAAGTGTAATGATAGAGACTCCAGTCTGACTCTAATTCATCGGGATCGTAATGTGACTTCAAATAAGATCGAATGTGGAATGAACTTTATGAACTGATTGCAGTGACATAAAATGTGATTGTTTTCTAGATTTTTGGAAGTGTAATTTAACTTCTAACTTGACTCATAACATCATAGGTCTGACTCTAGTTCATCTAGAGCGCCAAGTGACTTTAAATATTAGACCAAATTATCTGAACTTCGTCGGCTCTAATCTGACTGATGAAAAATGGGCTTAGCGACTATGACGTTCAGTCGTCATTCTAGGAATTCCGTTCTTACTCCACCGATTTATGTTGCTAGAGATTCCTGTTTAGTGGTCTGTCTAGAGTGTAGATTAAAGTAGTAGACCTCAGCCTGACTCTTGTTTATCACCAGACTAAAATGACCTCAAACTTTAGCTTCACGTTATTACTCCTGAGTTGGTCAGTCAGACGAACTGGGAACAACAAATGTAATGTTCAATAATTGTAATGCTAGTGACTCCAGTCTGACTCAAATTAGGTGAAATTGTAGCTCTGATTAAAATACCAGGTTGTCCAAATGTGAGCTCAACAGTTGTAATTGTAGAAAAATTACTGATGCATAATCATAAACTTTCTTATTGACTCATCATAATTATCTGATAGAAAGGATTGCATCTCATTGCCGTAAACACCATACCAGTTTAGGTGATTTATTCAGTACAACCAAGGCATCTTGCTGTTTATTTATTTTACATTAATGAAAAAGAAAATACTTGGTTTTAAGTCACTTTATTGATATATTTTCACTGTCTACACAGTTTACTAAACAGTTTCGTTACCTCCGTACCATCATCAGGACCATTATAAAAATAATGCTATCAAAAACAGAAGTATACATATATATACATATTGTCAAGAAAAATAGGGACAGTACTGGAGTAGAACAGTGCGTCAGTTGTGGGATGGAGGTGGGAGTGGGGAGTGGGCGATAATTGAAGTAACGGGGAACATACTTAAAATAGGGCTGAAGGTTAAATTTACTTGGTTATTAATGATTTCAACTTTTGAATTAACCGATTTTTTTTTATTTCCAAAGCTACTAGATTGTTAAGTCTTAAACCTTTTCCATTTTTATGTAGGACTTAAACTTCTGTATCGCGGTTAAAAGTATAATCTTTATCAATTAAATGATCGTCGAACTTTGAAAAACCTGAATGAGTTAAGGATCTTATGTGTTCTTTTGTTCTAGTTTTTACATTATGTGATGTTTGTACAATGTAGAAGGCTGGACCATCATTACAACTAAGTTTATAAATGCCCGATTGGCTTAAAATATCCTCTTTGTCTTTAGCGTTTATTAAAAAAGGTCCTAGGTTGTTATTGGTATGAAAGGCTGGTTTAATTTCTGGTGGGAATTTAATTACACATGAAGAGGAAGGGTTATTAATATTTAAAATCCTTCGCCATTGAACCCTCCGCACTTTATTTTATTTGGACGCCCAAAGAGCTTTTAACACAAAATGTAATATATCTTTGTTGAAAATTTACACTGAAAAAATATTGGTATGTTTTGTTCCATCGTTCTTTTTTGTTTACACCCTAGTAGCATTCATCAATGACTACCTTTGTTAAATTTGATTATATAAGTATAGATAATTAATGGAACTTAATCGGTTTATCATGTATTCATTTTACAATATAATTTTCTTTTAAATAACTGTTTGATTACTAACCATAATAAAAAAAATAAAACTGTTGTAACTTAAACTGTAAAATGTGATTATACAGGCTTAGGATGGGTTGTTTCAAAAAATTTGATGGATTCATCAAATATTTGAAGTTGATTTTCACGTTCTGTGTAAGTTCTATTGAAGTTCTGTTATTACATCGTTATAAGACAGTTGCTTCACAAAACTGAAATAATCACAGATCTTGAATAGAACTTACACAAAACGTTAAAATTAACTTCAAATATTTGATGAATCCATCAAATTTTTTGAAACAACCCGTCCTTAGTGTAATAATATTTGACTCAAATATTTTACACCGGCCTAGTTTTGTTACGCAATCAAAAATGTTATAACAAAAACGATATTCTATTCAACTGTGAAATAAATTTTGTCTCAACTAACTTCAAATTATACTACCAGTAATATAAATGGCATATCTTCTTAATGTTGTGGAAACCCAATAAAAATTATGATTATAATATTGTATACTGTGAACTTCTTATAAACCATTTGAAATATCTGCGTTATAGAAATAAAACTTTCATTTTCTCCATAATTTTTTTTCGATCTGTAAATTGTGCTGTATGAACGAGTTATTGCCAATTTCCAATATTCACTTAGTTTAAAATGACGCCTTTTCCACATCGGTACTTCAACATGAACTTTATTTTTTTACTATCTGTTACCCGACATGCGTTGCAAAGAAATAAATTGTTTCTCCTTGCATATCGTTTCCTATACGTCTCCGTTCCCCACCCGCGTCTCTTTCCCAACCCGCATCCCCTTCCTCTCCTTCGTCACCTCCTTCGCGAACACCACTTTCTTCTTTACTCTCTCTTTTCTGCCTTCCCTACCTCCCGATAAAATATATGAAATAGGCGCATTTTCAAACCGCTCGCGCACCACCTGCAGTTATTTTTTATACAAATTTCATAACGCCAAGAGCTTACCACTGTATATGAAATCTTTGCGGGCGTGCGCACAACAAATCACCAAAGTTTCATCGCAATCAGATTAAAGGTATGGCAGCGCATAAAATATGAACAATCAAATATTGATTTTTATATGTAAGATTTTTATGTAACACCTCACAAGAGCACCCCTGTCTGAACAGCGTTGGGGAACTATGTTCCACCCGGTTGGGCAGTGAGACGGGTTAAGGTAGGAGCTGTAGTAGAAGAGGAGATGAGGATTTTGGAAAAAAAGGTGGTGGTGGATGGGAGTTACTCTGGTGTGCAAACCACGTATTTTGGCAAACTTTTTGCAAGTTTTTTGGTTGTCAATTCTTTTTTTTTGTTTTGTTCGGGGGTTTAGGGATACGTTGGGAAGGATTGGGTTAGGTGAAGTTAGGTTAGGTTGAATAGGGATCTGAAGAGTAAACCAACTGGATGCATCAAATGAAGGGTATGTTCTTCCGACTGCGGTTCAAGGCAATGGACAGGAGAGTCCGGCTGTGGAGGTCACCCAGTGCGCCCCAAACACTAGAAGCTGATCCTCACTGGTCACAGTATCAGCAGCAGGGTTTTTTCCGATGGCTGATGACCCAATGGTCCGGATTATAGGGTCTCCCTCAGCCCCGCAGAAAGTAGGCCGACCCATTCATCAGTGTGACCCAGATACACCACCCCCCATGATCCCGGACACCCCTGCCAAGTCACCAAACGTGACCTGTGGCATAGGTGTTAGTAACCCAGACTTATGGTTTCCGGGGCGGTGGTACTCGTGAAACTACCTCCCAAATTAGAAACTTAATTAATTCAATCCTCCGCGTTTCTCCTGTTCTGACTATGTTATAACGTTTAAACTGTGGGAAACAAAGCAAAGGAAATTGGTATTTTTTTTCTTTTTTAACTCATAAATGTATTATTTTGTTCTTATTTCAACATTTACTGCGAAGTAATGTCATAATAAATAATACTGGGATGATTATATTGGGAACATCATAAGAATTTATTGCATGCTAAAAAAGGCTTCTAAAATAATCTATGTTGCGATTATATTTGTTTAATGTTCTCAAAAAACAAATTTATGTTTTCGCCTTAGTTACGTTAAAAAATAAAAATTTGTTTAAAATATTTTGTAGCAAAAGGACCACATAACTTTATTTTTCCGAAATAATTACAAAATTTTCTGTTTATCAATTTTTGGTAAATTTCACTATTTATTCCCCCATAGATTTTAATTGTGTTAAACCTCCTGCAGTTAATTTTTTATACAGTTTATGTAGTTTTAAAACTTTTAAACAATATGCCTTTATCGTATTTATTAATTCATCTTACAGTGGGATGTCATTATGGTTTATTCATGTCAACACTATTTGAGTGCAATGAAATTAATTAGCGCTTCTTTGGAAACCGCGAGACTTGGAGTATTAATAATTCACCTAAATCTATTTTTTAATAATGCTCAAAACCCATATCTACAAATTTTTTTTTTGCTGTCTGTTGAATTATAAATCTTCCCCAAATATAAATGTATTCTACAAAATAATAACAGTATTACGCCCTACGCTCATGGAGAAACTGAAAAAAAACAGTTGGCAACTCAATTTTTATCCACAAAAAAGGAACTTGCGAATTTCATTGGCGGTCCGCACACAGACAACTCGTTAAAGACTCCCTGTGCTGATCGCCGCGGCCGGCGCGTTTCAGTTGCCAGGTTGACAGTTTGCCATGGTAGCGCCTCACGACCTGTCAAGTTTTCGAGTAATTTGCGATACGTGTCAGCAGGAAAATATCTATTTTGTCCAGGAGTTTGATAAAATATTATTACACATCAAGGTTGATAATTGGTAAATTATAATTAAATTGTATTTTTGTTAAACAAGCTGATATAATTACTGAAATCGTAAAGTTGAGTTGCGCCGTGAAATGAATTGAATTAAGTTGCCAACCAGTTTTCGGTTTCTCCATGAGCGAAGGTAGAATTTACTAAAGTATTCAAAAGTAGATATCCATTTTTTTAAAGCTATTTTATAACGTTTTATTCTCAATATTTATTTAAAAATCTATCTTTAAAGTTTCACGTTACGAGCGTTAATCTCTACGCAAGTACCTCAAATACCGAGGTGTATCAAAGTTCGTCGCATTTGAGAGCATCAAAACATGCGCGTTATGCTTTACGATCAATCACAAATTGATCGGAATGGACAACGTTCAATGGGTACCATTCACATAACGAAAATTCAAAATTTTGATCGTCAATTTGATCTTCATTCAAATGTGTTGATGCAAGAAATGCCCAACTTTAGTATGGAGCAAATATATTCGTTGGTCAAGCCAGCCACTCTGCTCGGTGGGCCGAAATGATTTAGAATATCTGGCTTATGTCCAACGTTCAAGAGACTTATGATAATCCGACACTTGATGGAGCGAAAACAGGCCATTTATCTGGCTTCAGTTAAATAACATGATGGGGGTGAGTTGTTATTGTCGATCCAATAAATTCGGAGCGGTGACCATTAGATAAAAGGGATGCAATATGCAATTGAAAAAACCACTAATCACAAATCCGGAGGTCAAAGTTAAAATCGTGGTTTTCTGACCAGATCTGAACATCCAGGTACTTTCCTACCTTTCTCTTCCCCTTCTCTTCCCCTTCTCTTCCCCTCCCCACTACATTTGGCCTCAAAACATACCACAGTTAGGGAATTCACACTCTCACTGGCTCCACTCGATTGAGATCAGTTGCAAAAAATTACAAATCCGGAGGTATCCGGTTCAAATCGCGGTTTTATCTATACAGCCAGGTACTTTCCTACCTTCCGCCTCATCATCTCCTTCCTCTCCCAATACCTTTATCCTCACAACAAACCCCAATTCGGGATGACAGATTCTCATTACTTCAGATGGTTGGGAGCAGTTGGAACTCTTCTGCGACACTCACATAAAAATAAAGATATGTAATTTGTAATATAGAGCTCAAGCCAGTTGGGAACATTAATTTTCGTGTTTGAACGCCAAACTAAGTTGGTTGCGACTAAATAAGATTGAATGCAAGACTTCTTATCTAGATGTTCTTCAAAGTGTACATTTGTTTGTGAATTTATTACTATAAAAATCAATAACTCAATCACATTTGATTGATCTTGACTTTGCAATTGCGTAATTTGATGATTTTTTGACCACCGTGCTAGGAACATGCCCGTGTTGTGGTGGTCGAATATATTCTTATATTTTTGATCAGGCGTTGAATATTGTTCATATTCTACAGTGACACATTGTTTGTATCTATGGAGGTTTCTTGATGTAGTTCGTGTTGAATTCTTCAATTATTGAAGACTTATTCGAATGTAGCTTTTTATAACGTTTCTGTAAAAATAAATATTAATTCAAAAGGCCGCCGATTCCTAGTCCCTAACTTAGGCAAATATAAAGAAGCACAAAAATTCCAATGTAACATTGTCATCAAGTGGATAATCGTCATTTTTTATTTCAAAGTTGAGAGTAGCGACGGGCACAATCGATGAAGTATCGATGTTTCATCGATCTTTTTTACCATCGATGTATTTCGTTACATTGTCAGACATAAATCGACATTCGAATACACGATCCGAGACAATCGATAAAACGTCATCGAAAATGGAATCGATACAATCGTTGCGTAACGTCAGAATTCATCGAAAACGGAACTGTCAGAATTCATTGGAAGACGCAAATCGATTCTCAGATCTGAGAAACGTCAAAATATCTCGGATTGCTTGACAATCGAAATATTTTATAGGTAGATTCTGTACATTCATGCACTGTTAGCTACATGATTAAGTAATTGAAGTATTTTAATGTTATGATAATCCGCTATGTGAATTGTAAACGATGTAAATAATACTTTTAGTTTACGATTTACGTTTCCAAAAGTTTTTGTGTAAAAGATAGCCATGGTGATTGTTTTTCACAATTTAATAAAGTTAAAACCTATGTTATTTCGAGGTTATGTATTGTCTATTTAGTTGGTATATTTAATTTAAAGTAAAATAATAATTTTGTAAATACCACTTTCATTTTTATTTTTAATGCCGACCTTGAGGTGATTTTTCACGAAAACGGCATATACAAATCATCAAATTATTGTAAAACATATAGGTACATTATCAATATTATTAATGGGATTTCACCTATTGGCTAATCTACTGCAAGTAAAGCTTACAATATTTTATGATACATGCGTAATATTTTCTTTTAATTTTACGTAAATTTTCGAATCTTATTTATTATTACTTACAATAATATTCAACTGGAACGTGTTTTAAAATTAATAAATATTTCAAATTCGTGGATAACAGGAATAATAGTAATGTGACTAGTAAACAACAAGGAAATCATTGCCAAGAATGAAAATCAGTGATAGAAATTTTTTTGCGGTACCTAAAAATGCTGTGCCTGGCCGTAGTTATTGCTCCCGAACTCCGGGCGATTAATCGATAAAAACATTCGATTCTTTTGATGTTTCGATTAAGATATATCGATTATGTAAATGTCTCAATCATTTCCATCACTAGTTGAGAGGTCCCGTCAAATGCCGATTCTAAGTCAATTTCAGTTTGTGAACAAATTGTGATCTGCAGAAGAGGGCAAATATCATGTTGTTAAGCTTGTCAGCTTATTACAATTTGATGGAAAGCTGAATCGCGCCTAGAATCGATGTTTAACGGGGATCTTTCAAATTTCATAAAAATAAAATGGCACTGAGTGGCCATTTGATGACAATGTTACATTTTCATTTCTGTGAAAGCTGCCGTCTTCTTTCGCCGCCTTTAGGTTTACCTTCCAAACTTTATAGTCTTCCTACTATACTCTTAATAGTTTCATATTTCACGGTATAATTACGCATTTATAATATGTATGATGTATTGTTTATGTATGCTGTAAAATACTAAACTAAACGTTTTCCTTGATAATGACAGTTGAAATCAGATTTTTTTTTAAATGCTTTAAATGGAAAAAAAACAATTTATATCATTCCTCACTCATTTTTTGGTTTTGATTTAGACCTAAGAGGCTTAAAATCTTAAGAATAATGGAAAAATAATGTGAAAAGAAAACACTCAAGTAATTTATGTTTTCTTTGTACCCATACAAAAAACGTTTTAAAAGTAATTCTTTGAGAATTATGTTTTTCACTAACCTTGTTTCCTTCGTATTATAAATTCCTATCTATTATGATAGCTCTTAAGACTACCAAAAAAAGGAGACCTTATTTCTAAGTCTTGACGCATAAATATTAAAATTCAATTATTTTTATTAGATTTGAAAAACAGGTGTATTAGAAAAAAAAATAACAATAATAAATAAAAGGTTTATTTACGATACCGTGGTTTATTGGAAGAGATTGAACATTAAGGACGGGTTGTTTCAAAAAATTTGATGAGTTCATCAAATATTTGAAGTTGATTTTCGGGTTCTGTGTAAGTTCTTTTCGAGTTCTGTTTTTTTATCATCATAGACCAGCTACTTCACAAAACTGAAATCATCACAAAACTTGAATTGAACTTACACAGAACGTGAAAATTAACTTAAAATATTTGACGAATTCGTCAAATTTTTTGAAACAACCCATCCTAAGTAATTAATTTCATCCACAATTTACGCATTCACTACATAATTACGAAATTTGTTAAATACAACATACATTTTCAAGGCGTTTCCTTGTAAAGTCATTTATATGGTTTTTCGACGAAAGGAAGAGATCGTTATTTGATATAATTTTTCAAGCATTCTCATAAATCATTATTTTTGATCAAAGAACGAAGAACTTTGCCGTTTATGTAATTCAAATCCATAACGAAACATGGCAGCTAGTCTACTGGAACAAAATTACGTTTTATTAAAATTGGTTTATTTAACTCAGTGATTCCCAAAGTGGTCCAGTGGACCTCCAGGGGTCCACGGGAGACTCGACGGGGGTCCACGTAGACGTGATAAAAAAATGAGGGTCCACAATTTGTAAGTGGGGGTCTACGAAAATTTATCTGCAGGCTTATTCTCTATCTTTTGTGAGATCGTTATCGAGAAAACGGACGCGATCTCCTGTCAGATTTGTGTGATTTTTACATATTTACTGTAACATATTTTAGTTTAGATCGTTTTAAACATGAATTCCTGCAAGAATGCATGATTATTTATTCATTTAATGTACGTTGTACATAGAAAAAGCAAATAAATCATACAAATTTGTCAGGAGATCACGTCCGTTATCTCGATAACGATCCCACAAAAGACAGAATAAACCTGCTGGTTTTGATAGTAGAGAACAAAAATGTTGGCTTGGTTTTACCTGTCAATGTAAGCAGATAGTACACTAGTATTTCGGTGAAAAGTGGTCATTTTGAGACCCATCCCGTGCCCATATTCCATCCCGCCCCCCATCTCATTACCACATTACCCCCCTCCTCCCCCCCCCCCCCCTCCCGTTGTGACAGACCACAACTCCAGTGTTATGTTCAATATTCAGTACAACGCTTGTCGAGTTTTGGGAATATGGTAAAAATGTTGCAGCAGGGGGGTCCACCGAAACCAGTAAAATTTTGAAAGTGGTCCACGAGAAAAAAAGTTTGGGAACCTCTGTATATTTTCGTACACGTGGAAACATGCGTAATAATTATATTTGTATTTCCTGCTACACGCTTTCGACTGAGGCCTTCAGCGAGGCCTATCCTGAGTGCTACTTCTTAGCCCTCATATTTGGCTATTGTTGCTTGTTGTTTGAATAGTTATCGGTTGTGTAGTGGCTGCGTTAACATTATCATATTGTTACCTTCCCGTGTGATAGAGTAGAGATCAGACATTTATATGTTAGATACTTTTAGATGGATCATAAATTCAGCTCCCACCTTTGAACTCTGAAAATTGTAGGCGAACTGAATGAAATTAAAATTGGTAACCTCGAATTGAGAAAATTTCTACTCGTTTGTTGTAAGGTTAAATTGCTCCATCTCCCCTTCTACTCTGCGTGGTCATAATATTCTCATAAATTGCCCCAATTAGGCCACCATCATAAAATTAACGAGACTAATTTGAAAAGCGAGATAGTTCTCAGGAAAAGCAAAATTACATTTGAAGTCCCTCTGCGAACTTCACTGATAATTAAAACGTAGTTTAAGCTTCCTAAACCACGCTATTAACATTTTCATCGTTTTTTCTTGTTAGAGCTTCTTGACGACCCCTTTACACGGATGTGGTGCCTCTTGAGTCCTTATTTTAACAAAAAAGAGTTCATCTTTGGTTTGGAAAAGTCCAGCCTAAATTTTGTTGTCATTCGAAATCTAACAAGATATTAAAAGTGCCTGTGCGATTTTCAACTTCTAAATCGTGTTTTTTGTTCGTTGCATCGATTCTCACATAGAATTATGTAGTTTTATGCGGATTTGTAAGAAAGGTTATTGCTGGCATTTTAAATTTTTCTGTTTTGTTAAGTTCATGACCCTGTCTAATGTTGTTCTGAGATCTGAAGGGTGGGAAGTCCTGATCTCCTGATGAATCAATTCACTTTCCAATGAACTAATTACAAAATTTTGCAGCCGTTTGAGATTGACTACCTGCTACGGTTACATGGCAGTTGGTCCACCGACAGTTGAACCCCCATTAGTTGACCCCTCCGACAATTGACCCCCTTGACAATTGACCCTCCGACAGTTGATCCCCTAAAAGATTATTTCTTCAAGAAAGTATCCAAAGAGAATATACTGCCGTACCACCAAATTCGATATGCTTACATCTGAAGGCATCTTGAGTAAAAATCCGATGTAAAAATATTTTTACTAACAATAACTTCGACTCTCCGAAGGAGCATGCGTTAATAACAAAATAGAACATACTTAAACATGCAGTCGGCTTAGTAAAAAACCGCTAAATATTTCTACTTGCATATAATATAACTTTTTTATCTGAATATAACGCAAGAGCCCCAGCTGCTCCCAACCGTCTCGAGCCAGTGAGACTATGGCATCCCCAATTTGGATGTATTGTGAGGTTGTAGGTAGTGAGGAGGGGAAGGAGGTATACCATGCTATTCAGATCTGGTAACCAAACACGACTAAAGCCTTTTCAATGAACGTTTCAATTCTGAATTAATACTGACGAATAACAAAATACGATAAACTTATATGTGCAGTGTATCTATACGCTATATCTGCTTACAATTTACCGCCGCCCCGGGAACCATTTATTGGATAACCAATACCCCTGCCATAGGTCACCCCAAGTGGTTCGCTACGTATATCGACTTTGGTTGGATGGCCGTATATCCTCTTTGCGTATCTATTTAAAGAAATAATTTTTAAGAGGATCAACTTCCGCAGGGATCAACTGTCGAAGGGATCAACTGTCGAGGGTATCAACTGTCTGAGATCAACTGTCGGGAGGATCAACTGTCGGCGGACCAACTGTCGGGGTATCAATTATCACCAGACCTGGTCTGGTCACCAAAGGCTACAATAGATACTTTTTAGAGCAGAAGTTCCCAAACTTTTTTTTCTCTTAGACCACTTTCAAAATTTTACTGGGTGGACCCCCTGCTCGTACATTTAAACCATATTCCCAAAACTCATTAACATTTTTGTTCTTTACTATCAAAATCAGATTAATTTCATGAACCCCCACTTACAACTTGTGAACCCCCATTTTTTTATCAAGCCAACGTAGACCAACGTAGAGTCTCCCGTGGACCCCTGGGGTCCGCCTGGACCACTTTGGGAATCACTGGTTTAGAGGATAAATCAACAGTCTTACAAAATATTATTCCATCGCCTTATGGTCAGGATTTAGGGCTTCTCTTGATGTTTCAATGACTTTTCGTTCATCCACATAGGCACACGTTTTTCCTTCAGTATGCCATTTTGCATCAAAATGTCCATTAACTTTTCCTAATAGTACAATTTCCACTGTAACTGTTTTAAAAACAAGTTCTGAAAATTTCTTACAATCGAAACATTTTTTTTAAATGTTTATTATAACTTATTTGATAAAACTCAAATGATGATGTTTAATCATTGAAGGCAATGTTAGCAACTCTCAAAGAAAAATTTGGAACAGAAAATGATTCGGTCGCATCTCGGTTATTCGGTCGGTCCTCGGTTCAATTTTTAGATGTGACCGAATCTTTTCCTGATTTTTCTATTTTAAGTTTTCGTTTGAGAGTTGCAAATATTGTTTTTAATGATTAAATTACATTTGTTTCATTGAATGCAGCTGTTAACTTTGCGATATAAATAAAAATCAAAATAGGTTTGTTTCTGGGTTTGTATGTGAGATTTCTATGCGTTGCCAACCATTCATCCGATTTTTCCGAAACTTTGGGGATTTGATATGTGCATGTCCGCGATGGTTTCTACATACACTAGTGAGTTCTGGCATCCGATTGCGATGAAACTTTGGGATGGTTCAGATGTATAAAAGTGAGTTCTGGCATCATGAAATTATGCGTTGCTAACCGTTCATCCGATTGCGATGAAACTTTGGTGATTTTATGGGTACATACCCGCGATGGTTTCTATATATAATAGTGAGTTCTGGCATCATGAAATTATGCGTTGCTAACCGTTCATCTAATTGCGTTGGGGGTGAATGAATACATGAACTTTGGGGATGAACGAATGAATGAGTGAGTGAGTGAGTGAGTGAATCAGTGGTACTTCCACCCAGTACCATGCGAGCAAAGCCGCGGGTAAAAGCTAGTTTATTATAATTGAATGATTTTTTTAAAAGTATTTATGATAACCTTTCAATGTTATTGATGTATAACATAAAATAACAAACTAAACTGCTTTCCCAGTCAGCCTTAACTTATTATTGCGGAAAACGATATAAAACTTTATGTTGTTCACTTATTTTGTAATCAAAATTCTCGCTTTCTACTTTCATTCAACGACCAATCTCACTACCAATGTCATTAAAATATATTCGCAAACAACACAATTTACACCTTACACGTCCTTTTTTACGACTAAGAACAGACATTTACTACTTTCTTTAACTCGATATTTATTTAAGCCAAAAATGTTTTCCCCTAACGTTGGTATTTTGCAGGAAATTCCATCCCTGCTTTAGAGGCATATTTTCGAGATGTAATTTCTGATTGTAATAGTAAATGGTGATGAGGTATTACACCAAAACGATCTGCGTAGACTTGGTTCTTTTTCCGTGAACTGTTTTTCCAATGCTACACAAGGACATTGAAGCTACGTTTTTTTTTAACTTAATGGTATTTTAATGGATGTGTTGCATCAAGGAAACAAATTATTTTTTTCGAAAGTCTATTTTCGAATTTTAAAGGTGATATTAACGATGTCGGATTTGAAGTGTTACAAATTCGGTTAAAGATATAAATGTTCCTTTGAAACCGTTCGAGGACTAGGAAAAAAAACTAAATGAAATGAAAAGTATTAAAACGTTAACTGTTTAAAAAAAATCACGACACAAAAAAAATGTTAAGTCATGTTTTTGTGCGAATTCAATTGTATTTAAAATACAGTCATTATTTTTAATTGAGTCATTAATCAAGTATGTAAGTTAAAGGTATTATATTTTTGTATATTAAACGAAATAATGTATTATATTCAATATTCTCAATACGAGCTTATTAAATATTTGAAAGTGTTTATCTAAAATGTACATAATAGTTAATCTTATTCATAGTAAGTTTTGAGATATTGTTGCTTCCGTTTTATTTTATAAGTCTCAAGTATTATAATTATAAATTGTATGGCCATGTGCATTGTAAATAAAAACATATTATTTTAGTACATGTCTGCCATAATTATAAAAAAAATAAAACTAATTTATATTTTAGGTACATTCTTTTTAAATCTATTATGAGAAAGTTTTCAGGTGGCAATTATGCAATTTAATTGAACCTCGTTCTAAAAAATTGCACCTTAATAAAAAAGTATAAAAAATTATTGACTTTGTAATAATTATTGTTTAACTATTCCGTTTATATTCTCCTCTTAATGTCTAATAAATAATAATAACTTTAATTATGATAAAACTGTGTATAAAATTATATTGTGTGTACGTTTCAATCTTGATCATTATTATTGTAATAAAAATAAAGACATTAACTCACGGATCGTGAGATGTTCAGAAATCTTAATAGTTTTTTTTCTCTCCCATCTACTTTGGATAGAAAATTTGTCTAAGCCAGTGGGGCTTAGTCGCACTTATTGATTCATTGGCAGGCACGGGTCAACAAGCACATTTCATAAATTATTATATTTATCTCTTGTAATGCACATAATAGAGAAGTAAAATTCATTAAGCGGGCTAAATCATAGACATATGAATATTAGTAGACGAGAACAGACAGGAGAAGGGTACAAACCAACTATAGGGGTACGCGAAGGGGGGAAGATTTCTGTGATGATAAGTGGTTCGTCGATAAATCAATATGACAGTATATAGGCATCTCGCATTATAATCTCACCATTTAGTTCTCACACATAAAATCTGCTTTTTAATGAATAGACATTTTTACATGGTAGCGCGAATTGCTCGCCACGTTATGAACAAATTTGCGAAGTCCAAATAAGGCAAAGTAAAGTTCTTCTGTTTTCAGAATATTTTGTTGTCGTTTTTAGTTAAGACACTTTTACAAATATTTCATAATTTACTTACCCAATAAACAGCGACGCGCTTGCTTGAGAAACGCCTACATTCGTTATGGTGATAGGTGTTACTAAAACTGATCATAATATATGATCTGAATAAGCTTAAAATAAAGTAAAATAATGCATACCTTTAGAATGTAATACGACAATTGGGTTTATTCTCTTTTTCACTTCCATTTTTACATGTTTTCATAGAACAAGCCACCATTTTTGCCGTTTTTTTTCGTAAAATGTTCCAAAGAGCTCGACGCTGGTTCGCACAAGAATGATGACGTCACATTTTTTAGATTTGCTCGAGGCCATTCGCGATCCCAGCCGGTTCCTAATGGAACCGGTATGGGGAGGGGGAAATAATACGCCTTTATCACTAGTAATATTCATATGTTTGTGTGATAAATAAAGTCCATCTCATAATTTATTATCCATTAAGACTAGGACAATAATCATGGCTAAGGAATTTTTGTAAAATCAAAAGAAAATTAGCAATCAATTTGGTACTTTGGTAGAGTTGGGCATCTTTAGACAGAGCTTTAAAAAAAATCAACATTTTAATAACCTTAATCCGTGTTTTTTTGTATGAGTACGTACGCCTAATAAAACCCAACACTCCGGAGCCATTCAGGCTGTGGCATCCTAATTTTCTTAATTTTTGAGGCAGAAGGGAATAGATATATGAAGGAGGCGAGGAAGAAGAAAGTTGGGAAATACCTGGCTAATTAGATCTAACACACGACTAATCTATTATGAACATTGCGAGGCACTGATAATATGTTACACATGCATGCACAAATAATATGTTAAGGTTAAAAGTAAATAAAATAAAAATAAAAACGAATAAGCATGAAAAACATGAGAAATGAAACTGAAAAAATAATAAACACTAAAATGAATTGATGCATCTGTTACGGAGGGTATTTCATCCTCTGACGTCTCCAGAGGGTCATCAGGGGGGACTCCATCCAAGCAGTAATGGCGGTTATGATCGCATTATTCGATTGACGCAGTCGGTGCCATAAACTTCCCATGCGGAGACGGAGAAGTGCTCGGAAAGTGTGCACTCGTCCCTCTAGAAACATTTCCGTAACACTGCAGTATCTCAGTAGGCGGAAAAGTTGGCGATAAGCGTTATTGTAAGCCACCCTTAACTTATGTTTATGGTTATATCCTTCTCCAGTTAAACGAGTATCCGCCACTATTAGTCTCCGTGCAAACACCTTATCGTGGGCATCTATGGTCAATTCAAATTACTTGTGAATTATGGACGCGCACCTCGGGGTACGAACTTTATTTTAAAACTTTATTTAATTAGTTCAATCATAACTTCGAATTATTTTAGACACTAGCTACTTTCGTGAACAGATTTATTTTTCAATTATTAAAGAAAATTTCAACTATTTTGGAAAGGGAAAACTTTTTACCGCATTTATTGTTATCGTGTTGATTATTATTAAGTTTTTACAGATCATAAATCTTAACATTATAACCGTCTTCGTCCGTCACTATTTGTTATTATTTTTTCAACGCTTGCGGGCGACTTTTTTGGTGCGCTGAAACTGACAGTGTGAAATTGGCGACATGTTTCAGTAGAATCGTAGCTAGTACTCACTATGATTGATTAAAAACTTGCAGTGCCGTCTGCAAACAGAACGATCGGCCTAGAATTGCCATATTTGTGGTGCTACGCCAAAAAAGAAGAATAATTTACCCCCGCATTATTGTTTCCACACATGGAGCATACTTTGCGCTTAATAATTTTACCTTAGATAATTATTTGAAATTTTTTTATCCTACTTTATTTTCTTTATAGTTCAGATCATTTTCAAAACATTATAAAAAATATTTGAATAATTGAGTTATAATAATAATTGATACCTTTAGTTCAATAAACACAAAGTTTAATATTTCATACACAGGTCATAAAATAGATTATAAGTAAAAGTGATACTACAGTAGAATCGGTAATTGGGACCACAGTGCGAAACGATCCGATTTTTAACGATCATTTTTCACCATGGCGATACTAATAACGTTTTCACTTTGTGTTTATAATGAACACAGAAAAAAAATTGGTTGTCTATAAAGTCGGTTTACGGACGATAATTTTACTTGATAACGTCATATAATAACGATAGAGTGGAAGAGAGATAGATGCGTCACAAGCCGAACGCTTAGGCCGAACGCTTTTTCCGCGCTCTCGCTTGCACGCTCTGCTCAGGCGGAATGTGACAATGAGTCATGCTTTTTCGTGAGTGCAGCCGGCGTTCATCGATTTATAAGACGTTATCACGTAAAAAAAATGATATGAAATAATAATTAGTTGGCGGGATACAAGTAATCCTATAAAAATACTCAAATTTTCAGTCGGAAAGTGTGACCCAAAAAAACATCAGATTTCCTATAGACAATCGCTGCGAGAATTGACCTACCAATGGCTACTTTCTTTGATTTTGAAATACGGTTGACCCAGATTTTATTAATACCCTTGTTTTGCAAGACAAGCTCCAACCCGAATATCTAGTTACGTCCAAATACATTTCGAGTGAAAAGAAAAGGGCCAAGAATTTTACGCAAAAAAATGACATTTCATTAAATGATCCAAGGAAGAAGTGTAAGGTTTTCACATATATAATTACGCTTTAAATTCATTTCATTTTGAGAATTAAAAAAGTATTACATTTGAAAGGTTTTTCGTTTTGAATAAATTATTATACCTACACGATCGTACGAAGGAAAGTACCTAACTAATGATAAATCGATGGTAAACAGCACGTGTATTTTTTCGTACATTTTTATTTATAGTTATGTTTTATTTGCCACAGCAATGCCACGAGTTAAAACTCATTTTTGGGCACGATAAATTTACAATACACGAACATAAAAAACAATTATTAATCCATTATCTTTAAAAAGTTACCTAAAACGATACATCTTTCGATTATGATGACGTTTTTGGTTGCTGGTGAAAAATGAAAAAGTACTACCTGAGACATTTTATTTATAATAACCAAAGATATTGTAATATAAGGAGATATGCTATGATGTCCGCCCGACTACTACCGGAACTTCTACCTAATGGGAATTTTGTTGATTTTTCAAAGTTTTGCTGTAGTATTGGTTAAAAATGTAGTTTGAATACGGAAATAAAACTTCATTCAGTTGGTTTTTTGAACGTGTGCAATAGTATTGGTTGAAATATCGGTGACACCAGGAACCACACTCCCACTCAGTAAAAACTGCCGATAGCCCATCTCCTTATATTTCAATATCTTTGATAAAATAACCCATACATTAACTTAACTAGTGGTGAATTTTTTTATAATACATGGCCAGCGGCTGAGTTGGCATCGCGTTTGGGTCCCACCCTGGCGTCGCATGTCCAATTCCTCGTCTGGGTAAGTCCTCCATCATGACACAAGCAACATTTTTAGCTTAATGAGGAGGTAGTAGGAGATTTTCAAATATCGTCAAGTTATTCAAAATCCGGGAATGAAAATAAAAATAAGAACTTGTTTTACAATAATCTATACAAAACCTATGAATATTACATTTTATTTTAATGGTAACAGTAACATTACAACTACAGTTTTCTCAAGATATTAAAGACTTTCCAAATGTAAAGGTTTTTATTTGGAACTTCTAAAAAGAACGCATTAAGTATTCAAACAACAGGTTGGTTTATGGTAAAAGTTTTCAGGAAATTACTCCTGAAGAAAGAGGTTGACTTTTTTTCTGTAGAACCGTCCACCGTCTTTCAGAAGTTTAATAAAGACTCGACTTGTTCTTGACATTAACAAAAAATCTCTGAAAGGCTTAGAGCGATGGCGGAAGAAGAATCATAAATCTCTTTTCGAACAAGTTTTTGTCTAGACCTAGGTCATGTCGCACAATATTTTCAAAAAGATTGCTTACAAAATGTTAAAAATTATTTATGCTAAAATTGTTGTACGATGCTAAAGAAATCGATAACGGAAATAGGTACCTAAGCTAGTAAAAGATAATTAAAACAGGCCAAGATTATTGTGAACGCTTTTTATAGAATATTCTAAAGATTTTTTCGTACTTTTGACGGTTTGTCACAATTATTTAGCCTGTCACCGGAAAGTTTTAAGAAAACTAGCTGTTAAAAACACGCTCCGTAGGTCACATGACGTCGTAAGTAATATGTAGCCGCTTCATACAATTATTCACAACTAAGTACCGTACCTTCCATATCTGAAGAGATACTCAAATTCACTAATTCGTAGTACTTATACTTGCCAGGGGCATGCGACCTGCTAACGGAAGTGGTGACACCTTTTGACAAATTTTTGAATTAAAAATCGAATTACAATGGAGCCCTGTTTGAAATTTCACGTACACTGATGTTATTTGTGACGCTGCACGTGGCGTCAGACATGCACTCGAAGTTGAGTTCTGAAATTCAACCACGCAGTCGCAAGGCTATTAATAACGTTCGATGATTAATATCATTTTGACGGCCTCCGTGGTCCCGAGGCAAGACTCTCGACTCACAATCCGAAGGTCGCGGGTTCGAACCCGGCGTGCGCAAATAATTTTTATTTGATTAATTTGTGTTATTTCACTATTTATTCATTTAAAATAATAAATAGTATATTTGCGGCACGTTCCAGAGTGCAAGATACTATCAGTATCGCCCTGGTGTAAGACCACCATTCAGAATTGAAACGTTGCTTGAAATGGCTTTAGCCGTGTTTAGTGACCAGATCTGAATAGCCAGGTACTTCCCCACCTTCCTCTTCCCTATCTCCTTCCCCTCCCCACTACCTTCAGCTTCACAACATACCCCGATTGGGGATGCCATAGTCTCACTGGCTCCAGACGGGAGCAGTTGGGACTCTTGTGCGGTATTAACTGTAAAAAAAAAAAAAAATTTTAGAAAAGACGTAAAAGCTTATTTAAATCTTAAAAATTAAATCAAAAAGGTAGATAAAAGTGGAGACGTACCTGGCTTTTCAGATCTTATCACCAAATACGGGTTAAGCCAGTACTAAAACTAATTAGAAAATATAAAATAGTTATTATGACTTTGAACAATCAATAGTTATGGCTGAGTGTTGTTCATTAAAAATTACGGCTAAACAACTACCATAAATTTGTATTGTGTAATAAAAATAATAAAATTGACCTAGCCGTTAATTGATCTCTATTTAAGTAAAAACTGAATAAGAAAGTAGGAAGGCATAAGCATTAATAATACCACGACAATGAATTATATTACCTTCTTTATTTGTTTGTACTTCCACCTTTTTTATAGTCAAATAATAATTAGTTTTCAATCCAATGATTATGAACCGATTTCTCTTTTAATGCAACAGAATTATTTTGAGATGCATTTTAAATAATACTTCCAAAAAATAGACCATGCGCGAATTGCACTAGCTTACTTTCTTGGGCATTTCCCTGTTCATTGAAATTTATGTCAAACTCTGTGGTTTTGGCAAGCAAGTTGATTGGTTGAACAATATTACCTGTTCATATTATCTTATCATTAGTACCTAGTAGAACACACACCTACATGAACGCCCCTAGGGCTTTTATAAACAAAATGCATGTCGAACAAATAAGGTCAAACCGGGTCGAACACTAATAGAAGGTATGTACATACTAAACAAATATTACGAATAGTTAATATCATTGTTTTCATAGTGTAGTAGATGGTGGAGTCGAGTAGATTAAACAGATAGATATTTATAGCACTTAACATTTTTTGGGCAATCTATGAAGTTATTCAGTTATCTAACTACATACATAAGAATATCATTAATCATTCTCCGGGCATAAAGTAGCTGTAGTTTTCAATTGTACGTTAATGTTTTTTAGCAGATGTCATAATATACAGTGTCTCAAATTATATTTATTTATGTTGAAGAAGAGGATAACACTAATAATCTAAACGAAAATACGAAAGAGAACAAGACACAGGAAAATAGAAAAAGAAAATGGTGGCAATTGGAACTCGAACCCAGATCCTCTCGTCTAACCGGGACGTGCACTTTTACCAATTCAGCCATTGCCACCTTCCATCAAACTGTCATAATTGTCAATCAATCAACGAGAGGTTCTGGGTTCGAGTCCCAGTTGCGACCATTATCTTTTTCTATTTTTCTTTGACTTGGAAATAACCTTAAAAGGTTACAAAAAGAGAGTTGTTCTTATAAAAAAAAAAATATTTATTTATGTCCGGCTTTTACACATACATTTACATAATCGGTATCTACTCATAAATGCTGCGTGTGTATGTGGCTTTTTAAAATTATAGAATATTTAATTAAGTATAAGAAATAACAAATAAAATTGATTAGGCACATGATAGCATGTTGATATGTATACACGTAGGGGAAGGTGGGGCGTGTTGTAACTAAATTACAAAACTGAGTATAGTAGAAAAATCTTAAATGAAATCCAAAACTGAGTACAGTAGAAAAATCTTTAAAAAAATGAAGGTTTGACATTTTAATTGAAACAAATAACTCTTTGACTACATTATTTTGGTATTATTAACCTTATTAACACGTAAATAAAGCGACAAAATATTATTTTGTAAAATATGCGATTTGTCATAACCTGCCCCACCCGTGGGGTCAGTTGTGAGCAGGTTGTAACGAACAAAAAAATTAAATCTAATAAGTAGGTAGGTATGTAATAAAATTGGTAAAAACAATAGTCCTTATCATATATTATCGTCTGTTATAAAAGTGGTTGTAGTATACTTCTAATGTAATAAAAATAATTAAAATCAATTTAAGCCAGTCAAGCAAAAGTCGCAAATGAAGTCAGGAATGAATTCGTCCACTTCGGCACATAACTCATGACACCATCTATGACATTTTAGGCATCGCGCTTAACTTTTACCAGAAATATCATTAGAATAGGGGTTACGACAACATGTATTGCTATATGTATTGCTAATAGTATAATATGTATTACTCTTCTTCGTTTGCGTCGCCGCTGACTTCAGTTTCCATAAGTGGTGGCTCCTCTTCAGTTTCGTTGGATGATGTGGACACCAAAATTTGGTTTTTTTTAAGTCTGAAATGCTTTTTATGTAATTCTGTTTTTGCCACCGCGTTTGTTTTATAGGGTGCTTGTTTTTTCAGTAAGTTTTGTATTTATATTTTTTTCTGTTTTTTTTTCTTTGTTTTCCTTTCTCATTTTGTCTTCTAATTCAATTTTTAAATGTCACAATCTACACCCGTCACAACACGCCCTACCCTCCCCTACACTTCAAGGATTAAATTAAATGTGTCTAAGAAACCTTTGTACTTTCTCCAAGCGGTGTAGTTACAAGTATAAATAGGAGACTATAGAGGTGATGCATATTCTATGTCCAATGTCACAAGAGAGCAGTAAATTAGTTTCATTGACTCTACGTCATGAAAATTCATTGTTACGTATTGCAAAACTTAAAATTTACAGAAATTGTTTCGCAGTGACGATCGAACGTAAATTTCCTGTTGGATATAACTCTTAACTCTTTAATGAATACATTTTCGTTATCATTAAAATTAATACGATGCAAATATTGGATTCCATGAACAATACATGTCATGTTCATGATATTATGATGTACCTGTCTACCCAGTAGAAAACATGTTCATATAATTATGTATCCAAGAGAATTCTGTTCTTATTCTTAAGTATATGTATCCAGTCGAGTTCAAGTTCACATTATGATGTAGGTATATAATGGAATATAATTAAAGTACATCCTCCAGTTTATTCGCTTCTCAGTAGATGTTGATTCTAACTCTACTATGTACTTATTGACGCGACCGGACACTGGCCAACTCAAGGACTTATGATAGAGTCATCTAAATTATGCAGCTGATTAAAAGTATGAATAGGCATTTCGTATATAATGAAAAACAATGCGGAGCGTTATTAGAACGAATCGAAGAAGCAGCTTGCGAAAATAAAATCGGAAGTGAATTGAGGACGCGCGTATGCTATTTCTCCTTGTTAAGGTTTCGATGGTTCTTAGCATCACGGAGGAATACTGAGAAAATTCAATATAAACATTCCTGTGAATATCCATATCCGCAAATAATGTGAGACTGATGTAAGCTTAATGAGTAAGATTAAGAAAAGACCCTCAGATGGTTTGGGCATGTAGAGCAAATGAACGAAGCAGTAGTGTAAGAAGAATATATGACACAAATGTCAATGGTAGAAGAAGTCGGGGACGCCCGAGGAAGACATGGCACGATATAGTGAATCAGATACTCGAGTCGGGCCATTTCAAAAGTCAGAATAATAGAAGAGTATGTATGAGACGATTTATGAATGTGAATGAGGCAAAGAATTATTGTTACTAACTAACGGCGTGATGGTTAGTTAGTTAGTTGGTTAGTCACACAAATATATTATATGTGAATTTTCCTAATGTTTTAGTTAGTTAGTTGGTTAGTCACACAAATATATTATATGTGAATTTTCCTAATGTGGATACCTCACAAGAGTCCCAGCTGCTCCCGTCTGGAGCCAGTGAGACCATGGCATCCCCAATTGGGGTATGTTGTGAGGCTGAAGGGAGGGGAACGATATGAAGAAGAGGAAGGTGCGGAACAACCTGGCTGTTCAGATCTGGTCACCAAACACTTCTAAAGCCACTCCTAGCAACTTTTCATTTCTGAATGGTGGTCTTACACCAGGGCAATACTGAGATTATCCTCCATTCTGGAACGTGCGGCAAATATACTATGAATTATTTTTATACGAATTAATTGTGAAATAACACAAATTAATCGAATAAAATTTATTTGCGCATGCCGGGATTCGATCCCGTGTCCTTCGATTGTGAGTTAGGAGCCTTACCCCTGGAGCCTTACCCCTGGAGTTAAAAGCCTTCCCCTGGACCACGGCTGCCGTCATACATAAGTCTAGGACTATTTTCAGGTATGAATATCTATTTTTAGGTATTAGTATATAGGTCAGAAATTCATTACATAATTTGCTTAATTGAATTTTTCACAAATATGTTTAAAAATATAGGAACTTTTAATTCTTCGAACACGCGTTCAGTTTTTCAATGTATGTGGCAGAAACAAAATGTAAAATTCGTTTTTCAAATTTTTATGTGATCGAAATATTTTATAAAGTTAATTACAAAAATTGTCTCCATATTAAACTTTATTTTCGTATAGCCACTCGAGTAAGAAATTGGATGGATTACTCTCTACAAATAAAATCGAGTTTTATATTTTGATTGGCAATTATTTTGATGAAATTGGATTTATGAAAAATATCTTCACGACTCAATAACAAATGACCCGAAAAAATATTTCTTCAATCTGCCCGAAATCAAACTACAGAACTATCTCTTTTTTATTTTCACTTTTATTCCAAAGACAATAAAACTACTGAAAATAGATAAACAACTCTAGTGCCTAATAGATATTTTTGCTTGGCCAAGTTTTCATAATCCTGTAAACAGACTTAGGTATTTTTCATAAAAACCCCATCAACATTAATAGAGACGACGGAGCTAAGCTCAATAGTTCTTGGTATCCAGTAATTGACGGCTACACCAAAGCTAAACGCAAAAAAACATGCTGAATTTTTCTAACATCAGCTCGTAGAGAAATGGAGCTGGCAGCATGGTATCGCTTCGACATACATAAGCAAACACTTTCACCAATATCATTTGCTCATCTGCCCTGATGATGGACACTGTAACGCTGTCCGAAACGTTGGCTAAAGAAGGAGGTAGCGAAACACGGCATAACACCCCAAAAATAAATAACAAAAATAGGTGTTTTTTTTATAAACCCTTAACTCTTATTTTTTATTTAAGACAATATATTACAAATTTATATATACAAATGTAAAAAATACAGAGTAAAGTTGTTTGTTCACACTCCTCCTCACTAGGTATTCCTGTTCCGGGGCGGTTTGCGAAGGTTGTTGTATGGGTGTTGATCTTGATTTCCTCATCTTCTTGGTTTCCACAAAATAAACAATAAATAAATAAAATAAAAAGTTTGTTGTCTGTAGTTGCGTTGCGATGCATAATGTTAATGATTTCCTCATCTCCATGTTTAATTAGCCATTTTTTTTTTTTTTTTTAATTTTTGTATCTCCATGGTGATTTTAATTTCAATTGGAAGGGTATATAATTTTGTAACATGGAAATTATAGTTTTTCTGGCCAAAAGGTGTTTTTAATTTTGGGATGTTCACTAGTTTTGTACTTATATAAGAAGTGTGGTATGTGAAACATAACAGTCATTACCTCCTCATCTATTGGTTAAAAATTTACTTATGCGGATTCCAATATTATTCTGCAATACATTACCATAATAAGCAACAATCAATCTTAAACCTTTCTCTAACCCACAGTTTCCCAAATGCTTTCCCGCTTCATACTTCGTGCTGTGCTTTCCCTCCAATAAATATATAGCATAAACCTCACTAGATATCATTATAGTAGTGAATTATAGTTTATAAATGGAATATGTTCATCATTAGCCCAATATTGTAATCTTTTTAAATAACTACTAAGCATTACTTTTTTTATCTGTGCAATTAAGCAAAAAGTATCTGCTTGATACTAACGGCCGCTGTTCCTAATCCTACTGTTCAACCATGATCCGAAATTTTGGTTCAACACTCTTCAAATGCACAAATGTGCTCTTCCCAATGCAACTCCGACCAACAGGCGAATCGAGCGTTACTAAACACATCACTTATTGATTGATCGGAAAGTTGGGAACAAACGGTTTAAGTAGAAAATACATGTTCATTTTATGACATAGTATTCCATGGGTAGTCTGAAGTTATGTTTATTACTTCTGCTCTTCTCTCTAAGGTTGGGTAACATCAGGGTAATCTACGTTCTGCAGTCCGGATCCGGAACAACTCAGTGAGCTACACTAGCATTAAGCCACATAAGTTCCGAAATTATCCTACGTTTCCTCTACTATATCTTCCCTGAAATTCTGGAAGTTCTGTGGAAACTTAGTAGACCTCGCTTAGTTTATAATTTTTATATTTGTAATTTTTATGTTTATAATTTTATCTTACTTAACAAATTTAAATCAAAATTTCCTTTTAAATCGTGAGGTTTTTAAGTCGGTACTTACTACTATTAAATTAACTATATTATATACCATCTATTTTAAACCACTCAAAATATATATATATATACATATATTGTAAACATATACATATAGGTACATATTCCAAATAATGAATTGTACAATTTGTCCAAAGAAACTTCACTACTTAAATGACAACTATTTTTTTAAACTTTCTTGAGGCAAGCAAATACATACATATTGACAAAATTCGAATGAAAATTAAAATAAACTCGACGATTTCATTTGAAAACGAATCTTTACTGAACCATTAAAACGGTCACCATCATGAAATAGAAACAAAACCTTCAACCTAATTTACAGACCGATAAAATGTAAAACGGTCGAGTTACTTCTCTACGCTTAGTCAATTAATTTACCATAGAATTTCTTTTCATTCCGTGAAGAACATTGATACGTACATAAGCGTACTCTTATAATATAATACGTTGGTACACATTTTAATAGCTTCCAACAATACTAACCATTGAACTTAAACCGTGTTAAACCATACAAAACCATACATAAATGCATGGTTTAGTATCTAGATTTCCGCGTCAAAGAATTATTGAGAAATATAACATTGATCCATTATTATTAGGCAATTCTAAAATTTGTTTTTAAGATGCGGCTACATAATATTTTGAATACCTTAATGAACACGCTCTTAATTTTAAGTTAAGTAATGTATTTATGTATTTAGACATTGATATAAAATAAATGCAGATTAACATCAATCTTTCTGCTTTTAGAAATTGATCCCATTTGTCTTTTAACCCAAATTCCCAAGCAATTGCATTGAAAAACACGTTACATTGGTTGGTTATTAATTCACTTTCCATCATTCATCTGCATCATCACTAGAATTCAATTGGACATACGTGTAATGGATCAAAATACACTAATTATGAATAAATGTCAGTTGTTAAAACACAACATTTCATGTAATACGATTCCTGCTCGATCCAATTATGAAAATAACATGAAATTACATCCGTGGCGTAATAGAAAATAAATCTGGAAATACATTTTATATAACTGATTATCTATACTAATATTATAAAGAGGAAGGATTTGATTGTTTGTTTGTTTGTTTGTTTGTTTGTTTGTTTGTTTGCATCGAATAGGCTCCGAAACTACTGAACCGATTTGAAAAATTCTTTCACCGTTGGGAAGCTACACTATTCCCGGGTAACATAGGCTATATTATATTTTAAAAAAATTAGGGATCCTTACTAAAACTCCAATAATGTAAAGGTGTAAAAAAATTACCTAAAATATTCTTTACATCGCGTGCGCTGCAAAAACTGTTGATGATAGAATAAAATAATGTACTACGACTTTGTAGAACACATTATTATCTACAAAAAATGTTGCGTAAGCGTATGTCTAACTATTATAGTTACGCCACAATAAGTGTTATTGTATTTTAAAAATTTAATTGAAATGCCGCCGCTAGAAAAGACTCTTTATTTGTATCTTGATATTAATTCTTATCAAAATAAATTATTTTATATTCGAGACTGTTTCAATGCCTTTATATAACTTTTTGAATTATTCAATTCGGACATCCCATTCAAAAGATATCACAAGTTTAAAAATGTAAGTATTATACGATGTAAGCGTCACTGGGGTTCGGGCCGTACGGGAGGACACCAACAAACAATCAAGTCTTTCCTATCTTACACATAAAAATCAAAATTTGTTTGTTCGTATTTTATGCGCTGCCATACCGTTCATCCGATCGCGATGAAACTTTGGTGATTTGTTGTGCGCACGCCCGCAAAGGATATAGGCTATTTATAATGGTAAGTTCTGGCGTTATTAAATTTGTATAAATGAAAATGTGCGTATTTCATATATTTTAGTGGCAAAGAGGAAAGGCAGGGGGGAGGGGAACGGGGGAGGTGGAGTACGTGGGTGGGAAGACGAGGGATGGGAAGGCGGGGAAGGTAGAAGGGAAACGCGAAAGGGGAAAGGGACTCGGGAGGTGAACGGGGACGCACGGGAAAGGACATTCAAGGAGAATCAATTGATTTCTTTGCATTGCAACGCAAGCCGTGCTTTGTGCTTTGAGTTTTAGCTTTAAGCTTTAAAATTTAAGCTTTGAGCTTTGATTCTTGAGCTTTAAGCTTTGAACTTTATGCATTCAACGTTAATCTTTACGTGTTGAGCTTTAAGCTTTAAACTTTGTGCTTTGAGATTTGTGTTTTGAGGTTTAACTTTGGAATATGAGCTTTAAGCTTTGTGCTTTGAGATTTGTGTTTTGAGTTTTAACTTTGAGCTTTATTTTAAGCTTTTTGCTTTAAGTTTTAAGCTTTTAATTTAAGTTTAGAGCTTTGATATTAAGCTTAAACTTTGGCCTTTAAGCTTTGAACTTTTGCTCTAAGCTTGAGCTTTAAGATTGAGCTTTAGGCTTTGAGTTTAATATTTGAGCTTTATGCTTTCGGATTAAGCTTTGGGCTTTGCGCAAAGAATACGGCTTAGTGCTAAAAGCTTAAAGCTTAAAACTTACAGCTTTAAGCTCAAAGCTTAAAGCTCAAAGCTCAAAGCTTGAAGCTCAGAGCTTGAAGCTCACAGCTTAAAGCTCAAAACTTAAAGTTCAAAGCTTAAAACTCAAAGCTTTTATCTCAAAGCTTTAAGCTCAAAGCTTTAAACTCAAAGCTTTAAGCTCAAAGCTTTGATCACAAAACTTAAAGCTCAAAACTTTAAGCTCTAAACTTAAATTCAAAGCTTAAAGCTGAAAGCTTGAAGCTCTAAGCTTAAAGCTCAAGTCTTAAATCTCAAAGCTTAAAGCTCAAAACTTAAATCTCAAAGCTTAAAGCTCACAGCTTGAAGCTCAAAGCTTAAAGCTCAAAGCTTGAGGTTAAAGCTCAAAGCTTAACCCTTCAAAAATTTTAAAGCTCCAAGCATGAAGCTGAAAGTTTAAAGCTCAAAGCTTAACTCTTCAAAAATTTGGCGTATTTTGTTAAAAGGTAAAAATGTTTCTATATATATCGACTTTGCAATAAAAATTCAAATAAATGGAATATTTGTAAACGTATCCAAAAACTAAAAAGGTACTGGTTTTGAAAGGTGATAAAATACGCTTAAATAAATGGTATTATTAGAAATTACAAAAACATTTTTTAAATACAAAATTCTTTTATGTAAACTTTTAAAGAATTTAAAAATGCTCAACTGAAATTTTTGATATTAAAATTACTGATCTATAGAAAATGTGTTTGTTTCTGTCTATATGTGTTAGATGTTTTGCGTTGCTAAACCGTTCATCCGATTGCGATGAAACTTTGGGGATTTGATGTGCGCATGCCCGCGATGGTTTATATTTACGATAGTGAGTTTTGGCATCGCTATCATACATTGCTAACCGTTCGTCCGATTGCGATAAAACTTTGGGGATTTGATGTTTGCATGCCCGCGAAGTTTTCTATACGTGTATAGTGACATCATCTGGGACGAATGGGAAAGGGTAAGTAGAGCGATTTTTTTTCTTTATTAAGTGGCATGGCGTATGCCAGGAGCTCGCTATTGTATTTAAACGCCTGTGTCAGAATTTGGTAAATTGAATTATGTAATAGAAAGTACCTACCCTAAAATTCTAAATCTATACTAATATTATAAATGCCAAACTGCGTGTATTTGTTTGTAACGCTTTCACGCATAAACTAATAAACCGATCTTAGAAATTATTTCACCAATAGAAAGCTACATTATATGCGAGTAATATAGGCTATATATAAAGGTTAGTTCTGGCGTTACGAAATAATAAATATTAAAATATTTTATTTATTTTACGTTTTCTGTCGAAAAAGGCGAGTTATTGCTAACGTCAGAAGAAAAACAAAACAAATCGTTGCCGTGAAAACCATGTTGATATATATTTTAATTCAGTCATCGTAGTTAATATTTATCTCTAAAAAATGAATCGCCGAAATGCATTTACGCGCATGACTTTCGAACGACTGCACCAAATTGGATTTTACTACTGGTGAGCTCTGGCATTATGAAATATGCAAAAGATGGCATGCGAGCTGTTTGAAAACTGAATGTACCGGGAAAGAATGTATGAAATGCGGGAGGGGGACTCGGATTGGGGGTTCGCGGGAGGGGGAGGAGGAAAACCCGGGAGGGGGAGGGGAATCTGGGAGGGGAAACCTGGGAGTGGGGGAGGGAAGGTGGAGGAGGCGGAGTGGGAACGCGAGAGGGGAAGAGGACGCGGGAGAGGAAGGGGAGGCGGAAGGGGAACGGGACGAATGAGAAAGGACACGCAGGAGAAAACAATTTATTTATTAAATGGCATGGCAACGCATGCCGGGTACCAGCTAGTTTGAAATAAACCTACTGATTGAAAATAAGAGAGTTTAGTACCTGTTCTGGAAGTCGAATTTAACATATAAACAGACGTTATAAATGGTTGGGCATTTACACAATTCACTTACCTACATACATACATCTACACATCATAGACCATGTGCTTTTAGTTAGTATTGTCACATATCCTTCCTACCCTTCCCTTTAGACTCATCATTTTTGCTTTACCCACATCACTCATTAATCGACCCTCGCCGCCTAAACATCTTTGCATACCGCTCATATACCGCTTACCACATATCGCAAACCGAATCCCGCATACCGCGATTAGTATAGTCAAATAAGTGCACAATAAACCCAGCCAGGATAGATGCGCAGTGAGTCCTTTTTTTCCTTTCCTTGTGCATATTATCTACTTGTACAGTGGTCTTTCACACACATAAAACACGCATCATTCGTGGTCCTTCGACATACCCGCAATCACACAAAAACGCTTCAATAAACATAAACATTTAATAGTAAACGAAGTTTTATTTCAAGATGTTGGAGTAATTAGTACATGAACACTGAATGAGGTTATTAAATAATTATGTTAAAGCACCCTTGAGGTGATTTTTCACGAAAACGGCGCTGTTCAAATTAGCCAAATATTATTAAAGGGCACTTGGTTTGATGAAACAAAACTACGCTCTGCAATTAAATATTATGTTATTATTCAATAAGAAACTCGACGATCCGAGACGATATAAGCATTGAACCACTGTTAATCTTCATAGAAAAATCGCAATTGATTGCGATACATACTAGGCTTGGGCACATACTAAGAACGTCTGATGACCGAATTCCTAGGAAAATACTGAGTGCGATTTCAGAGAGCAGATGTCCGGTGGTCCGCCCCAGACACAATTGGACCAGGCAACTCCAGAAACTGTGTGAGGAGAGGATGGAACTGCCATGGACGGAGGCAGCACAATCCAAGACATGGACAAATGGAGGCGCCTTGTCGATGCAGTCCCCGATGATTCGGGTCCCCGACCCGAATAGGACAGGGGGAAGAAGATCAGATGAGATGATTTATTCTTAAAATCACCTAAGCGTATTGCTTTCCATAAGGCCCGGTAGTAAGCGCTCAAAAAGAAGGGTAGATATGTAAATACGAATGTTAAATTGAGTGCACTAATATTAAAAACTATTAAGCGAAAATTGTGAAAATAATTAAATGTTAATTTAATTAAACACAACTCGTTTAAAATAGAGCAACAATCTCACGGGAAATGTCTTAAATATCATTTGAAGAGACATTGTGAATTATTTCATACATATAACTTGTAAAATAACAGAAAATTTTATGGTTTTTAATAATTTTCGGAGCATATTTTGCGATTTTTTTCTCGAGGTAATTCAAATCTCGCAAACGTTATGATATGGCATAATGAAATTTTCACAGATCAATAACAACTGTTTTTATCTCACGACGCATTTACCCTCATGAGTGACGAAGCCTTGAAATTAGAGAAGACGCCAAATTCTTTATTACTTATTTTTCGGAAGGTAGACCAATAGAGAAAATATTTTTTAAATTTCGGGAGAGTCTGAATAGTAGATTCGGTAGGTCAGTGGCGGATTTATACTGTTCATAAGTATAGGCCACTTAATTTGCGTTGCCCTTTCCTCCTTCTTGGAAATTATAATCGCTTACTAGTAGGCTGCCTAGGTGGAGGCCTGTACGGCCTATTGACAAATACAGGACTGTAGTAGGTATCTACATAAGATAACTAGTAGTTCTGTGAACAGTTTAGACCTTGCATAAAAATTTCAACATTATTAATTCCGTATAAATTGTAGTTACCCGTTTTACCGCATGTCAGATATCGGTGGTTGGAGTATGCATTATATATATACACTGTAGAAATATTTTGTAATAAAACTTGCTTTTTACTCGTTTTGAAGTTTAAGTATATTTTGGTTCATTGATAAATAAAGGCAATTTATTTTATAATTAACCGTCAACGATATTGTTTTAATTATTTCGAATAATTAAATCAGTGCTTCATTAACCCATCTAAAGCCGTAATGAAATTTGATTGAACACAATTGAATATTTATTTGAGAAACCGTAAAGCAAACATGTTATAAACAACTTTGACGATGACTATATTTATTATGTCATAAATCATGATAATGTAACATTTTTGATGAATCGTCTATTTTATGTAACTGACTGTCAAAACTCTCAAATAACCGGTAGTGATCAAAATAATGAGTGAAGCTAATGAACATGAATGAATAGCGTTCGAATGCCATCTGCTGGAGAAATTTGTAGGCCTTAATTCCGAAACAATAATACTGATAATTATGTAACACCATGATTTGCAATATGTTAGAATAAAGGCAAATAATATATATATTCTCTTAATTATTTCTCAAGGCTTCAGTGGGTAGATAAAAATACAATACCGAACCCTCCATGCACGATTTCTCAACAGATCATTCTGTTGTCAATTCCTAATTCCGGCTTCAGATGATATAAAAGAGAAGATAGGACAATGAGACAACGCGCGCGGTTGGTTGCATCGAACAAGGTCCAGTGGGCATGCTTGAGATTTACTGCTTTCAGTATCGCTTTCGATAATATCGCATGCACGAGTTTGTTCGTCAAACAAACTATCACCAGCTGCCACGGACGTCACTCTGACTCTGGGCTCTTTTGACGTGATAACGTCTTACAAATCGATGAACGCCTGCTGCATGCACGAAAAAGCATGACTCTTGTCACGTTCCGCCTGAGCCGGCCGAACAAGCGTTCGGCCTAAGCGTTCGGCTTGTGACGCATCTATCTCTCTTCCACTATGACGTTATCACGTAAAATTATCGTCCGTAAACCGACTTTACAGACAACCATTTTTGACGTGATAACGTCTTATAAATCGATGAACGCCGGCAGCATGCACGAAAAACCATGAATCATTGTCACGTTCCGCCTGAGCCGAGCGTACAAGCGAGAAAGCGGAACAAGCGTTCGGCCTAAGCGTTCGGCTTGTGACGCATCTATCTCTCTTCCACTCCATCGTTATTATATGACGTTATCACGTAAAATTATCGTCCGTTAACCGACTTTACAGACAATCAATTTTTTAATGAGAAAACGCCTTCTTGTTCTTTTGAGAGGTATTAAAATCGTTACCAGCAAAAACCAAATCCAATTTAGTTTCTTTCCATTCGTTAATGCACATAAATCACTAATAATTTAAATAAATACAATTATTCAAGGCTTTTGGCTCCCGAAATCGGTAAATGTCGAAATAAAATAATGCGAGATAGCGAACGCAGAAAAAAAATTAATGAAGGACAACCATAGTGACAATACGTCGTATTCTACTGTGATACGTACGGTGCAATGATTCTTTGACGTTTCCGCTGATAACATTAACAAGTTATTGATAAACATAATATAATGTTAACAATATTGTTAAAATATTAAATTCTATTGAAATTGATAGTGCCGACCTAATAATTTTAATATTTTTTAATATTCTTTAATATTATATTATTTCATATATTTTTTTTTTAATATTCTCGCACATTCTTTATCTATACTAATATTATAAAGAGGAAGGATTTGATTGTTTGTTTGTTTGTTTGTTTGTTTGTTTGTTTGTTTGTTTGTTTGTTTGCATCGAATAGGCTCCGAAACTACTGAACCGATTTGAAAAATTCTTTCACTGTTGGGAAGCTACACTATTCCCGGGTAACATAGGCTATATTATATTTTTAAAAAAAATTAGGGATCCTTACTAAAACTCCAATAATGTAACCCAAGGTGTAAAAAAATTACCTAAAATATTCTTTACATTGCGTGCGCTGCAAAAACTATTGATGATAGAATAAAATAATGTACTACGACTTTGCAGAACACATTATTATCTACAAAAAATGTCGCGACAGCATATGTCTAACTATTATAGTTATGCCACAATAAGTGTTCTTTTATTTTAAAAATTTTATTGAAATGCCGCCGCTAGAAAAGACTCTTTATTTGTATCTTGGTATTAATTCTTATCAATATAAATTATTTTATATTCGAGACTGCTTCAATTCCTTTATATAACTTTTTGAATTATTCAATTCGGACATCCCATTTCAAAGATATCACGAGTTTAAAAATGTAAGTATTATACGATGTAAGCGTCACTGGGGAACGGACCGTACGGGAGGACACCAACAAACAATCAAATCTTTCCTATCTTATATATAAAAATCAAAATTTGTTTGTTCGTATTTTATGCGCTGCCATACCGTTCATCCGATTGCGATGAAACTTTGGTGATTTGTTGTGCGCACGCCCGCAAAGGATATAGGCTATTTATAATGGTAAGTTCTGGCGTTATTAAATTTGTATAAATGGAAATGTGCGTATTTCATATATTTTAGCGGCAAGGAGGAAAGGCAGAGGGGGAGGGAAACGGGGGAGGTGGAGTACGTGGGTGGGAAAACGAGGGATGTGAAGGCGGGGAAGGTAGAAGGGAAACGCGAAAGGGGAAGGGGACTCGGGAGGTGAACGGGGACGCACGGGAAAGGACATTCAAGGAGAATCAATTGATTTCTTTGCATTGCAACGCAAGCCGTGCTTTGTGCTTTGAGTTTTGGCTTTAAGCTTTGAACTTTAAGCTTTGAGCTTTGATTTTTGAGCTTAAAGCTTTGAACTTTATGCATTAAATGTTAAGCTTTACGTGTTGAGCTTTAAGCTTTGATCTTTGAGCTTTATTTTTAAGCTTTGTGCTATGAGTTTTAAGCTTTGAACTTAAGTTTAGAGCTTTGATATTAAGCTTAAACTTTGGCCATTAAACTTAAAACCTTGCCTAAAGCTTGAGCTTTAAACTTTAAGTTTAATGTTTGAGCGTTACGCTTTCCGCTTTAATCTCTGAGCTTTAAGCTTTGAGCTTTGCGCAAAGCACAAGGCTTAGTGCTAAAAGCTTAAAGCTTAAAACTCAAAGCTTAAAGCTCAAAGCTCAAAGCTTGAAACTCAACGCTTTAATCTTAAAGCTCAAAGCTTAAAGCTAAAAGCTCCAAACTTAAAGCTCAAAGCTCAAGGCTTTAATCACAAAACTTAAAACTTAAAGCCCAAAGCTTAAAGCTAAAAGCTCAAAGCTAAAAGCTCAAAGCTCAAAGCTTGAAGCTCAAAGCTTAAAGCTCAAAACTTACAGCTCAATGCCAAAATTTCAAAGCTTCAAGCTCCTAGCTTTAAGCTCAAGGCTTTAAGCTCAAAGCTTTAAGCGCAAGGCTTTAATCACAAAACTTAAAGCTCAAAGCTTTAAGCTCAAGGCTTTAATCTCAAAGCTTAAAGCTCTAAACTTAAAGCTCAAGCATAGTGCCCAAAGCTTATGGCTCAAAGCTTAAAGCTCAAAGTTTTAAGCTCAAAGCTTGAAGCTCAAGGCTTTAATCTCAAAGCTTAAAGCTCAAAACTTAAATTCAAAGCTTAAAGCTCAAAACTTGAAGCTTAAAGCTCAAGGCTTAAATCTCAAAGCTTAAAGATCAAAACTTAAAGCTCAAAACTTAAATATCGAAGTTTGAACTTCAAAGCTTAAAGCTCAAAGCTTAAGGTTGAAGCTCAAAGCTTAACCCTTCAAAAATTTTAAAGCACAAAGCTTGAATCTCAAAGCTTAAAGCTCAAAGCTTAACCCCTCAAAAATTTGGCGTATTTTGTCAAAAGGTATAAATGTTTCGATATATATCGACTTTGCAATAAAAATTCAAATAAATGGAATATTTGTAAACGTATCCAAAAACTAAATACTGGTTTTGAAAGGTGATGAAATACGCTTAAATAAATGGTATTATTAGAAATTACGAAAACATTTTTTAAATAGAAAATATTTTAATGTTAACTTTAAAAAAATTTAAAAATGCTCAACTGACATTTTTGATATTAAAATTACTGATCTATAGAAAATGTGTTTGTTTCTGTCTATGTGTGTGAGATGTTTTGCGTTGCTAAACCGTTCATCCGATTGCGATGAAACTTTGGGGTTTTGATGTGCGCATGCCCGCGATGGTTTCTATGTACGATTGTGAGTTTTGGCATCGCTATCATACATTGCTAACCGTTCATCCGATTGCGATAAAACTTTGGGGATTTGATGTGTTTAAGTCCGCGATGGTTTCTATACGTGTATAGTGAGTTCTGGCATCATCTGGGACGAACGGGAAAGGGTTAGTAGAGCGAATTTTTTTCTTTATTAAGTGGCATAGCATATGCCGGGAACTCGCTTTTGTATTTAAATGCCTGTGTCAGAATTTGGTAAATTGAATTATGTAATAGAAAGTACCTACCCTAAAATTCTAAATCTATACTAATATTATGAATGTGAAACTGCGTGTGTTTGTTTGTTACGCTTTCACGCATAAATTAATAAACCGATCTTAGAATTTTTTTCACCAATAGAGAGCTACATTATATGCGAGTAATATAGGTTATATATATTGGTAAGTTCTGGCGTTACGAAATTATAAATATTAATATATTATATTTATTTTACGTTTTCTGTCGAAAATGGCGAGTTATTGCTAACGTCAGAAGAAAAGCAAAACAAATCGTTGCCGTGAAAACCATGTTGATATAGATTTTTTTAATTCGGGCATTGTATGTAATATTTATCTCTAAAAAATGAATCGCCGAAATGTATTTACGCGCATGACTTCCGAACGAATGCACCAAATTGGATTTTACTACTGGTGAGCTCTGGCATTATGAAATATGCAAAAGGTGGCATGCGAGCTGTTTGAAAACTGAATGTACCGGGAAAGAATGTATGAAATGCGGGAGGGGGACTCGGGTAGGGGGTTCGCGGGAGGGGGAGGAGGGAAACCCGGGAGGGGGAGGGGAATCTGGGAGGGGGAACCTGGGAGGGGGGAGGGGAGCTTGGAAGGGGAGTTCGCGGGACGGGGAAAGGAGTAGTGGAGTGGGGGGAGGGAAGGTGGAAGAGGCGGAGTGGGAACGCGAGAGGGGAAGAGGACGCGGGAGAGGAAGGGGAGGCGGAAGAGGAACGGGACGAATGGGAAAGAACACGCAGGAGAAAACAATTTATTTATTAAATGGCATGGCAACGCATGCCGGGTACCAGCTAGTAGTGCATAAATATGTTAATGAACTGCACATGAACATCGATCAACATAACACGGGCATGTGCCTAGCATGGTGGTCGAAAAATGAATGACAAATGAATACAAAATTGTGAAGCCGAGCACATCTTTAAGACATTAACCCTAGATAAACAGATATTAACTGTGAGATAAGTTTTTAAATTTTCACGGCCAAAAGTATTTTTATTATTTGTTTTTGTGGTGTTATGCCGTGTTGCGCTACCTCCTTCTTTAGCCAACGTTTCGGACAGCGTTACAGTATCCATCATCAGGGCAGATGTGTAATTGTGTAACGCTGTCTGAAACGTTGGCTAAAGAAGGAGGTAGCGCAACACGGCATAACACCCCAAAAACAAATAACGAAGATATTAACTGTATTTGTATTAGCTGGCAGTTCAAATGCAAGCATTGTCCATAGTCAAGCAGGAATGTATTTACCACTGGGATCAAAATAATCCACCGGTCCCTTTTTGGAGACACTTCCTAAGTAGCCTGGAGATGATCAATATAATCTGTCAATGAGCTTACGACATTTCAATCGAATCGGAACTTCAATGAACCCATCAATAACTTCGCACCAGTTGCTTACTTACAGTGAAAATCTTTACATCTTTCTCTCCATAACTCTGGACAATCGTGATACAATATAATTACAAGTAAAAACAAATCTCGTACCGCTGTGAATTTGAATTCCAAAGGTCTAATGAAAAATCAATTGAACGCGCGATTGTCAATCGCACAGCGAAATGATCATTACGCTGCATCAATGTTGCATGTCACATCACTCCCCCGCCAACGGAAAGTCTTAATTATTGTCAATCGCTTCAATTGCGACAAATAAACGACCAAATAGCAGTTGTCAATCGCATGAAAGACGTAGATTGACGTATCTATTGATAATTGAAATTGATCGTCTACTGGTCGCATCAAACGTTTTTAAGCTTCTTTCCTTCAAGACAATAATAGTAAATCATCCACAATCCACGTGTCCTAATTTTTTCAAGCCAAAATACTTACGCGGGTAATTTGGTATTTTTGTGTAATTTCAATTATGTGTGATTCCAGACTAGCGTACTGATGCATCCTAATAATTATTGATGTGTTTATTTTCACTAATGCATGGAAATGCTGATATCGATCAAAATTATGTGTTTTCATGGTCGAATGAAGCAACTCTCCAATTAATTACCTGCAACCACTAAATGATATAATAATGCAAAGTTATTAAATTTTATAACCATTTCACCAACCAAAGAGTGCAACTATTTATTGGTAAATATGAAACATTTTTTTTTAATTATTTCATATTTACCAATATTGTTATAATTGTTTGTTTATACCCTAATGCTAACTAGCTCTTATTCATTACACTTTGTTTTATTTCAGGTCTTATTATTAATAATATGTATAAATATTTTAAGCTGAATTGTATTAGTTTTTTGTAAGTACGTCTCGTACTTTTTCATTTCATATCTTTTAATTTATGTTCCAAACCTTATTATTTCAATCTCTCTTATTGTATAACGTTATACTTTTTATCTAGATAAAATCTTTACTTCTATGTACCATGTGTAAAACCTATTTATGTTATCTTTGTTATTTAAACACACTAGTATGCACTAAATCATAAAAATGTAATTTTGTATGTAAAAGCCCATAATGGCGTTAATGATTAATAAAATAAAAATATTCAATTTGGGAGGCCAGTATGGGTACCGCCGCCCCAGGAGCCATTTATTGGATAACCAACACCTCTGCTTTGGGTCACCCCAAGTGTTTCGCTACGTTAAGTGATTTAGCACGGGTGCCCGGGTTCAGGGGTGAGCTTTATGTAGTCTTGGCGGTGGGTGATTTAGCCCGCCTACTGCGTGACGGGTCGGATAGGAAGATTTGAGGGAAGCACATTGACCTCTCCAGCCGGACTCCCTCGACCCATCACCTTGTACTTCAGTTGGAGGGATGGATTTCATCCGTCACATCTGGATACATTGACTCACAGATTTCTGCTCACTCCTAACACCTTTTTCCTTCCCAGTCCTTCCTTTCCTTTTTTATATTACAACTACTTCCCACTGCGAAGGCATCGAAATAATCTTCAACAATAGGCCACTTGCATCACATTTTTAATTTTTTTTCCGGATTGTGCAAATATTATATATAATATAAGACCCTGGCGATTTTTTGAAAATTTCAATCCAACTTTTATAAACCCGAAGGATGGAACAAAATTTTATGAGTGTGAAAAAACAATAATTACATAGCCGAAAATCATTAAAAAAAACCGTCTGTATAACATCTGCAAAAACGATAAACCAAAATATTTCAATTCGAATTCTGCGTTTAGTTATTTAAAATGGATTCGTGTAACCACTGAACGAAAGTATCTAACGTCAGGCTACAAACAATAAAGCAAGTGAATTTTATGCTACTTCCACACCAAAGTCAACCTTCCAACTCCGATGTTTTTCGAACTCCAAAATGGCGGACATCGAACAGTTAATTCGGCGCTGTATCTTATCAATAGCCTACAATAGTGCAGGCGATGCTTCGGTTTCCTTAATTTTAATTTCGATTCGTAAAGCTAAAAAAAATATAATTTGAAACAGTTTTTATCCGCCATAATAATATTTTTTTTTTTTTTTTTACAGTTAATACCGCACAAGAGTCCCAACTGCTCCCCTCTGGAGCCAGTGAGACTATGGCATCCCCAATCGGGGTATGTTGTGAGGCTGAAGGTAGTGGGGAGGGGAAGGAGATAGGGAAGAGGAAGGTGGGGAAGTACCTGGCTATTCAGATCTGGTCACTAAACACGGCTAAAGCCATTTCAAGCAACGTTTCAATTCTGAATGGTGGTCTTACACCAGGGCGATACTGATAGTATCTTCCACTCTGGAACGTGTCGCAAATATACTATTTATTATTTTAAATGAATAAATTGTGAAATAACACAAATTAATCAAATAAAATTTATTTGCGCACGCCGGGTTCGAACCCGCGACCTTCGGATCGTGAGTCGAGAGTCTTGCCTCGGGACCACGGAGGCCGTCAAACCTCAAACTTTTACCTCTCTCCCGTAATAATATTTGCGCAGACTGATATGTTGGGCCAACTCACACGAACCAGCCATCGCCGATCGCTTCGAAGGCGATCTCGGGCTCCAACCTTCCAACTCGAACACCCAACGCACGAACTCCTCCACACAATCATCCAATGTGTGGAGGAACTGCCAAACGTTTGAAAATGGCCCCAGTGTGGCCGTATCATTAGTGTCAAACTCAAAAATTCGCTGAAAATCAAAGTGTTCCAATATTAAAATAAAATCAGTGTGGAACTTTACAAAATTAATTTAACGTTATCGGAGACGCAACATTTTTATGAAGTGACGTCACGAGCCCAAAAACGGATTTATTGTTTAAAAAATATATATATATAATTTTTTTTAAATTTAATAACATATTAGTAAAAAAAATCTATCCACACGATTTTTTCCAAGTCATTATGAAATCCATGCAAGTGACCTATTTAAGCATAATTATAAAAATGAATTAACATACCTCATATTTAAAATAATTAATTTTGCTCTTCTAACCATCAAATTATCTGCCTACACGAGTTCGTCTCACAACTAAATAACCTAACCACTCAACAATTTAAACGTGGCCCGTTTTCGACAAATCATTCAAAAGGCTTTCTTTGGATCAAAGGGCATTCTTTGAATCAAAGTGAACTTCATGAGCAATCTAAATTCCGAAGACGAATTGATTGATTTAATAATATAATAAGGGTTTTAGCCATTTCCTATCTAACGAGGCCGTGGTTTTATCCCTTGGGATCGAAAGATCAACGGATTTTCTGCCTCACTTAGTTCTGTGGTCTTAAGTATAATAATTATGCTGAAGCATAAAAATGGCATTTCCCATCCAAAAATTCAAATATCTCCGCTATGAAAACATCATTAGTTTTCAGTTGAGTTGATGAGTTGGCATCGTGTTTGGGTCCCACCCCGTTCAATTCCTCCATCACGACGCAAGCAACATTTTCCGCTTACCGTGATTGTAGTATATCTTCAGGTTATTTGTAGCCCGGGAATGTTTATCTTTCTTCTAATTATATTTAAAAAATGTAATCATTAATTACCCGTTTTTTCCAATTAGTGGACCATCTATTAGATAACCAACACTTCTGTCAAAGGGCACCTTAAGTGGTTCGCTACGTTTGGCGAGATAGCAGGGGAGCCCGGGTTCATTGGATGAGATACGCCTGCTCACCTGGCAGGCCGGATCGTGAGAAGTCGGTTTAGGGAGATCCTTTGACCATTCCAGCTGCTCTCTCTCGACGCATTGCTTTGCACCCCCAGTTGGAGGGATGGATTCATACGTCCAACACTGCTGAACACACTCACTCTAGATTCCTACCCATCCCTCATACTTTTTCCTTCCCAGAACTTCCTCTCCCCTTCCTTAAAAAGACTCCAATGTAAAAAAAGTTATATAAAATACGGTTTTCATAGAATTATCAAGTGAAAAAGAAAGCAAAACTTTTAATGCTGCTCTATCCATTTCAATATCGGGTATCATCTTTTGCACTTTATTTTGAAACCCATCAACCATACAATGTTAAAAATCGCTAAAATCGATGTTGCTACTGCATTAAAATTAATTTTATTTAATTACATTTACGAAAAAATCACGCTTATTGCAATTGTCTGTTTATTTTGCATTGTGATCGATATATTAACTTCAGGTAGCATTGCGCGAAATTGATGATGTTTGGAATAATAATTATTCACGAGCATTCTAAACTCTAAACAAGACCCTCAATATTACGTAAACTGTCAACTGTCAAACCTTCAAACAAGTAACGTCAGTTTAATAGTTTCAATAGTCCAACATTAAACAATAGTGTTCTTTCCTTTGGCACGCATAACCCCTTAAGGCCTGTCGGAAGGTTGTTTACGAAATACCGCCACAAGTAACCAGTCTTCCTTGATGGTAAGCAATACAAGACACATATTACAAGCCACATTAATTGACAGCGATCATAAGTTACTATTAACGGAGCATGTTAACGTTTGTCCAGTTAACTACTAACTACTCTCCCCGGTGGTTAATTTCGTATATGCTCTAATATTTGTTTAAAATTTCCGTAACTTCAAATTCACGTTGCAATTCAGTCAGTCAACATCTCGCTGAAGAGAGCGTCGAGGAAATTTATAAGTGCTTAAGTTTCTCAAGTGACAATTTTTTTTTTAAGTGAAAAGTGGTGTGATTTATTTTGATATCTACGCTTTTTAAAAGGTCTGTGTAGTGGAATTTTTTTATTTTTTTTTTTTAATTTTAGTTTATTAGAGAAACAAATAGTTGTACATACTTTATTTAAATAATTACGTAATACATGTTTGCATGAACCATCTTAGTTTACCCAAAAATGTAGTAACATAGTATATATGGAAATTATAGACGATTAAAGAAAACACAAAGTGGTAGAAAAAGAAGAATAATATATAAAAAAAGAAATTAATACGAACCTATGTAAAAATAAAATATTTTTACAGCATAAGATAATGTTCAAAGAATAAACAAGATTAAAAAAAAACAACAACAACATAATGAGAATGGGAAAATAACAAACAGCAGGGGTAGAGGGTTCGTAATAAATGATTCGTTTTAATGAGTATTTGATGTAAATTGTTTAATCTAAAATATTATATTTGTGCGAGCTCTTTATTAATGGTTTTAATCTTAACCAAAAAAAAAAATCCTTTTTTTTCTGTGAAAAATAAATATATTTTACTAGCGCGGTCACGTGAAAAATCACGGGATATTCTGAATTCTTGACAAATTCGGTTCCAATTTTAAAAATGTCATATTATGGGTACCTGCTTTATCGCTTGGTTTTCTTCACGCAGTCAGTTCTAATTTTGAAAACCACACAAAGTTTTGAAGCAAAATTGAGTTTATTGAACCAGAGTTACGCAGAACGCACATAACATCTAAATTGATATTTTTGATGGTATATTTTTGCCAACTAATTTCGACCCCTTCTTGACATTCCATTTAATAATAAATATGGTAAATTGCTTCAATATTTGGTTAGCTGTTATTTGAATGTAGATATACTATTTTCGGCTTAAATGAAAATACTGCACATTATTTTGAAGTTTTCGTATGTTAATTTTCTGTGTTTATTATTTTAAAGCCAGAAATATTTGCATAAACAAGCCATGCTAATATTTAAAATACAATTTTTTTAGCATTTGAAAAAATAAATGAACAAAAGAATTTGGCAGATATTTTCACGCTATTATTTTGTTATATGAAAAACTACAATTAAAATATGTTTGTATTTTAATTTATGTTGATATCAGACGCGTGCTTTGCCATTGGCATAACTGAAATGATTAATTATTTATGAGTTTGGTTGACATGTATTGAAATCAACGAGTCGTCAATCACAAATCATATACACATAATCTCCAAAACAACATACGCCGAAGACAATTTTTTTGTTTGTCAGTCGATATAAGATATCTCATACGATTTAATCCAAGGGCATAATATTGTTATTTCAATGTTATAACAAAGCCAGCTTAATATATTTATACCACTGTTCGAGTTGCGACCGTTACCTTTTTGAAATGAAACTTCTTTAGCACTGTTGTGATTTGAAACTCGGATGAAACGGAAATGGCAGTAAAAAGAGATAAACACGTACATCTATAGGATTTAGCCTGCGGGAGAATGTGATAGAATGAAACCTTACTTGCCCTACGTAGCTCATTGGCCGCTTTGATTTTGATCTCACTTTTCAAGGTTCCTATTGGTTGAGATTGTTTTGGTGAAATTTCGCTTCTACCGCATACCCGAAGGTCGCGGGTTCGAACCCGGCGTGCGCAAATAAATTTTATTTGGTTAAATTGTGTTAATTCACAATTTATTCATTTAAAATAATATAAAGTATATTTGCGGCACGTTCCAGAGTGGAAGATACTATCAGTATCGCCCTGGTGTAAGACCACCATTCAGAATTGAAACGTTGCTTGAAATGGCTTTAGCCGTGTTTAGTGACCAGATCTGAATAGCCAGGTACTTCCCCACCTTCCTCTTCCCTATCTCCTTCCCCTCCCCACTACCTTCAGCCTCACAACATACCCCGATTGGGGATGCCATAGTCTCACTGGCTCCAGACGGGAGCAGTTGGGACTCTTTTGCGGTATTAACTGTAAAAAAAAAAAAAAAAATATGCACTCGATTTTTTTTCTGTGACTTGTTCTATTTCGTATAATTTTATTAGTATTATCTTCTTCTTCGATGATATATAATACGTATTTAGTTAACGACACTCCGTACTGTCGACTAATTTCATGTAAAATTCTCCTGAGCACACTGATCCAGATTCCTACCCACCCCTTTCTTTGCCAGAACTTCCTCTCCTTCCTCTCCTTAAAAATTACCTCCACCCAGCATCCCAAAAGATGACACAGACCATGAGATAAATTTAAAAAGTAAGCTATGCAAAGAAAAACCCTGGAATCTAACTCTATCACTCTTATATTTTTTTAAAATCTGATTTAATTTCTAAATAACAGAAACTATCTTACTTATTGTCATTGGTAAAATTAAGGTATGGACGAATCAATTTAATATAGCACACTTAAAGTGGTTTTTATTCAACTTTTCATTTCATTGTCAATTTTTTTACTAAAAAGTGCACCGTGATAATTAACGCTCGTGAAGCGGTAAGAGCGCTATCTTTTGATCAAAAAAGTGAGAGTTTTATTACGAAGAAATATAAAAACCAAAAAGGAACCACTTCCGTGGAGTAACTGTTTTAAAGCTTGACATCGGACGCTGTTCCGGTTCGTGAAACCTTAAATATTTCAGTTCCTGTACTTGAAATATTAAAATACCAAACTTGTACAAAAAATAAATAAATTTCTGTTACCTATGACGCTATGACTAACGTTCTCAAAAATACTAAATCCTGCAACTGCAAAATTTCTCCCGTCACGCCTTTTTCTACCTAATGTTTTAATTGGAGTATCAATCACGTTTCACTTATGGAAATAGAAAGATCATATTATTGCAATTTCTTTTTATGGTGGTTGCTTGCCTACAATAAAATAAGCGTAATATCAAGTAGTGGTAAATTTGCACCTGTTAAAAAGCGGACGATACTCTTCGCAGGTAGCTACTTATTATCTATCGCCCTCGTTAAGCACCGTTCAGACGTGAACATGTGACATAGCGGCCTCCGTGGTCGAGAGAAAAAGCTCACGCTTAGTAAACCGGGGGTTGCGGTTTCAAATCCCGGCTTGCGCAAATTTCACCAAATTTAAATTGCTGATGGTTAAAAATAAAAAGAGATCCCTGAGGCGTATGTGTGATAAAACCATGTTTGATCGTGTGAGAAGTGTGGAGATCCGCAAAGAATGCAAGGCTGGTGTAAGCGTAATGAGTAAGATTAAGAAAGGGACGCTCAGATGGTTTGGGCATGTAGAGCGAATGAATGAGGAAAGGAATGTAAGGAGAATATATGACGCAAATGTGAATGGTAGACGAAGTCGGGAAGACATGGCACGACCAAGTGAATAGATACTTGAGTCGGGCGATGTCAAGAGTCAGAATAATAGAAGCACATGTATGACATGATGTATGAATATGAGCGAGGCAAGGAGTGTGTGCCAAGTTCGAGTTGTTTGGCGGTCCGTCCTCTCTGGTTAGTTAGTTAGTGAGTTAAAAATAAAAAATGTGTGGAAGATGCTATCCGTAGGTGCCAAATTTTTTGTTTAAATGGCTTTAGCCGTGTTTTTTGGCTGATCTGAATGGCCATTTACTTCCCCACCTTCTTCTTCCCCATCTCCTTCCTATCCCCACTACCTTCAGCCTCAAGTCACCTCAATTGGGGATGCCGTAGTCTCACTGGCCCCAGGCGGTTCGGAGCACTAGGGACGGGACTGCTGTGCGGTATTCATTCAAGCATTAAAAAAAGAAAGAGCTATAGCTATATTTAGTGATTTTATTAACCGGATACCAACCATAATCTTTTCTATCTTACTCTGTTTCCTAAAGAAGTGAGGTCAGACCGCGCAACGTTTACCTTTTAGGGATGGCATTGAACTATTGCCAAATATGAAAAAAAAACTCATCACTTTGACTAATTTTAACATAAAAGACTATTTTTTCGGTAAATTGTTAAGCCTATATTTTCATGAGCTCGTTAGGTGAAGGACATTATTCAAAAAAAATGAAATTCGAACCAAGTAGGTAGGTAAAAACAATGTGGGCCATACGCAAGACAAAATGCTGTTTCTCAGTGACATTTCCCAAGGACATCACTGACCTAAGTGTACACATCTGCACCAATAAACACAATACTAAAGTGTGGGTTGTTTTAATTGGAGACAGTGGGACTACGTTCCCGATTGGAGTATGTTGTGAGGCTGAAGATAGTGGGGAAGGGAAGGATATGGAAAAAGGTACTTAGCTATTCAGATCTAGATCAAAGCCAACATTTTTTCAAAGGTCTGGGATGATTCGGTCATCTCAACACTCCACAACATTCCACAATGTTCCGGATGTTCTGAAATGTTGTGGAATGCTCTAGAATACTCTCGAATGTTCTAGACTGTTCTAGAAATTTCTAGAGGGTGAAACTTTCAGCCCTTATATCTTCAAAAGCACGCCCTTCGGGTAAAAATGGGAACCTTCTTCATTGAAGGAGGATAGAGGACTACCACACCATATAACTCTCTTTATCTTACCACTCGTTCCTGAGTTTTAGCGGCATGCACATTGTTCACTTTCTTTTATTTTAACGTGATCGGGCGCTATAAGACACAAAACGATGAAATCTGCCATTTAGCGCCAAAAACGTCAAAATGGTAATTAAGTGCCATTTGGCACTAAAAATTTCAAAACGCCTATCTTTGACATTTAGCGCCAAAAACGTCAAAATGGCTAAAAAGTGCCATTAGGCGCTAAAAGACACAAAACGATGAAAATTTGACGGCTGATCACTTTTTTTCAAATTGGGAGGCGGATATGGTACCGCCGCCCCGAGAATCATTTATTAGATAACCAACATCTCTGCCACAGGACACCCCAAGTGGTTCGCTACGTTTGATGACTTATCAGGGGTGTCCGGGATAATTCAGGGCCTTTTAAAAAGAATTAATGAAATTATAAAATATATACGTACAAACAACGAAATTCAGGTTTATCTTGAAAAATATTTGTTTAACTTGAAAACTACTTGACCTTCAGCAAAGGTTCAAATCACTATTAATAACATAATGGTTGTCCATTTATTTAATGGCATTTAAGATAATATAGTACTCCGATATGTGTGAATAGGTTTCAACTGCCAAGGATATCATTTCGACAATAAGAAAAGAATCAATAAATCAGACGCTTTGTGCAACTGGTACAAATACTTAAAGTGTACATGTATCAAAGCAGGACTAATACTTTATTGTTTTAACAGTGTTTTTAATTTAGCATGGCACATTATTCGGCTGTGACCCAGTATTTGTAATCATAAATAACTTAACTCGTAAAGTGTCACCATTAAGTAATACAAATAGGTTATAAGAACATGATATTGTATGTACTATTCTATGGTCCCTGGACGATAAAAGATAAATAATATTTAAATGATAATTTACTTGACTATTTTACAAAATTCGAATTGGAACTACGGATTTTTTCAAGAAGTGCAAGGCGTTATAAATATTCTGAAACCCATGTTTCCATGTCAAAGAAATTTTATTTACTTAATTTATGTACGGTTTTTTTGTAATTATTTATTATTTTTATTTTAGCTGCCCTTGATTATTTTTTGATCTTGTTTATGAAACATCAAAATATGTTTTTTGGGTATGAGTTGTCTATGTATTGCTATATTAAGCATTGGAAATGTTTGAAACTTTCAAAATACCTTCGTTCTATCCTCGCGGAGGTTTCTGGATTATTACAACCACATAACGATACATCTGCAATCACAACAAAAACTCTTACAAAACTGTCAAAAATATCACAATTTGAGAATGACGTTTTGCAAACTATCGATTGTTAAATAAAAATTCAATTTTCGAAACTCTTTAAATTAACAATTTATTTGAAGTACTCACCTATGATATTGACCGAAATCGAATACTTTGAATCTAATCAAAAATTATATTTATTTTAAATAGGTACTATATTAGGTACCAAATTTGATTGATTGTTCTTATAATATGCAATAATAAATGTTTGTAATAGAAAATTTATTAAAAAAAATTGCAATAGGTGGTACGCGAGCTGTTTTAAGATCTGATTGTACCTGGAGGGGAGGGGATTTGAGGGAGGTTCGCGGGAAAGGGGAGGGGGAAAGCCTGAGGGGAAGGGGACATGGGAAAAGAAGGGGAGGCAGAAGGGAGAAACGATTTCTTTATTAGTGGCATTGCAACGCATGCCAGGAACTCGCTAATAATTTATAAAAGTTGTTAATGTATTCGTGAATACAATAAATACTCACTTTATAAAATTGTTTTTTTATGACACCAAATAAGTAATCAATGACCGCTCATCGTAATGTGTTTTGCCTATAGGTACGTATATGCATACTTGTTTGTCTATTTTTTTATCGTTATCGGTGGTTGCCAGAGAATAGGCCACTTGCATCACATTTTTTAATTTTTTTCCGGTTTAGGCAAATGTTCTAAGACATTCCGTATTTTTTTTTATCGTACTTTTGAAACCCTGGCAATTTTTTGAAACTATCAATCCGAAAAATCGGACCATTTTTTATAAACCGGAAAGACGGGACATAATTTTAATGGTGCGAAAAAAAATAATTACGTAGCCGAAAATCATTTTTAAAAAAAACGATGTATTCCACATGAATGTCACAGAAGAATAACGAGGCATACCAAAAATATTACATCTCATAAATGTGTCTCCTTGATCCATCTTATTGATCATTAATCATTATAATATTCAACGTCTACATATGACTAAATCCAATGTAATAAACTTGTACCTGTAAATTATAATTATAATAACATAAATTGATTGATTGCCGTAATGTAGTACCATATTATGAATACGAACCAAATTCGTTTTTAGAAAATGAATTTTATAAAATATATTATGATAAAACTATACTAACAGACAGAACGATTCGTTATAATAGACCCGATATAGTTTTACATGACAAAATTAAAAAAATAACTTATATCATTGATGTCGCTATTCCAAATTCCTGTAATATTCAAAAATCTGTTTCTGAAAAAATTAGAAAATATACAGATTTAGGAAAGAATTAAAAGAATTTGGCATTCTCGGACTATAAAAATATTACCATTTGTTATTTCGGCTACTGGCATTATACCTAGCTCTCCAATTAAAAATTTAGGCTTATTAGATTTGTCAAAGAATCTTTATATAAAAATGCAAAAATCAGTCATATTAAATACATGTAGGATTACGAAAGATTTTTTAAATATTTATATTGAGGGATCGGTAGGATTTATCGGTTCAGTTAGGAGTTCTATCGAGCCGAACCCTCTTATATGAAAATATCTGCAGTCGGTGAAGTATTTTCCCATATGGTCTCTGGTAGGTTGACGTGTTGTTCTTGTATAGTTTTGTATTTAGTATACATACAATGCAATTACATCGCGTGAATTGACTAGATTAGCATTTGTGGAATAGTGTGTGGAAGGATTAAGTTTTTCCTGTGAGGAAGATTTAACCCGGACATAAAATCTAGAGAACAATTAATTATAAAATTTGATTTTGTTAAAATCAGCACTATTACCATTATGCTGCCAAGTCAGCCGCTGCGGAAAGCATCTGTACGATGTTCACTTTATACAATCTCTCTAAACGTCAAACCAAACATAAGTTCGCAAGGTAACAAACAATAAATCTAGTGAATATTAAGTGTCAAATTGAAAAAATCCCCGGAAATCAAAGTGCTGCCATATAAAAAAAAAAATAGTTTGGAATTTTACAAAATTAATTGAATATTTCAGAGACGGAACATTTTCATCTAGTGACGTCACGAGCCCAAAAAACGGATTTATTTATTTAAAGAAAAAAAAACTATAACTTTATAAAAAAAATAAGTAACATTTTCGTAATCTTAGTAGAAAAATCTATCCACACGATTTTTTCCAAGTCATTATGAAATCCATGCAAGTGGCCTATTTCAGGGAAAAATTCGGCCGCCTAGGTCGGTACTAGTATTTACTATTTTTTTAATACCAAAGAATGGCTATAAGATTCTCAATAATATAAATATTATGGATTTGTATTGCTTAGACAAAATTATTTAGGCATTGTTAGTGGTTAAGTGCATATGTAACTCAGCCGAGACGAAGTCAATATTGATAAACATTCCCAAGTGGTTTGCTACGTTTGGTGATTTAGCAGGGGTGCCCGGGTTCATGGGGTGAGGTTTTTCCAGGTGTTGGAGGCGGATGACCAGGACACACGGAACCCCAGATTACTACCCACCCCTTAAACCCTTTTCCTTCCCAAAACTCTCTACTCCTCCTTTTCCTTTAAAAAACCTTCCAAACAGCATCCTCAAAGATGACATTCCCCTGAGGGAAATTATTTTCCTTGGGGCCTCCTGTGTGGAGCACATGTCAAAAAAATATATATTTATCGCTTCGTAAATAATTTAATGTAAGTAACTTTTCAAATAAAATAATTAAAAACCTAGTGTTGTAGAGTTCATAGAACTTGTATTATTATGCACCTAATCTGCAGGACATAACGGTAGTAGGTATTTAGGTATTGAAGTGACTACAGTCACCTCATACAAATGTAGGTATTACTGTTGTATGAGTAGTGTTGAATAACTAACTAATTTGATTGGGAGCAGTTGGGACTCTCGTACGGTATTCACATGACCTACACACTCACCCCCCCCCCCCCCCCCCCCATCCACTCCTCAAACCTCTCAGACACTCCATCTCTCCACATCTTCTTGGGATTCTTGTGCGGTATTCAAAACTATTTTTTTTATGAAGCCTTCCTATCTCTACAACTTGCATTGTAATGTTTTGTAAACATAATCTGCGAGCCTAGTACGAAAAAGAGCTCCGACTAGTGGTAAGTTTTACTATAAAATTAAATTGCGTGCTGAAGCAGTAAAACTATTAAACAACAATAAAAAATGTTACGAAATTTGCGTAGTATTCTGATCAAGTGGATCTATTATAACCCCCTTTGTAGTATTTTGTGGGGCGAATGGAGTGGGGAAGGGACGGAGATGGTAGATGGGAAGGTTGGGAAGTATCTTCCCTTTCGAACGTTTCTGAATAGCATATTGTTGCTCCTGAAAAGCACGTTGCTCTTTCTGAATAGCATATTGTTTTTTTCTGAATGATGTGTTGTTGTTTCTGAGTAGCATGTTGTTATTTCGGAATAGCATGTTGTTGTTCCTGAATAGCGTGCTGTTGTTTTTAAATAGTATGTCGTTGCTTCTGTAAGCATGCTGGTGCTTCTGTAAGCATGTTGTTGTTTCTGAATAGCATGTTGTTGTTTCTGAATGAATGTTATTGTTTTACTCATGACTTCAAATGACTGAGCAATTAAAACGTTCGTAATACTTAGTATGTAGAAGCGACTGTCCACCAAGCGTCTAATCATTATCGAGTCGTGTTCAAAATTATGATTTATTTTTAGAAGCGCAAAAAAGTCGCTGCACATAATAATAGTTGTTTAAATTGTTGCAGACATTGCTGACTTCACATATCCATACAAAAACAGCAATGAGGTGGATGTCTTTCTTATTTATAACTTGGACGGTTATAATTAATAATTTCCTATCAAAGTATTCGACTTCTGGTAAGTACAAAAGCAAACAAAAAATCCTTATTTTTGCTCTTCTAGAATTTTAAGTTTTGTGTCTAGTCTTGCAAACTCTGAAAAATATGTTGATTTTTATTTATATCAACCTAAAAATAAGCGAAAGTGCTTTATTGGCAGTTTATTACCACTTCGATAAGTTTTTCGAAGGTTTCTTATTATACAGGGTCTTTCATTAAACGCTTCATATCTTTAAATTTAAATAAAACAAAGTATGTGTGAGAAATCATCGAAATTTTTTATTCGTTTAATAGGTACTATCGATGCCATTACGTATGGAATGTCCGCCATGGCTTCTCTGAGTGGCCCGCATCCGAAGAGTTCAATTTTCAGTCAAAAATCAGGCTGAATTTTACCGATGGAATGGGTTATGTTGGCTTTGAGGGCCGCTGTAGTTTGGGGATTATTTGCATAGACCTGCAACTTAAGAAAACCCCACAAGAAAAAGTCTAACGGGGTCAAACCGCACGATCTCGCTGGCCAGTTCATGTAACCTCCACGTGAGATTTTATCATTAAATAATTTTAAACAATTAAACAATTTTATCACTTGCACGTGTTGTTGAACACTATATCCGTCTATGGTGATTTGGCAAAACGACTGAATAAATGACAGCCAATTTGACCGTTGTCGCTATACGGCTGCTATCAACTGTCAAAGTTCGGAAGTCCTTATTGGAAGACCCTTTAGTACCTGGAAGACTGACGCTTTGCCAAGTTCTAACTAACTAAACTAAATAACGCAGAGAGGACGGCCCGAAAACAAACCCGGTCTTGGCACACACTCCTTGCCTCATTCGCATTCATACATAATCTTCTATTATTCTGACTCATGACACGACTCGAGTATTTGATTCACTTGAGGTGTCATGCGTACCTCGGGCGTCCACAACTTCTACCATTCACATTTATGTGATATATTCTCCTTACACTCCTTTCTTTGTTCGTTCGCTCTACTATCTGAGCGTTCCTTTCGTAATCTTACTCATTTCGCTTATATCATCCTTGCATTCTTTGTTTTACTTTCTTCCAGTTCCCATTTGCTATATCCATGATTCTGTGACCAAAGAACCAAATGTTCATTATCTTATAAAAATATTTGAAAACTGCTGAGTAGGTACCCATTTATTGACATTTCTTCAAATAAAAACTTTTATAGGTGTTAAATCACGGAGAGAACAATATATTTCATCTAAACCCTATTATCAATCTTATTCAGTGCGATTATGTATTATGTCTTGCATTCTTTTCGAATCTACGTAATAATATTGCGACCATAGGTGGTTTTAGAACACATTTGCCTCAGGGATATCATTTCTACTGCATGCGGTTAATTTTTCATCGCCTTAGTTCGTATTTGTCCAACAGACCATTAGAAAATTTTACAGGAAGAGAAGGTTTTCTTTCATTATTTCAATAAAATATTATGATAGGTTTTTGAGGTAAAGCTATTTGCGTAAAAGTAAAGGTCTCATAAGTTTAAATAATTTTTAGTTAAGTGATCATTGTTTAAACTTTATTTTTTTATTTGAAAGTGGAGATTGAACAAAAGCTAAAATGATCTGTTGGACAAATAAGAACTGAGGCGACGTTTTGTCTTTCCTCTGCCAATTTCACGCCTCCAAATTCATACAAGTCTTGATATCAAAACTTCAATGCGGAATACTAAACCATCAAAATGACAACGGGAATTTTATAAATACCATAATTTCTTTTGTTATATTAAAAATTATGTTATATGGATACCATTATTTACTTTATTGCTCGAGTAAGTGCTGTTTCACAATCGGTCAAAGATGAAATTTGTAATTGTAACAAAATGTTATAATTGATTTTTAATACGTAACGTATCTGCGTAATTGAAATATCATCGTTACGTGATCGGAGCATTTCTGGTTATGAAATACAAATGTTTCATGCCACTTGTTTGAAATAAAATTTTGAACATTTCGATTTTTGGATATTTTACGTAACCGAGTGTCGATATTTCCATCAGAATATTAATTGTGTGACAAAATTACCGTTTTGCATTCATTTCTCATTTCATTTGATCGATGTTTTTTTGATCAATGCGTTCAATTTACCAATGTGCATTTTACACAATTTACGTAAACATTCTGTTAGGTGGTGGAGGTTGGAGACAAGATATATTTAGTGATAAATATTACAAAATCAAAGCATAATATTTATCATACGTTATTCCCTGTGAGTTTAATAAAACTCATTTCGGAAAGGACAACATTACAGAAATAAAAGAAAAATATTTTACACAAGAACACGAATTTAACGCCCTGAGAACGATAAATCAACCCTTATAATGTTTACTTACTTTCTGAATGTAGGCTCTAGATTAGACTTCGATTGATTAAAATGGGTTATGTTTATCTATTTTTCTATATTTTACTATTAAATTTACTGTTTTCTATTACTTCTTCTGTTTTCCGTTTGACTGTTCTAATTCCTGTAGAAAAGTTACAATAATTATTTATTTTCGGTGGGTTGAAGTACTAAATATTTTCGAAACACGCCTTCCATTATCCAAAATTTTTTGTAGTTTTATTTTTAGAACTTTTTTACGTAATATTACAATTTATTTGAGCTTTCTCGACTACCGTCTAGGCTCATACCCGCGTCACTGTAGTCCTTAATTCAATAAATTGGACGTGATGGATAGGAGGTGACTTTGAAAAAGTAGAAGTTGCTAGAAAAATACAAGTCAAAGAAATGTTTTTTCGATTTTTCGACTCTTCTTGTGAGAAAAAAAAAGCAAGTGAATTTTTCATTTTTTTCACACAATATGTTGTTATAGAAAATCGAAAAGTAAAAATACGTGGCAAACCTCTGATGAAGGTATAGTGTGTAACTTTACCAAGGGTATGAATTTTATGGCAAGCTACTGATGATGATGTAACGAAGGGTGTGAATTTTATAGAAAGCCACTGATGTAATGTAGTGTGTAACTAAGGGTGGGAATTTTATGGCAAGACAGTGATGTAATGTGGTGTGTAACTAAGGCTGGGAATTTTATGGCAAGCCACTGATGTTGGTGCAGTGTGTAACTAAGGACAAGCCACTGATGTTGGTGTAGTGCGTAACGAAGGGTGTGATTTTTTTGATAAGCCACCGATATAATTAGGTGTAGTATGTACCCAAGGGTGTGAATTTTGCAGATATTATCCTAAACCCTTCTTGCGCTCTAAGAAGGGTATGTTTGATAAAGGGCTTTAGGAAGGAGTTCAAGTCGGAGTTCTTGTGTGAAGAATATATGTACAGAAGATCAAAGATTCGAGTATATACGAGAATGTATGGCTAAAGTGAGTAATTTATCCTGTTCAAGCTATTTTCAAATTAGAAGCAATTTGTGGGTGTGAGATGGTATTTTGAATACAAACCTTTTCTTTAGCCAAAGATTTTCATTAATATATTCACAAAAGGTTCTCCTTCAGTGGGTGCTAACCCTGCTAGGCATTAAAGTATATGTTTCTTCTTAAATTAATGTCAATGGTTGGTTTCTAAAGACCTACTTAAAAGGTTCAAAACGACCTACTTACGTTGTCTTAAGGGTTTACAGGTAATGCCATAGAATTAAATATTTACAAATGTAATATCATCACGTTCACGAAAAATGTCCGTAAAATTGATTACCCTTACACGATCCATGATGAAATCCTGAAAAGAGTAGACTCCATTAGAGATCTGGGAATCTTTCTTGACTCGAAGCTAACGTTCGAAAACCATTACAAACACATTGTCAATTAAGCCAATAAAATGCTCGGTTTTATCACTAGAATCACCAAATCGTTCAAGAACCTCAGTAGCTTTAGAATCTTGTACTACTCATGTAAGAAGTATCATAGAGTATGGCTCCGTGATTTGGTCCCCACATTATGCAATTCACAGCAATAAAGTGGATTCTGTTCAAAAAATATTTAAGAATACTAGTTTACAAATCTGGAGAACATCGGAATCTAGATAAGCATGCTGAAAGACTCACTCACTTTAGAGAACTCTCACTCGCCTAAAGAAGACACATTTCAGAAATGATCTCTCTATTTAAATTCATAAACAACATGTATGATTCATTTTTAATTAATTAAATTAATCTTAATGTATGGCCGAAATTCACGAGATTCCTCGAAACCTTTTGAATCGATACTTACCGTATTAATACAAGTTTCTTCAAACCAACCTCAGGTTATACAATAAATATTACAAACATGAAGACTTAGAAGTATTTTCGAACGAAATTGCTATCTTCAGAAAATTATACTTACATATACCTGAAAATCTCCTCACCTAGAGCTATAACATGTGTATAAATGTATGCATAGGTGCATGTGTGTATATACTTTGTAATTTTTGATCCTTCTTGTTTTATGTATGTACTTTAATTTATTATTATGTATTACAACTAATTAAGAATGTTGAGATGAACGGTGTGTTCACCTTTCATTGGGATTATCACTGTAATCATTTTAAAATTGTAAACTAATATAATAATTATTTGTGATATATAAACAACAAACGAGCCAACAACAAAAATAATAAAATAAAACAAATAAAGTTTCTACGCCTTAAAATAAAATATGGGGAAATTGTAAATAGAAATATATGTTTGATAATGACTTCACAATACATTTCATTGGAAAGCCATTTTTTACGCCTTTCTAATTTCCAATTCAAAATGCTGTAATGTACTGATTATCCATTTTCAAGAACGCTAGATATTTTTCGGAAGACTCTCCGTCAAACATTCTTAATTATGGCGAAACCGAAAACGGAAATTGCGGTACACTTAGCGAAAGATTTGAGAACCTAAGGGTAACCCGTGGGAAGCCTGTGAGTAACCTAACGGTAACCTTAGGTAACTTGAGGGTAACCTGAGGGGCACTCAAGTAAAATCCCCAGAAATCGAGGACACCGTGGGTGGAATTGACACATACGTAGAATAATTATAACAAAATGATCGTGTAATAATAGCGTAAATCATATAAATATTTGAACGCACGCGGTAGTACCATGAGGACGAAACCGCTGTCACGAATTAGAATTGAATAGAACAGTCAAGAACGTATTAGAATAAAATAGAATAAAACAGTTAAGAACGCATTAGAATTGAATAAAAGATTCAAGAACGGGTTAGAATAGAATAAAATAAAACAGTTAAGAACGCATTAGAATATAATAGAATACAACAGTTAAGAACGCATTATAATGAAACAGTTTAGAACGAATATAATGAAACAGTTTAGAACGCATTAGAATAAAATAGCATAAAACAGTTAAGAACGCATTAGAATATAATAGAATAAAACAATTAAGAACGCATAGTAGAATAAAACAGTAAAGAACGCATTAGAATAAAATAGAATAAAACAGTTAAGAACGCATTAGAATATAATAGAATAAAATAGTTAAGAATGCGTTAGAATATAATAGAATAAAATAGTTAAGAACACATAAGAATATAATAGAATAAAACAATTAAGAACGCATTAGAATAGAATAAAACAGTTAAAAATGCATTAGAATTGAATAAAACAGTTCTAATCTTTTTTTATTCGTTGATAAATCAAATCAATGACTAAACTCGACATTTTATTGACAATGAACATTCATATTGATTTGATAAATAATAAGCAAAAAAACGCATTAATTATTTATCTAACAATGAATGGTCTGTACGGACATTACAGTTCGTTCTAATTATTGAACCATAACGCTCACAGAGTACCTGCTATTTCAATGTATTGAGATCAAGTTTAAATTGGCAAAGAATAATAATTACTATCAACATGAAATCATTCATATTGGTAACAAATTATTTCCGGCAGATTTTTTGTAACTGACCGCTTTGAAGTGCATTTTTTACAAGAAAGGGTAAGTAAATACATATCCAAAATAGGAATTAGATTGCCAACTAATTTGCCTTTACAAATACTCGAATTTGTTTTGAAGAAACGAAGTTGAAGGTGACAAAATGTCTTTCCAGGTGGATAGGTACTTCGAATAAAAGCCAAGAAGAATTTTGAGTGTTAGTAAGCTCGGCCATTCACACGTACGCCATCAACTCTCAGATTGCCGAGTTCGCACGACTTTTACATTGCAAATAAGATAAAGTCATAGATAATGGAAGTGAAGGACATTGGTTTTTAACCATTTATAGAATTAATACAGATGAACAAGTAGAAAAAATCGAGTGGAGTTCACACGCAGTAGAAGCGAAACTTCACCAAAAAAAAACTCAACCAATAGGAGCCTTGAAAAGTGAGATCATAATCAAAGCGGCCAATGAGCGCAGCTTGACGCTTCCTAGGTACTGATTAGGTGCTGTAAGTAATATAGATACACTGATTGGGTACTCTAAGTAAGTAAGGTTTCATTCTATCTCATTCTCTCGCAGACAAAATCCTATATATGTATGTGTTTGTCTCTTTTTAGTGCAATTTTCGTTTCATCCGAGTTTCAAATCACAACGGTGCTAAAGAAGTTTCACTTAAAAAAAATTAAAAACATTATTATTATTAATCATTAAACCGCGTCCAATAAAATGTCGCCGACATCTTTCACCTATACTACTGCCTACTGCAAACCGCATCTACGCACAGTGGCGCCCCGCCTTTGTTTCTATCTAACTTTCATTGGCTTCGTTGCTTTGATAATCTGTGCGGTTTAGTCGTGTCTCAGCTATAATCGGCACGTTTCCATGCCACAACTCCCTTTGTTTTGTTGTATTTTCCGCTTACTGTGGTGATAGAAGGAGATTTTCAAACATTGTGAGGTAATTCATAATTGAGACATTTAAAATTTGTCGATATTTGGAATTAGAAATTTTTGGAAAACAACTTTTGAAAATTTTTTTTTTTTGTGGTAGCCTTGGTGTAAAATACGAAAAATGTTAAATTTTGTAAAATTTCAGGTTGCAAAAAATTATGAAAATTATAAAAATTTCAGATTGCTAAAAATTGCTAAAAATTATCTAAAACTTCCAAAAGAAAAAAAAAAGTTACTAAACTTAATTTCACGAATTAAAAATTTTCAAAAAAGTTCAAATTTTCAAAAAGTTAACTAGTAACCTGAAGACAGGCTTCGTATGAACGTGCCCGAAACTCTCGTAAATCATATGTGAAAGCTTCATGAAAAGATTAACGACTTATCTTCGCTACAACATCAGAAAGGCGATAATTGTAAAGCGCTAAAAGAATTATTCCTAAATGAGGCTTTACTAAACTTTTACAATTTTCATTATTGTTTCAGGTTGTATTTTTGAAAATGTCGTGGAATCAGTGGAAAATAGACGCAATAGGAAAATAGATTTCCTCAATCAGCTGTCCTCGCAGCTTTTGGAGCGGGATGGATTCTCCAACATCTTGAACGAAATTCTCTGGGAAAATGTGAGTTATCAATCTATATTTTATTTGATCTATCTCTTTAAAAACTATTGGCAGTCATTTTTCTAATTCTAGACCCTAAACCCACATTCATCCATCCATTCCTCCAACCAACCTTAGTAGTAGGAGGATTTCAAATATTGCCAGGTTATTCGTAAACCGACAATGTTTGTATTTCTTTTTTAAAAAAATCGAGTGCAGTTCACACGCGGTAGAAGCAAAACTTCACCAAATCAATCTCAACCAATAGGATCCTTGAAAAGTGAGATCATAATTTGATAAGCGGCCAATGAGCGCAGTTTGACGCTTCGTAGGTACTGTATTGCGTCATCCAAGTTTCAAATCACAACGAGGCTAAAGAAGTTTCACTTCAAATAAGAATTTTTTAACTTTATTCAAGTCTCAGTGATCGGATAGGAAAACATAAGAAATTTACGGGAAATTTCTTTACTGTTGGCACAGTGGATTCTGTCACTGTTGGATAACAGTGCCTTCAATACACATTATGAGAGTTTTCTATGTGACATACCTTTACATAAACAGCTGTTGATATTTGAGTAACTCTTGACAATTACACTAAGAACAATTTTTTTTGTAATATTTTTAATGGTAGTATTATTTAGTAAAAAAAAATCAGTAAATTGTTTTATAGTTGAAAAAATATAATTACCCATAATTTGTCACCTAGCGAAAGTTGTAAAAGGGTAAATAAGTCCCGCTATAATAACACTCACCCACCGTGTAACTCGGATTGGGAACACAAAAAACTAAAACATAAAAAATAATACCTGCTATTAGTTAATGTTTTATTTCTAAGAATGCTTGAAATAGCCGAATAAAATTACCGCCAGTCATCGACTTAGTCATACTTTCCAAATCACTTACAATTTTTTACGAGAAAAACTCTCTTTTTTTATAACTTTTGAAGGTTATTCCCATCAACGTAATATATCATTGAAGGAGAAGATAACACTTTTAAATCTAAATGAAAATATGAAAGAAAACAAGACACAGAAAAACAGAAAAAGACAATGGTCGCAACTGGGACTCGAACCCAGACCTCTCGTCTAACCGGGACGGCGCGTTTTCCAATTTCGCTATTGCCACCTTCTGTCAAACCGTCATATTTGTCAATCTCATATTTCAAATATTTAGAATCATTAATATTATCTTCAACTAGTTCTTTTTTTCCATATTATAGGCAACTACTCTTTTTATTGGAAACAATCATTCAAAGAATTGGTTTGTAACCTGAATAGCGTCTCGGATAAATGTATCCGAATTTATTCATATGGAACTATTGACTTTATGAAAGTCTAAATGAATATTCAATTTTTTACGAGAAAAACTCTCTTTTTTTATAACTCTCTTTTTTTTTATAATATGGAAAAAAAGAACTAGTTGAAGATAATATTAATGATTCTAAATATTTGAAATATGAGATTGACAAATATGACGGTTTGACAGAAGGTGGCAATAGCGAAATTGGAAAACGCCCCGTCCCGGTTAGACGAGAGGTCTGGGTTCGAGTCCCAGTTGCGACCATTGTCTTTTTCTGTTTTTCTGTGTCTTGTTTTCTTTCATATTTTCATTTAGATTTAAAAGTGTTATCTTCTCCTTCAATGATACACTTACAATTGTTGAGTTCATTGTGCAAATAAAGGGGGGATAATATCATACACTAAAGTTAACCTTTTTTTATATATTTCATGTTGACAATTTCAATGAGCTTTGCCCTCAGAACGCAGACATGATTCGATAGGCCTTACCCAATGTGTCGCCTTCAAGAAACATTACCAACTATGTATTACTTATAGTCTAGCAAGTTTATTTACCAGTATCCTGGTTCGCGTGAGAGTTTTAAAATATGCAGCAATCTCTACTAGGTCAATGTTAAAGTCACGGCTTAAGTTAAAAACGCCTTCTCCAAAGGTGACTTACGGCCAAGGTTTCTGAAATATTAAAGTCATGAGTCATTCTACCGTGCTGACATATTTGATGGTAGGTACTTTCAGTACCTAAGGACATCGCCATTCAAAATCGAAACATTGTTTAAAATAGTTCTAATCTCTTGTGACAAGAATAATTTAAATTTAAAACTCGTTACAAAGTGAAAAATTCTTTAATTTTTACTCTTACATAATATGTTTGTTTCTGAAATACTGATGAAATTCTGGTAAGCAGAATTAAATACATAGGTAGGCAGGCATACTTTCCAGCCATCTCCTCAAGCATTTCCCCACATTCAGCCTTGTTATGTTGGTATCTGGTACTGGTCATAACCCAGCTCTCACATGCGGACAGTTGGTCGTCTGGTTGCATCGCCTGACGCATAACCTTGAGCGTGACCTTGAAAGTGTCAATAAACGTGTTATAATTATATCGACTTTCTTTTATTACCAACAAACCGGGCTCATGGGGTGAGATTTGTCTAGGTCTTGGAGGTGGATGACCAGGACACACTGAACCCCAGATTCCTACACACCCCTTTAACCCTCTTCCTTCCCAGAACTCTCCTCCCCTTCCTTTCCTTAAAAAAAACCTCCACACAGCATCCCCAAAGATGACATAGGGAAATTATTTTCCTCAGGGCCTCCTGTGTGGAGCTCATGTAAAAAAAAAACTCAATGTCCTCCAAAAAGGAATACCATCGATCTACTGGCTTTGGGCTGTTGGGTATAATGTGCGGTAGATATCACAATATTTTAAGTAAACCATGGTTTGTTGAAAGAACCAAAGAAGGCCCTGACACTAAGTAAATAAACTCTCATGTTAACTGATACGAACTGAAGTATTCAGAAAGTAACCCAATTTTGTACCATATTCACAAAATCTTTTCCATAACTCAAATAAAATGAGAAAGATTAACTTTCACAGTTATACGCTATTCAAAAATATATGTGTTTTTTAATACTATAGCACAAATTTCTTTCTACGTACTTTGCCCTTTTAATCTTTTTCATCCTTGACAATAAGTTTATACAACAAAATGTGACCCGTTTAGAGCTCATGACCTCCATAAATATGTAAATACCATTTGAAGTTTGCTTAATGTGAATAACTTAGCAGTTTTAAGGGATATTTCATTACTTTTTTAATTAAGTATTAGCTTTTTACATGGCCCTTGAGGCGGTATTTTACTAAAATGGGCCTATAAAAATTAAGCAAATATTATTAAGTATTACAGGAAAAAACATGTTTATTCTGAATTGCCTTGGAGGCAAACGCCCTCCAGCACCGATTTGAAATTGTATAACATTCTAATTGGTTGACTAAAAATACCAGAAGCATTTCGACGGCCCGAAGAACAATGTTGGATGTGCGATTTTGTAGTTTCGATCTGTTTAAAGTTTCGTTTTTGCATTTTTACTGTTTTTGAGATCAAAAAAGATAGTGTTGTTTTGATGTTTGGTTTTCAATTAATTTCATTCAATATTCAGAATATACAACTCTTAAATCAACAAAATAAACCAAAACAAAGATTTTCAATTTTTAGCTGATCCAACATTGTTCTTCGGGACTGTCGATTTCTTTTGTACTTAAATATACTTAAGTAAGTACTTTAATATACTAATAAGTAAGTACTTAAATATATTAATAAGTAAGTACTTAAATATACTAATAAGTAAGTACTTAAATATACCTAGGTAAGTCAGTAGAAAGATAGAATCTTAGGAAAAAATTTGTAAAGCGCCCTTGAGATGATTTTTCACAAAAATAGTTTCCTTTTTTATTGAACAATGGACAAATATGGAAGAAATATATGAACTCGTTGAGCGCATTAGGAAATGTATCTATATATTTATTAGATTAAGAAATATTCTCAAGTTAAATAATCAAAAAAAAATCTATTACGCACTTTTCCAATCGTATGAAAAAATTGTAAAGGTGGTACAAAAACTAATTTTAAAAAACAACTAACATTCCCTTCAGCAACATCGTTCAAAATTTTCGATGTAGGTACCAAAAATTGAAGACCTCCATAAAAAATATTGAATATTATAAATATTCAAAGAAAATATAATCAAAAAATTTAAACTTAACTCATCATTAAAGCATAAACATAGCATCCAAATTATTCTTAAAAAATTAACAACCATAACATCAAAATGCTTTGACTTCATTTCATGCCGTATTATATTTTTTACCGTTACAACGTTACTTACTAAATTTAATGGAATAACTCCTACACCAAGTTCAAGATCTCTCTTAATTGGCGTAGAAATACTTGAAAACATGTATTTCACTATTTTGTTTTTGCCGTAGTGCTATGTTTATAGCTGTAAAATGTTATAATTTAAAAAATAAAAAAACGTCGAGCGTCGAGCGTCGTGTTTATTTTTGTCATGAAATATGTATATGTATTTAACATATGTTGTTTTATTTTATTTACAGTTGGATAACATCGCAGGACCTTTCAATATTTCAGATTCGTTAACTGAATCAAGTGAGTGTATAATATACCTTGAAATTTCATTCATTACTAACACTCGTTTTATTTAATTATAAATAATGGAACATATAACATAATAGCTTTTCCTATATTTCATGACAGTTAAATTAACAATTCCTTGGGGCATGTTTGAAATTACGTCGCAATGTGAAAAATATTTTAATAACATTTTCCTGACAGAAAACGCTGTGCATATTTTGTTATTATGTTCTCAGAAAAAAGTTTTCTGGTATAAATTTAAAGTCTTTAAAGGCATGTAGGTAGTTATTTTACAAAGCACAATGCTTGTTGAAATATGTAAATGACAAAATGGTGTTTTTTTTTCAGATGGTTCGGAATTAGACTGGGATCACAAAGGTATTAACAAAATATATTTTTTTATGTACTATTATTACAAAGTATCTCAACTAACCCGCAGCCTGTGGAACCATATAAAAGAATTAACGTATGTGTTTTTATTGTTACGTTTGTGTAAAATATTTTTTATTTAATTTTTAATCTTTGGGAAATCCACAGTTGGTTTTTATGATTTTTGACATTTTACCAAAATTACAACCATTTATAGAATTCCTCTAAATAGACAGAATTATATAAAACAAAAATCATAATATTATTAGAAGTATGATGTAGAAAAAACATCATAATAGAATAATAATATATTTTATAATATAAACAACATCAGAAGTGCTTTTGGATATACTTTTTTTTTCCGCCTGGTACTTACACGAATAAATCAGAAGGTTTCCGACGTGTGAGCAGGCCACATACAGCAGTCGGTGTGAAAAGCATGGATAATCCAAATCTACTCCCTGCCGTCACCTACCGCTACTATGTCTCCTTTGCAATCCTTCCCTCTGCCTCTCCCTCGTTCACCAGCCCTCCATCACCCATACGTCCCCATTCAACCCCCTTCCCTCCCTCGTGACCTTCCTTTCCACCTTCCCCACCTTCATCCCCTCCCTCATCGTCTCCTCCCCCTCCCTTCTTCCCTCCACGCTGTTAAACTAAGTGAGCGATGACAATGAAGGAAGGAGGCGTGGAAGGTGGAAGGGGAACGTGGGGGAGAAGGGGACGCGGGAGGGGAATGTGGACCCATGCGAAAGGAAATGCAAGGAGAAACAATTTATTTCTTTGCATTGCAACGCATACCGGGTACCAGCTAGTATATTATAAAAAAGTGTGCTTGCCGATAAAACTCAGAAACGAGTCCCGGTACGCTCTAGGGAGTTGTTTCAATTCAATTTTATTCAATTTATTCATTTTAAAAACAACAGAAAATTATAATTTCAAAGCGTTTTTAAAAGAGAAAATATTTTAGAAGAGATAAGACTAACAGCAACCAAGCTTGCCGTTTGTTTTGTGCTTCATTGATGTTAAAAATATCGATATTCGAAGTGATTCTATTTAACAACAAGACAGTTCTCCTGACTGGCATCACCATTTTATTTATTTATTTAATTGAACAAAAATACATTTAGATTATAAAAAACCTTTGACTGTCCAACTCGGAGATTTCCCGTTTTCTCATTGCCAAGTTTTCCCGTCCCATTGGCAAGTTAGTTCTGCAAGCCGGGAGATAAAATAGTCTATGATGTCGATGACGGAGATAGCCATCGCGAACATAGAAACAAATGCTCTCCATGATAGTCCAGTTTTCGAACCATCCACGAATCAGTCTGAAGAAATGTGTCACAATGAGCACATCCCTTCTGACCCGTAGATGGTTCATACCGAGCATGCTCAAGAGAAAGTCGGTAGGGTAGAGCCATGGGTAGTATAGACGTACTCCCTCAAGTAGAAAAATCTCAGAAATTTCTTCTGAACCTTCTTCAAAATGAGAATATACTTCACTTGGTGCGGTCTCCAAACCACCGATCCACGAGAGTGGATCGGTGGTTTGGAGCCTAACCTAACCTAACCAAAGCATTGTATAGTGCTAAGTATGACAAAATTAAAAAAACAACGAAACATTTAGAGATATTGAATTCAATCTTGATTCCGTTTACTCCAGTCAATAATTCTATCAATGTCCGATTGGAATCGATAAAAGTCCTCTAAAGTTTGTATTTCCAAGAAAAAAATTAGGTCATCAGCGAAAAGAAGTGACGTGGAATGAAAAATAATTTCAGTTATTTCATTAATTTGGGAGGCGGGAATGGGTACCGTCGCCCCGGGAACCTTTATTGGATAACCAACACCTCTGCCATAGGTCACCCCAAGTGGTTCGCTACGTTTGGTGCTTTAGCAGGGGTGCCCGGGTTCATGGGGTGAGGTTTGTCTAGGTCTTGGAGGCGGATGACCAGGACACACTGAACCCCAGATTCCTACCCACCTCATAAACCCTTTTCCTTCCCAGAACCCTCTTTCCCTTCCTTTCCTTAAAAAACCCTCCACACAGCATCACCAAAGAAGGGCCTATGTCATCTTAGGGGATGCAGTATGGAGGGTCTTTCTAAGGAAGGGAAGGATAGAAAGTTCTAGTAGTTATAGTTGGGAAGGAAAAAGGTATGAGGGATGGGTAGGAATCTGGGGGTCAGTGTGTCCAGAAGTGACGGACGTATGAATCCATCCCTCCAACTGCGATGCAAAGCGATGGGACGAGAGAGTCCGGCTAGAAATGTCAAAAGGCCTCCCTTAACCAGTCTCCTTTGATCCGGCCCGCCACGCAGCAGGTCGGCAGACGCATCCGCCGCCAAGACCTGGAAAAACCTAACCCTATGAACCCGGGCACCCCCGCTAAGTCTCCAAATGTAGCAAACCACTTGGGGTGATGGTTATCCAATAAATGATTCTCGGGGCGGCGGTACCCATACCCGCCTCCCAAATTGTAAGCTCCTGAGAGCACAAGAAGTAATTTTGATAAGAATAATCCAGTGATACAAATTATATGGTGTGATAGCCCTCTATCCCCATCCAAGGGCTGGAAGTATCGCCCTCTAGACATTTCTAGAACAGTCCAGTACATTCGAGAGCATTCCACATTCCAGAACTTCCTGGAACATTCTGGAATGTTGTGGAAAGTTGGAGAAAAGTCTGGAACGTTTGGGATCATCCCGGAACATCCCAGATCATTGTGGAACATCCAAAACACTCTTGAATGTTGTGCAATATTCTGGAACATTGTAGACCATTCGAAACCTTTTTTGAATGGGTGGGGCTACCCATTGGCACTAGTATATGAAGCAAGATCCATCAGTTCCATCTCATATTAACTCACTGAGTGAAGCCGGGTACCCCCAGCTAGTAAAAAATAAAATAATTTGGTTATCAACAAAAGCAGTGTAATTTTGTAAAAACCTTTTTCTTCAGATCAAGACAACTGGGGATCACAGTTTCCGCAGTGCAATGGTTTGTGTCAGTCCCCTATAAATATTGAGACAAGTGAGGCGAGGAACAGGGAGGCTCCTTGCATCAGGTGGTATGACTACGATGATTTCCACCCTCAGATGAACATTGTCAACAATGGACATACAGGTAACTATTTTTTTTAATTTCTCAAGCTTTCTTATGTTTCCGATTATTTTAAATGTGCGAAATATTTCTTATTTTTTAAATACTGTTTTACGAAAAAGATTAAATTATCTTTCAGGTATATTTAAGTTATTTATATATCAACGTTAACATTGCTAAATCAATATATTTATTTTTTAAAGCAAACATGAAAATGTTTTCAAATGTTACCACATTTTTAATTATTTTTTTATTCCAAACAAGAAAAAAAATGGCAGAACAAAATTTTGAAAACACTTCCTTTTGTGAAATTTTTTAAAACATATTTTTTTAAGTTAAGCCAAACGCTATGTTAATGTTTTTATACCCCCCGCACGAATACCAAACAAATGCAAACTCACAGCAGTTTCATTGGACCTCATACATTCAATCTTTTTACCGAAATATATTCAAATGACAACTAAACTACTTCAATACATAAAGGACTTGAAGTCGTGGCTTGACAATGTAGATATTGAAACTTGATCACTTTATGTTTCAAATGTTTAAACAATACACTTATTATTACACCATGTACTTATAATTACAATATACCTTTATTATAACACTACTACACTTAATATACACTTACTATTACACTTAATATTACATAATACACTCACTATTGCACGGTTGTATGTTCATTTTGTGCACAGCTGTTTAGACAATTTTTAATCATGTTTTTGCTTTACATGCCCATTGTTTGTTTTTTCTAGGTACAATAATAAAATATATTAAACTATATTACCCACCCACAGGCTGCGCCTTAGTGGGTTCCCATTATTCTTATTATTTCATGATATTGTATACATCTAATGTAAAATTTGGAAAAAATAAAGGGGAAAAAAAAAATAAAAAATGGCGCCAATTGTGTATTCTTCGAATTGGTTGTTTTTAGGGTTTTATTCATTCCATTCATATATTTGAGACAAACTTATGTGAATTACTATTTTTCTTTCTACCGCCGAAGAAATCACCTTTTTCCGCATGATAAAAAATATCTAAATTCTTTTGTAATATATGGACGCCGGGTCATATTCGGCCAGGTATTAAAGGGTTGAATACATCGCCTTAGATAATTAACCCCTTGAATGCCGCTCATTTGAATATCTGTTCCAAACAAAGATATTGAAATATAAGGAGATATGCTATGATGTCCCCCGACAGTTGGCGGATTACGATCTAATGGTGCTAGTTTAAATACGGAATTTGCAGTAGTATTGGTTAAAAATATCGACGACACCAGGAAGAACAGACCCACCCAGTAAAAACTCCTTATATTTCAATATCTTTGTTTCCAAACCGTAAACGTATAACGGGAACAAACCGAACATGATTAAACAGAACGTGATAAACAGAACATGACAAAACAGAGCAATGATAAAAGAGAACAGCGATAAAACATGATCGAGAAAAAAAAGTTTTTGTAATAAAAACAACCTCAGGATGATTTGATGGTTTAACACAATCGTCTTCAGTCAACAGATCAACGCTCGGATTTAGTACTCAATTTGTAAACCTTAAGTTCTCTCCTCAATGAAGCAATCGTCCGGCTCAAATTTAATACGGTAGCTTTTCCGCATACCTCTTGTAGTGAAAAGATTTATAAACTCGCAAAAAGTTTCCCGTTTTATTCACCTCATGTTACCAGCAACTGAAGGGCCAATACATTTCAATATTCCTTCAACGGTCTGCTCCCAAATTCACTTACTCCTATCGCATCCCGAAACACTATTTTTGAGGGAATAAATTCAACGCAATAAGGGTTGAAAATTTTCTGAAAAACCTTTCTTTAGTTCGTACAGAGACTTGTTACGTAAAATGTAATATACAAGAGAGAGTATCGCTTCAACAAATTACTAATCCCATTTCAGCAAACTGGTTAACACTTTAGGCATATTAACTGAAGTCTGAACTTTTTGACGATTTCTAGATTGATTTATTACTAATTTTTTTACAAGTCTCCCGACGATGATGTATGTTTATTATGTTATTTCACATTGGAATGAAGATAACATTTATAAAGCAATAATGATTGAATTGCGATACTATCATCAACAAAAAATTATTTCAGGCTGAATAAAGAAACTAAAAATATATATTTAAAAGAATTAAAACACTTTGTATTTAAACCACGAATTTATTATTTTATATATCTACCGGTTTCGCTTCGACCAAGCTTTTTTAAATATTAATTCACACTCAGGCTCAGGGAAAAATAATTTCCCTAAAGGCCTATTTCATCTTCGGAGGTGCTGTGTGGATGGACTTTTATAAGAGGAAAGAGTGAACACGGGTATTGAAGAGACCTGGGTAGTGGGAGAGAGGAAACATAAAGACCGGCAAATCGTTTCATAGTTGAGCTGTTTGATCTCAAGAACGAGAACAAATAATGTCCACCGTTTACAAATTTAGGGCTCGCGTTTTGCTTCCCGACTATGCGCCGGTGCCGAAGAGATTAATAAAATAACTATAGTTCCTCGAAGAATCTTCCATTGAAAGTACAACGGATTGTACAAGGATTAAAAAGTGTTTTTTGGTGTAATTTATTTGATATTTGAATAATGGTCTTATGCAATTAAGGTTTTTCTGTGATAATGAGGTGGCGGAATATTAAATTGTCAACACAATGCATTTTCTCAGATGGCAACGTATTAAAGAAGATACTCTGGACAACCCTGCAAGCTCTTACATTCTTACTAGCCCTCTCTGCAAAGCTGCACTACAAAGAAAAACAGATCATCCAAACATTATTGATTTTAGTGATAACCTACCTAGGTGTCTATTGGTTTTGACAAAAGGCGTCAAAATTTTAATCACGCCGGGCGCCGCTTGGCTCAGGGCCGGCGCTGAGTTTAAGTTTGTTAATTTTCAGCTATTTGGACACATTGTTAAGGTCACCATTTCTTGTTGCCCTTTTGTCCGTCTAATTATTTATTTGATAGATCGAAGCGGCTCGTTGTGCTTGTATACGAACCCTAATGGAGTTGAGATCCAGATAGCAAACTTTTATTTGGTTGTACGTGTTGGCGTATGCTCTGCAGATCGTTTCAATGATACAATTTGAACTAATAATTATTGTTTTCCAGTGGAGGTACGAGGCCCTTGGGGTAACGGGGACCCTAGCGAGCAGCCCATCATGGAGGGCGGACCTCTCGATGGCAGCTACCAATTAGCCAATGTCCACAGCCATTGGGGAGACGTCGACGTGGCGGGAGCAGAACACACCATCAACGAAAAGAAATACGCCATGGAGATGCATTTCGTGCACTTTAAAACTACATACGAGTGAGTGATTGCGTCGTTTTTTTGGTTCTAGAACGCACTAGGCTTTAATTAGACAATCTCTAGAAGTATGATTTACGTAATCCACTATTTACTTTGCACAACAAGTTTAGTGTTTTTAAGAGGAATATAAACGCTAGAAATATTTCGATTCTCATGCCACAATTTAATAAAATACAAATTTTAAAATCGCGTCTTTACATCGTATTTACACGAGGTAAGTAAGCGAAAAAGTGTTTTTTTTTTTTTGTGCATAATTTCATAAGAATGAAACAAGTTAGAACATACGAAACCTCAAAAATAGTCTTAGCCATATTTTTAAAAAAATGTTTCTTATATTACTTCATAGTTAAGTCATGAAAAAACATTTTGACGTGATAACGTTTTATAAATCGATGAACGCCGGCTGCACTCACGAAAAAGTATGACTCATTGTCACGTTCCGCCTGAGCCAAGCGTGCAAGCGAGAGCGCGGAACATGCTATTCGGCTTGTGACTGTAAAATTCTATGTAAAAGTTTTCGTATGACGTTATCACGTAAAATTATCGTCCGTAAACTGACTTTACAAACAACCAAATTTTTTTTAGTGGTTTAGGCTTATATTTTTTTGTTATGGAAATAATAATTTTATTGTAATTCCAATACACAGAAAAGCTAGTAAAAGCTTCAATTTATCCGTAGCATATTTTTTGGTGTTCACACTCTAAACATATTCGTCGTAAAGATGAATCTAAATAGTATCTAAATAGGATTTCACGTATAGCCTCATCTACCACAGTCCACATTGCTCCCTGCCAATGAAACCGTGGCATTCCCAATCGGGGTATGAGAAAAGAAAAGTGGGGAAGTACCTGCCTATTCAGATCTGGTCGCCAAACACATTTTTAGCATTTTATTAATATACTAGCTGGTACCCGGCATGCGTTGCCATGCCATTTAAAAAATAAATTGTTATCTCCTGCGTGTTCTTTCCCATTCGTCCCGTTCCCCTTCCGCCTCCCCTTCCTCTCCCGCGTCCTCTTCCCGTCTCGCGTTCCCACTCCGCCTCCTCCACCTTCCCTCCCCCCACTCCACTACCCCTTTCCCCGTCCCGCGAACCCCCCTCCCAAGCTCTTCTCCCCCCTCCCAGGTTCCTCCGCCCAGATTTCCCTCCTCCTCCCGGGTTTTCCTCCTCCCCCTCCCACGAACCCCCTACCCGAGTCCCCCTCCCGCATTTCATACATTCTTTCCCGTTACATTCAGTTTTCAAACAGCTCGCATGCCACCTTTTGCATATTTCATAATGCCAGAGCTCACCAGTAGTAAAATCCAATTTGGTGTAGTCGTTCGGAAGTCATGCGCGTAAATACATTTCGGCGATTCATTTTTTAGAGATAAATATTAACTACGATGCCTGAATTAAAAAATATATATCAACATGGTTTTCACGGCAACGATTTGTTTTGCTTTTCTTCTATTGTTAGCAATAACTCGCCTTTTTCGACAGAAAACGTAAAATAAATATAATATATTCATATTTATAATTTCGTAACACCAGAACTTACCATTATATAAAGCCTATATTACTCGCATATAATGTAGCTTTCTATAGGTGAAAAAATTTCTAAGATCGGTTTATTAGTTTATGCGTGAAAGCGTAACAAACAAACACACGCAGTTTCGCATTCATAATATTAGTATAGATTTAGAATTTTAGGGTAGGTACTTTCTATTACATAATTCAATTTACCAAATTCTGACGCAGGCATTTAAATTCCATAGTGAGTTCCCGGCATATGCTATGCTACTTAATAAAGAAAAAAATCGCCCTACTTACCCTTTCCCATTACTATACACGTATAGAAACCATCGCGGGCATGCACACATCAAATCCCCAAAGTTTTATCGCAATCGGACGAACGGTTAGCAATGTATGATAGCGATGCCAAAACTCACTATCGTATATAGAAACCATCGCGGGCATGCGCACATCAAATCCCCAAAGTTTCATCGCCATCGGATGAACGGTTTAGCAACGCAAAACATCTCACACACATAGACAGAAACACATTTTCTATAGATCAGTAATTTTAATATCAATAATGTCAGTTGAGCATTTTTAAATTTTTTTAAAGTTTTCATTAAAAAAATTTGTATTTAAAAAATGTTTTTGTAATTTCTAATAAATACCATTTATTTAAGCGTATTTCATCACCTTTCAAAACCAGTATTTAGTTTTTGGATACGTTTACAAATATTCCATTTATTTGAATTTTTATTGCAAAGTCGATATATATCGAAACATTTTTACCTTTTAACAAAATACGCCAAATTTCTGAAGGGTTAACTTTGAGCTTTAACCTTAAGCTTTGAGCTTCAAGCTTTGAGCTTCAAACTTTGAGCTTAAAGTTTTGAGCTTAAAGCTTTGAGATTTAAGCTTTGAGCTTTAAGCTTTGAGCTTTAAGCTTTGAGCTTTAAGCTTTGAGCTTTAAGCTTTGAATTTTAGTTTTGAGCTTTAAGCTTTGAGATTAAAGCCTTGATCACAAAACTTAAAGCTCAAAGCCTTAAGCTTTAAGCTTTAAGCTTTAAGCTTTGAGCTTTAAGTTTTGAGCTTTAAGCTTTGAAATTTAAGCTTTGATCTTTAAGCTTTGAATTTAAGTTTTGAGCTTTAAGCTTTGAGATTAAAGCCTTCGTCAAAATGACAAAACTTAAAGCTCAAGACTTTAATCTCAAAACTTAAAGCTCAAAGCATAAAGCTCAAAGCTTAAACCTTAAAGCTTAAATCTCAAAACTTAAAGCTTTGAGCTTTAAGTTTTGTGATTAAAGCCTTGAGCTTATTGCTTTGAGCTAAAAACTTTGAGATTTAAGCTTTGATGTTTAAGCTTTGAGCTTTCTGCTTTGAGCTTTAAGTTTTGAGCTTTAAGCTTTGAGATTAAAGCCTTGAGCTTAAAGCTATGAGCTTTAAGTTTTGTGATTAAAGCCTTGAGCTTAAAAGCTTGAGCTTTAAGCTTTGAGATTTAAGCTTTGAGCTTTAAGTTTTGAGTTTTAAGTTTTGAGCTCCGAGCTTCAAGCTTTGAGCTTTGAGCTTTTAGCTGTGAGCTTTGAGCTTTAAGCTTTGAGATTAAAGCCTTGAGTTTCAAGCTTTGAGTTTTGAGCTTTAAGCTTTGAGTTTTAAGCTTTAAGCTTTTAACATTAAGCGTTATGCTTTGCGCAAAGCTCAAAGCTTAAAGCCGAAAGCATAAAGCTCAAACATCAAACTCAAAGCTTAAAGCTCAATATTAAAGTTCAAGCTTAAAGCATAAGTTCAAAGTTTAAAGGCCAAAGTTCAAACTTAATATCAAAGCTCTAAACTTAAGTTCAAAGTTTAAAGCTTAAAACTCAAAGCACAAAGCTTAAAAATAAAGCTCAAAGTTAAAGCTCAAAACACAAATCTCAAAGCACAAAGCTTAAAGCTCAAAGCTCAAAGTTAAAGCTCAAAACACAAATCTCAAAGCACAAAGCTCAATACTCAAAATTCAATATCAAATCTTAAAGTTCAAAGCTTAAAGCTCAGCACGTAAAGCTTAACGTTGAATGCTTACAGTTCAAAGCTTAAAGCTAAAACTCAAAGCATAAAGCACGGCTTGCGTTGCAACGCAAAGAAATTAATTGATTCTCCTTGAATGTCCTTTCCCGTGCGTCCCCGTTCACCTTCCGAGTCCCCTTCCCCTTTCGTGTTTCCCTTCTACCTTCCCCGCCTTCCCATCTCTCGTCTTCCCATCCACGTACTCCACCTCCTCCGTTTCCCTCCCCCCTGCTTTTCCTCCTTGCCGCTAAAATATATGAAATACGCACATTTCCATTTAAACAAATTTAATAACGCCAGAACTTACCATTATAAAATAGCCTATATCCTTTGCGGGCGTGCGCACAACAAATTACCAAAATTTCATCGCAATCGGATGAACGGTATGGCAGCGCATAAAATACGAACAAACAAATTTTGATTTTTATATGTAAGATAGGAAAGACTGGATTGTTTGTTGGTGTCCTTCGCTTACATCGTATAATACTTACATTTTTAAACTCGTGATATCTTTTGAATGGGATGTCCGAATTGAATAATTCAAAATGTTATATAAAGGCATTGAAGCAGTCTCAAATATAAAATAATTTATTTTGATAAGAATTAATACCAAGATACAAATAAAGAGTCTTTTCTAGCGGCGGCATTTCAATTAATTTTTTAAAATAAAAGAACACTTATTGTGGCATAACTATAATAGTTAGACATATGCTGTCGCGACATTTTTTGTAGATAATAATGTGTTCTGCAAAGTCGTAGTACATTATTTTATTCTATCATCAATAGTTTTCACAGCGCACGCGATGTAAATAATATTTTAGGTAATTTTTTTACACCTTGGGTTACATTATTGGAGTTTTAGTAAGGATTCCTAATTTTTTTAAAAATATAATATAGCCTATATTACCCGGGAATAGTGTAGCTTCTCAACAGTGAAAGAATTTTTCAAATCGGTTCAGTAGTTTTGGAGCCTATTCGATGCAAACAAACAAACAAACAAACAAACAATCAAATCCTTCCTCTTTATAATATTAGTATAGATTATGTACAAATTTTGCTATAGATACTAATAAAAAAAAAATAAAAAAATAAAAAATAAATAAAATTAGTAAATCCCAAGAATCGTGCGGTACTCATTAAATTAGTAAATCCCACGCTTAAATTAGTAAATCCCAAGAATCGTGCGGTACTCATTAAATTAGTAAATCCCACGTTTAAATTAGTAAGTTCCAAGAATCGTGCGGTTCTCATTAAATTAGTAAATTCCACGTTTAAATCAGTAAATCCCAAGAATCGTGCGGTACTCATTAAATTAGTACATCCCACGTTTAAATTCGTAAATCCCAAGAATCGTGCGGTACTCACTAAATTAGTAAATGCCACGTTTAAATTAGTAAATCCCAAGAATCGTGCGGTACTCATTAAATTAGTAAATCCCACGTTTAAATTAGTAAATCCCAAGAATCGTGCGGTACTCATTAAATTAGTAAATCCCACGTTTAAATTAGTAAGTCCCAAGAATCGTGCGGTACTCATTAAATTATTTAATCAAACGTTTAGGTAACATTGGTGAATGATTGATCATTGATGTTGTTTCTATTATGATTACAGAAATGCATCGGTTGCACTAGCATCGGGTGATCCGGAAGCTATCGCTGTGGTTGCATTGTTCTTCAAGGTAATGTTTATTAATACTAATATTTCTTACATCACTACACTATCAATACCGGGGTTTTACGTGCCTTCCCCTCGTCAGTACTTCACAGAGAAATCCCAGGGAAACTTCGGGCTGATGAGAACTAACTGTAATTTCGAAATATCCGCTATATAACTTATCTGTGTTGTAACAGTTATAATTCAGGCAAAATAGGAAATATTATTATGTTATGAGGAATACCTTTACTGCATTCACAGATACCTGAATTCAGCAACGAAGTTGTCTCCTATAACGAAATTTCATATTATTTACAAACGTGTCATACTAATTAGAGCATACTGAGGACAGAACTTGTCGAATTTTTAGAAAATACTGAAATGTTTTGAAGATATTCATATTATTTACAAACGTGTCATACTAATTAGAGCGTTGAGGACAGAACTTGTTGAATTTTTAGAAAATACTGAAATGTATTGATGATATTCATATTATATACAAACGTGTCATACTAATTAAAGCATGCTGAGGACAGAACTTGTTGAATTTTTAGAAAATACTGAAATGTATTGAAGATATTCATATTATTTACAAACGTGTCATACTAATTAGAGCATGCTGAGGACAGAACTTGTTGAATTTTTAGAAAATACTGAAATGAATTGAAGATATAAAATGATGATATTTTAGGAGAATTTCAGGAGAATTTTGTTGAATTTAGGAGAATAAAAGAAAACAATCATACGGCTTAAATCTTCGATGTAGAATTCGAAATACTTTATGAAGAATTTCATCGCCAGCATTACTTACAGGAACGTCATGCCATTACTTACAGGATTTTTTTCTGAGAACCTGTATTATTTTTATTTAGCTCTGATACTGACATAATTACAGTTTATTTCTAATTACATTGAAAATCTAAATTCAACCAGTTCTCCTAAATAATAAAAGGTTTTTTGTGGTTCCTATTTAAGCAAAGTTTGAACCTATGACTTAGAAATAATAAAGGTTCTAAGACACTTCCTTTCGGTGCACCGTATTTGATTGGGAGAGGTTTACTTTTTCAATTTATACTGTAAACGTTCTGACACGTAACTTATCAAACGGTTTAGAGTTGTGTTTGATATTTCAATTGTTTTAAGTTTACTGAAAAAGATTTTATTCTATCGGTCTATCGCATCAAAGGCCTTTTGCAGGTAGATAAAAATTGCCAAAGATTTATTTCTCCCATCTAATTTTTTTGTGATCGTATTTATGATGTCGTCCATGGCGTCAGCAGTACTCAATTTTTTTCTAAAGCCATGTTGAGATTACGATATTAAGTTATTTTCTTTTAAATACATCATAAAATGTTATTTTTAGTACTTTTTTCCAATATTTTAGAAAAGCTACCATTTAAAAAGGTATTTTGGAAGGCGAAATATTATTATCTATTTACGAAATATTATTATCTAGCTATAAACATATTTTCTCTCCAAGTAATGCCACAGAACAAAATATCATTTCATTTGCGCTACGTCCGTTACAGATTAAATTGTTATATCTTGCAGCTCACGGGATAACCTTGAGTTAAGAAAATTAATTAACTGCTACCTACTCTTGTTATTGGTTAATTGTTAAACGGAGGCATTGGACTTCGCGGTATCACAATAACCACTATAATTCATTCAAGATTTCATGATAGATAGCATGTAGGTTAGTTATAAATTTACCTTCCCATTAATTAATCGTTCGTTAAGTCATTTATATTATGTACTTCCTCGATATTCAGTAGAGCACAGCACTGGATAAAAATAATTGTTTACATCGTACAGTCATCGTCCAAAGTATTTCCTGTCTAAATATATCGATGGGTAGAGTGGATAAACTTAATTTGAACTCATCACTCTAACTTCCACCGTTCTCAAGTGTTTATCTAACTTCAAAGTTTACCTAATTTCTCTCCTATTCTGTGTTTTACCTCCAGCTGCAACTACTGTCAAAGCCAACCTCTCTCCACCGGTTTTGTACATGGACTTTAAATTTATGTAAACACGTGTTTAAGATGCTGCACTGAAGTACTTATTAACTTCTAGGAGGTGGTGAAACAATGACTATGACTATGACTTTGTTGTTGCCAACTTTCCATTTTTCTTACCCTACGGTCTTCCCTCCAGGCTCAACGCATTTCTTAAATTGGATCCGAGGAGTAGGACTTTGCGTGTTGACTCGCAAAATTAATTTTCCTTGCCTAACTTACATTATTGTTGTTCGGAACTTTACGAACAACATTGCCAGTTTGCCCATGTTTGTTTGTTCATAATATTACTTGGCCAAAGGTTAGGTATGGGGAATCTTGGCGTGGCTTACTATAAACGGATAAATTTTTTTGGAAATGGTGCAGTTTGATAGAAAACAGAAAACATGGACTAGATCAACGGCTGTCAATCTTTTTGATCTGATTTGAATGTGGGAACTTTAGGTCACATATTTTTTGGTTGTCCCTCTCTAAATAAATATTCTCTCTTCCATCAAGCTTTATCTGAAATTGCCCTCCATTCAACATCTCATCTCTTCTAAGTCTGAACTCGACTCCAATCTTCCATATAATTCTGAAATTTGCACATTTAAATAAAATAAATATATAAATTCACCTTTCTTTTCTCTGCAATTTTGAATAATGGTCTAGAACACCCTTTTGGGGTGAAATCCAGAAATAATTGAAAAAAATCATTGTGTGCAATTCACACGCGGTAGAAGTGAAACTTCAGAAAACTAAAGTAGACGAAAGTGGAGATATTACGAACCACTTTTTTATCAATGTGGAGGATTATATGCAAGAATTAAAAGAGATGGGATTGGGTGAGAAATTGAGTAATCTGATAGCCTGTTGCCTGTTGTATGCCGATGATGTTTTGCTGATTTCCAACAAGGATGAACGAAGTATGTATGAAAAAGAGTTAATTATGAATGTAAGTACCTAAGTCTAAAATCGTGGTGTTCGAAAAATATAGTACAAAAACAATGTGCAACATAGTTGTGAATGATGAATACTTGGAGCAGGTGGATGAGTTTCTTTATTTGGGAAGTATGCTTACGGGAGATGGGAAGGATGATAGAGATTTTGAAAAAAGGGTAAATGTAGGTAACTCCACTAACGGAGGATAGAATTCAATTGGCGCCACCAAAAAACTGTCCAAAAAAGCGAAGCTAGCCGTCCATAATATAGTTCTGGTACCTACCCTGATGTATGGCAGTGAGGCGTGGAACTGGCAGAGGAAGGAAGAGGGAGGAAAGTAGACTGAATGCTGTAGAATTGAGATCCCTGAGGCGTGAGTGTGGTAAAACCATGTACTATCTGTTAGGAGAAACGTGGAGATCCGCGAAGAATGCAAGGCTAATGTTAGCGTCATGAGTAAGATCACGAAAGGAACGCTCGGATAGTTTGAGCATGTAGAGCGAATGAACGAGGAAAGGAGTGAAGGAGAATGTATGATGCTAATGTGAATAGTAGAAGCAGCCGGGGACGCCCGAGGAAGATGTGTGACATTTAAATTTGGGAGGCGGGTATGGGTACCGCCGACCCGGAACCATTTATTGGATAACCAACACCTCTGTCGTAGGTCACCCCAAGTGGTTAGCAGGGGTGAGTGAGCTCATGGGGTGAGGTTTGTCCAGGTCTTGGTGGCGTACCCCAATGAGTACGCATACCACAGGTTGAAAACCGCTGGACTAGATAATAATACTATTTTTGCCATTCCCAGACTTGATATTATTTATTACCTAAGAAAGGACTATTGTTTTTCCCTAAGCCAACTTTTTTCATTTACAACTTAACCAACCTAAACCAACTTTTTTCACAAACAAATGGTAGGCATTTTACTGCTATGAATAAAACTTTGACACACAATAAAACCCACATTTCCCCACCATTGTTTCGGAGAGTGTATGTAAAATCAGTAATCACATATTATTATGTAGTGGCAACAAGGTAGCACACTAATGTTAAATAAAGGGCACTGTTATAACAGGTATTCTAATGTTATCAAGGTAACCAGTGAACTTATAATAATAACTTCAGCCTTGGTTCCAAGGTGTTGCTCGTTGAGGGATTGAACATAGAAGAAATAAAATTTGATTAGGTACTTACTGAAAAAATAGGAAATGTTCCTACGGTAAAACAGGAGTTACTACAATCGTTCTATTGATAAATCAAAGTAATAATAGAGACATCTATTGACAATAATTAGTTGCGTAATTAGCAAAATCTTGAAATCACAGCTTCAAACCATTTTTTTATCATAATCATTTGGACAGATCTTAATCAAAATCTTGCTTACGAAGTAAAACAAAAAGCCTAACTAAACCATATTTCAATTTATAATGAATTTCAGCCTTCAAAAGTGGTGATGACCTCCGTGCTGTCCATGCTCTCCACGCTGTCCAAGGCGCGGAGGGGCCAGCTGATCTACCCGGCCGTGTTCCCTCTGCAACTGGTGCAGGTGCCCTGGAGGAGTCACTACTACACCTACATGGGTTCGCTGACCACCCCGCAGTGCAATGAGAATGTGCGCTGGATTGTGTTCGAACAGCCGTTACCTATACCTTATGGATTTGTAAGTATTACAAATGTCTTTTTACATTAACTCCACCCAGGAGATCCTGGGAGAAAAAAAAATCCTCGGGGCATATATCTTATTTGTGGATGCCTGGATGATTTTTTCGGGAACGAAGGGAGTCAACCTGGACCAGGTTGTAAGCGGAAGGAAACACTGATAAAAAATTGCCTTCACAAATTTTGACATGAATGACGCCAAAACTGATGCAGCTAATCTCCTCTCTGAAAGAGTAGGTACCTAGACTACCTAGGTACTTATCACACGGTTTTTTTCTTTTTTATTCTCTAAATACATTAGTTTTTTCAACATATTTAATCACATTATTTTTCTTTTTTCCAGATGAATGTATTCAAGAGGTACACTAGAAATGGTTCACCCATAGTCAACAATTTTCGGTACACACAACCTACAAATAATAGAATAATATATAGACAAAAGTCTTGTTGAATAAATAATTATTCAAGCAGACTATCAGTTCAGTACAAAAATGTTATATTTATGCGGAAATAAAATATGTAATACTAGTTAACTTATTATATAAGTTAAAATATATTTCTAAGTGTTTTATTAGTAGCGTAGGGAGTGTGGCGAAAGTTTTCAAAAATAGGCAGACCTTTTGGCCTCTCCAGCCCGACTCTCTCGACCCTTCGCCTTGCACCTCAGTGGGAGGAATGAATTCATGCGTTTGTCACTCCTGAACACATTGATCCCCAGATTCCTGATCCCCAGACCCACCCCCATACCTTTTTCCTTCCCAGAACTTCCTCTTCTTCCTTTCTTGTTATTGGAAAATAATAATAACAATACGAGTCACTCGGAACCTGAGAATGGTTTCCTTCGAAATTTGAAAATTTCGCTACAAACACTGGTTTAATCTTAAGAGTGATTCTGCGTAAGAGTCCACAAGCTTATATTATTGTTACACACGGAACAATCAAGTGGTTTTCCTCCGAATTTTTCTCGGAAGATGGGAATGGTTTCCTTCGAAATATGTCAACAGATGAATCCGCAACTGGAATTTAATTTATACATTCGGAACAAAACTGGTTTGAACTTAATAGCAAATCCGTTCACGTGTCCCCAGGATTCACGTACAGCACTTAGAACAAGCAAATGGTTCCCCCCTGCTTTTTGCAGCATCTGCATATAGAATTTTGATTCCTCTCAGAACACGACAATTCTATTGTTGTCTTCAAAACGCGACAGCAGATGAATCCACAGCTGGAATATTGTTGTGGTATTCTGAACACTAAACTAGTTTTGACTGAAGAGTGAATCTGTATGTGATTCCCCAGCTTTAATTATTAAATTACACTCGGTTTCCTCCTACTTTTGCAGCACACAGTCTGCAACTAGAATATTGTACTTGGAATACAAGAATAGTTTCCTTCGAAATGTGACAGCTGATGCTGTGAATCAGCAAATAGAACTGTATATCGATTTCTGAACTTGAGACCGGTTTTAACAAGAAAATCTGCACACAATAGTACCCTTTACACACAGAGTTCGGAGCGGGACGTACCCTTTACTTCAGGCCGCCGCGCAGAAAAGTCTTACAGTGAACTGCGCTGTAAACCGTTATCTTACTTTCGGTCTTTACTTTTCTGCGCGGCGGCCTGAAGTGGCGCGGGGCACGTCCCGCTCAGAACTCTGTGTGTAAAGGGTACTAATAATCCTCCAGCAAACATTATGATTGTACTCGCAACATGTTGATGGTTTTGAATTTTATTTTTATGCAGAGATACATAGATAATTTTATTTAAATTGGTAGTGTGGCAGTATGGTAAAAACTTGGAAAACCTAAAGCAGATCTTAATTATTGCTTCACCATTCACACTTGAAAGACTGCCGAACCCTGGTTTAGCCATATTGTAAAATCTTCACATATTTGGAGTAGTTTCTATAGTGCGCTTAGTGATGGTGCTAGAAGAACCATAATTAATATTGTTTACACATAAACCTACAAGACAGCCTATTTTTGTGTCATTAAATCTTTCAATTAGTTCATCAGGGTATTGGAGAACTGGAGATATGCTTCCTCCTTTCTTGCAGCACTTTTCAAACAATGTGGGTTGGAAATTTCTCCAGTCCATTTCACAACATTTTCTTACTGCGTGTGTCAAATTAAAAGACTCACTTTATGTACGTGTATCTTCCGAAACTGCTCTTTTCCTTAGTTGTTTACTATTATTATTTAATGAGCAGGCAGCATTCTGCTGACATGCTCATATCTGCGTTTTCAATAAGTTTAACAATTAAGTTGTTTTAAATTTACAAATAAGTTAATCCTTTCTTCTCTCCAAATAAGAATCCAATCGAACTTTAAATTGGTTTATATTAGCAGCATTGTTGGCACGTTGTGGAAATTTGTTCCATGCATTCACTACTCTATTTGCGAGGAAGTGTTTTAAAGGATTGGATGCAAAAGATGTTTTGTTAATTTTTTTTAGTGTTCATGGTGATTTACATTTGTTGGTGATGAAGATTTACTGTGATGATCAAACAATCTAGAAAGCAGGTAAACAGATTGACATTCTTAGTAAATAATGGCTTACAAATATATTGCCATTGTTGTTGAAAGAGTTTTTCGAAATCAGATGTAAACAGTAATTTTCCTCTTATCTTGAAATTATATGTGCAAATTTTCATCAAGTGTCAAAACTCTGATTTCAGTGTGGGAAAAGGGAATGGGGTGGTTTTTCGAAATATCATGTGGACATTGACATTCATCTTGCTTTGAAGGTCAAATGTACAAAATTTCATCAACCTCGAAATAAAACTGTAGATTTGTATAAAATAACCTATTCAGGTCGCCCGCCACAGACACTCTTCTTTATATAAATAGAATTGTGTAAAATGATTAGGTAAGCGCATCTCATCGAAAATCGATGCATGGTATTTAATTTATAATACTTGCATAATATATAATATGTTGTCTTGATAACTGAAGAGATTATGATGAGTTTTTATGTACATAGATGGCAGTAGTCATTAATACTTATAATTATTTTACTTGACTAAAATTCCAAAAGATGGCAAAAGTTCCTTTTTCGAAATTCATTGTTACAAGGCAATTTTCTTAGGATCTAAAAAATCAAATTAATTTTGGAGAAAATGTCATAATTAAACTTAGATGAATTAATCGAGCAAAGACACATTACTGAGACAACAAGCATGGTTTCAGTAAAAGGCCGTTATTATTATATTAGCGGGCTGTTCATATAGCTATTTCATTCATACAAACATATTGTTTGACTGGCAATCCTTTTTATAAGCGGCGCTAGATTTTTGTTTGATTAGTATGAATATAAAATGACTTGTAATTTTTTATATTATCATTGTAGTTAAAAACCTTTTTTATTTAATTTTAATCTGAAAGTTAGGGATATAAAAATGCCATGTTATGCAAAGCAGATGCGTCTTTATTACAATTTCTTTGGAATTTATTTTCAGCCCTTTACTTGGGCACGCACACCTTTAAAACTTCCATAAATTACACATCCTTAATTATTGTTACAATTATTTTACTGTGAACCACCAGCATAATTGTTATGGGAGTGCTTACGCTACTTTCTGCTTGACCACTTAAGGACTACCCTCGAGTGTACTCGGACTGCTATTATGTGCTAAAAATTGCACTCCCGAGATAACTCGGGCAATTAGTACTAATTTAGCAAAAATGTGGTTTTTTTGGCCGTTTTTTTTAATTTTTTAATGTCTACTGAAGAGGTTAAAGCTAGAATATAACAACACCAGCATAACATGTTCAAAATCGAAGGTGTTCAGGAAAGGGATTCATCAAACTAAGGGGACAAGTACAAAAAAGAGTTGAGTTTCAGAAAAAAAACACCGGGTATATTATCTTGCTGATTATTCATTTAATTACCCTATGACAGCCACAATTAATTAAATAAGGTAACCACAAATTAAGTATCAATTATCACAAACAATTATTTACAAATAAATATTTCTGAAAACACAAATCGGTGGAAAGTATTCTTAACAATAGGTACATATTGTAATATATAAAGAGACACATTTAAAACATGTCACTAATTTGTATTTTTAAATAATATTTTGTCTGAAAGTTGAAAATTAAGCCTTTTAGAGGCCAGGAGATACACATAAATACAAACTACTATAATTACTAAAATTAGCTTAATATTTAATTGATGACTGCTTTTATGGAAGACATGATATTTCTAATAATTATACGACTTACTAACTCATTATAAAATGGGTTTCTGCAATGGTAGACAGTGAAGGAAGAATTACCACAAAATATACCCCTAGAGAGGTTGTCTTCAGTTTTATATAGAAAGTGTTGAACAAACCCCTGTACATGTACACAAATTATTACAATATTATAATAAACTTCAACTAAACAGGCAGGGAGAAATATAGCGTAAGGACTGCAAGATGTACATAATAAAATCTCTTTAAAATAAATTACATAGACAACCAAATACTGGAACAACATTTAAAAAAATATAAACAACTAAATAATTATTGGTAACACATTGCGTACTAAATAATAGCTACATATTATACAAATTTTTATAAGTAAACAGCTGGAAAAATATTATGTATTTCCTATATTATTTCATGACCAGCATAAATCGTTTAATTCAGCTAATGTGGAATCTATTAAGTACAAACTGGACAAAAACAAACATACATAATATTATTTTCTGTAAACAAAAATTTTGACAAGTTGATTACTATATTTTTGAATAATATGGAAGTGTCTTGCCTTTTTATTGAGAAACCAGACACCTTTAACGAGGCAAGCAAGGTTTAGCAGCTGCATTGAGGATAAATCTTATTCACAATATCCGTGTACCATCATGTAAAGTAATGTTTATCTACAAATCTTTTACTAAACAGGAGCAAAAATATCTTAAAAATAAACAAATATGTGATAGGACTTCCGAAGCAGTGAAAACTTTCGAATGGTGAGCTCTGAAGTCATGAAAATTGTTCAGTTTTTTTCTGTGGAAATTCTATGTCAATGCAACTATTTTCAGTTTGCAGTGTCATAACCAGCATGAAATATGGAGCTTTGAAATATCTACTAACTTTGAAAAAAAGACTAGATGTAAAATTGTTCTAAATCTCAATTTTTCATGATAATTTATGATAATTCTTTGTTTACCCGTGAAAAAAAAAAACAATTTGAAGAAACATCTTACACAAAGCATAACATATTAAGACAATTTATTAATTTATATTATAATTTGAATCCCAGTTTGAAAGCTTTGTACTTAGCAAAGAGATCGCAGAAAATATATTTTTTAGTATTTACCTACCTATCTTTCGTTTGAAAGAAAAATTGACAAGTATGAGTAAACAAGACAGACGCAGAAAACAGCAGTGTAAAATGAGAAATCTATAATAGAAGCCAATCTTCCAGCTGTTTCAGCTATGAAACTTACACTTAATCTGCGAAAGTGAAAACTCCGTATATATTTAAAAATAGCCGTACATATAAATTATTATAAAAAATTCGCAAAAATTCTATAGTTTTTGGCTAAAGGTTAATAATAATTTCATAATATTTTATAAATCTACATGACGTATAACAATTTTACAAAAAAATAAAAAAATGTATGCTAAAAAATAAAAGCGTTTATAATTTATGTTAAGAAATACATTATTATATTATATCTACAACATTCTACTTAAGTAAGATAAATTGACAAATTTCAAGAGTACAGTTGATTCATAAGCTAAGTCCAAATAGACAAAATATTCTTCCACAAATCTCACGCAAATTAATTACATTGGACAATTTGCATCATTCACATGTATACACTAATGCTATAAAGGGGTGTTATCGTAGATCAATTTGGTCATGGCCTATATTAAGCAAATCTCAAATAACAAGTACACATTACTTTAATTTTAAAGCATTATTATCAGATGTCCACAAAGAAGAACATTCTACAATTTCTACATAGTAGTAAAGAGCAAATAAATTTGAGAGGCAGATAAACTTAATTTTGATAAGTCAGACTATTAAAAAGTGGTAAATACCAAAATGAGCTTATTTTTTTGCTTATGAGAATAAAAACCCTTATTCCAACATCTACTGCCCTTTACACATTATAAGACATTCAAAATGCATACCCTATTCCATATTTACTAAAAGCCAATAAAGTTTTTCACTATGTGCTAATAAATACTTATTGTCTGAACCGAATACAATCGGGGATAATCTGATCTATATTCATTCCTCCATAGTTGTCTTCATGGTGTGGGTGTCATCATTCCAACTCAACAAATCGTCAAGCAAGGAAATGAGCAGAGGATTGCCTCCGAGTTGTTCCACCTGAAAATTTTGAAAAAATGAAAGATGTAAAATTTCATATATCTGCGGCCCAGGTGCAGACCAAGGAAGAGGTGGACAGACTGTGTGGAAGAAGGTGGGAAGATGTAAGAAACGAGAGAAGAGTGGTTAGGGATCAGAGTTATTGAAGAAAATTTAATTATAATAAATGCCATAACGATGTTGTAGTATAACAATATATCGACCGCGTTTTGAACAAAGGCATTATTCCACAAAAGTGAAATATTACAGGAAAGCCAAAAAATGTTTTTCTCATTACTTTTTTATGAAATTTATGATTGTAGTATATATTTCCTAAAAAATTTATATATTAGATAATAACAAATGAAAATGTTGTTTGAATCCTTTGAATCCTTTCTGCCAGCACTTTTTTGAATTATGTACAAGGTTTAATCTCCTTGACTTAACTGTGCGAGAATGACTTGATCTTACATTCTAATGAATTAGGGTGTTAGAAGGGATATTAAGTTTCAATACATGCAACTGCATAATTTATTTAAGACAACATTATTAAACAAAATAATCTTATTGATATTGATTTAATTAACCTAACATCTTAGATCTCCTGACAGTTGTTTGCTTCTGACGCCACACATGTTTAGAATACGCTTTGAGCATTGATTCATCATCATTTTTTAAGGGAACGTTTTTAATAAGCACGTACTGAAACGCAAATAAACACCAGAATGATGCCGCTTAAAGCCGGTGAAAGTGACACTCGCTTGTAAGCAATCGTAGACAACTAATTATTTTTTTTTGTAAAATGTGGCTTACACGGTTGGATGCCTTTGACCTATACTTACGCATTTCGTGTTTTAAACTAGTTAAAGTCGCTGACAGCTGACACATCGGCCCGTAGAAAAAGCAATTGCAAGCCATAGACAATCACACAAATCGGACAGGCGATTACGTATGGAATCGATTCCGTATCCACAAAAGAATCGCACGGCAGGTAGTGAATATCCTTGTCAATTATTATTTTTTAAGTAGATTTGTGTTTTTCCTAATTAAATTAATTTCTGCCGCATAATTCAAAACTACCATAAAGTGAATTTGCCAAAAAGTGTGGAATAACGCCTTTGATCAAAAACACTTGATATGTATCTTATTAACAGTGGAAAAATAAAATGGTGATTCTCTATCTTTTGTATTATCTTTTGCGTTAAGTCAGCATTACGAGACAATTAAGGCAAAATCAAAGATTACGCGGCAGAACACGCCGTCATCTCTGAAATTTAGAGTAACTACTTTTAAGAGTTGGTGTCTTAACACAAGCGCAGGTATTTAGCTCAATACCGCATTGAAGAAAACTGTCAAAAAGTGTCATGTACCGTCGATTTAACATGCTCTATGCTGTCGCAAAAGATATAGAATCACCCTTCAGATGTTGAAACAACACTATTGCCAGAGGCAGAATGACAAAATGCATGATAAAACGAATGCGAATACAAATAAAATAATAAAAAAATATATATCAAGTTTGAGTGACATGAAAGATTTAAAAATAACATTTATATACGTAGGACGTAGGTACTATTTTTTTTATTTCTTTTACCTCTTCTCTGGCTTCTTTGTCCAAACTCTCCAGTGTTTCCTTTGTATATTGAAAACTACCGAGGTTTTCTAAGAGTGATATACAATACCTCTTCACCTCAACATTCTTCGTTCTCTGCCTTAAAATATCTGACATTTATACAAGTTAAGAAATATCATTTTACAAATTATTTAAAAAAATTTAAATTCATACTTGATTTCTATAGTACAATCAAACGGACAATTAAAGATCCGGGAAAAAATTCAAACTAATTTAATGTATTCTTCAGATTAGCAATTCCCTTCAACGCTTTGTATCATTCCCTGGGATTTCGTCGCCTTAGTTCGTATTTGTCCAACAGACCATTAGAAAATTTTACAGGGGGAGAAAGTTTTCTTTTATTATTTCAACGTAACATTACGAAAAGTGTTCAAGATAAAGCTATTTCCGTAAAGGAAAAGGTCTCATTAGTTTAAATAATTCTTAGTTAAGTGATTAACTATCATTTTTTATACTTCTTCATACTCTATTTTTAATTTTAAAGTGGAGATTGAACAAAAACTAAAAAGGTCTGTTGGACAAATAAGAACTGAAGCGACAATATGTTAAGGGTAAATTCCACAAGATGTCAGTATGAAGATTTGAGATTTTTAGAATTATAAGATTTGCCATTCACAAGTGTATTTCATAAAAATATCTCCAGAGAAACATAACGGCTCACGGATGAGTCACCCGCATACAGGGCTTGTCGAGTGCGCCTCAGGGGGTGCACAAGGGTTAAAAAGGATACTCAGGACTTGATTGTCTCCGGGCTGCTTATTGATGGCATGGATGAGGGGGAAACTAAACTTTCCCTCCGTTAAATCTTCACAGTAACTTTTGTTCTCGGAATACTGAAAAAGATACATTCAAATTATAATACAGGCTAATTTGTTCGCTTTTGGGAACAACTCATTTAGGTCTCATAGAAATAATTAAGTCTTCCTTACTATCATGGTGAGAAATATGATCTAAACAGTTTTTAAAAAGAGAAAATACTGTGCTTTTATATCCAAATCTAAAAGTAAACCACAAAATAATTTAAATGTACTACACCTTTACGAAACCAAAGTTTTCAACTGCAATTTGAAAAAAATGTATGAAACTTTGGGAATTTTTTATTAATTATTTTCACATCAAACAATAAAAAAGTAAGGTAATGATAATATTTATAATACATTTGTCTAATAAAGTAAGTGTTTTTATTATTTTTTTTATTATCATTAATTTTAGCTAGAAAAAATGTAAGGTGAGCCATTTTTAACTAATTTCTAAAACTTCGTTTGCAGTTAAAACTTTCATATTTCTAAAATTAAATGTATATTTCAAATTAGAAAGCATACTTCATCACCTTTCTAAAACAGTTTTTAGTTTTCGGATATATTCAGAAATATTCCTTTTATTTTTATTTTATTGCAGAGAGGAAAAATCATCACCTTCTGACAGAATATGCCTCAGCAATCTAAAAGTATTGCTTCATAAAATTTTCGATTGGGACCTGTTCTAAAAATAGTTATTTCCTCTGGATATGTCAGGCGATCCAGTGACAGCAAAGTTACCAGGACGGGCCGGTTAGTCATGGGGACAACGTGACTGGGCCCTGGTGTTTAGTTATAGATGCAATTAAAAAAATATGTATTAGAATAAGAGAGCATGATTATAGGATTTAGTAATGTTTTGAGTGTTGATATTACCTCTCTCATCCACAGGTTGCAATAATCATCCCGGATTTGAAAGTACAATCCCAGAATGCTGGCTAGTTTGGTAAAGTCCGATTTGTTATCTGAGAAAAGTTGCATCAGCCTAATTGCTAACATAAAAAGTCCTCCGGTTTCTGAAAATAAAAAATTAATAATTAGTGTCTTGTATTACCAGACAGCACAAGCGCAGGCTTTTGTAGCGACGCTAGCGCTTTTTTTAGTTTCGTCACATGATTCGGGCGTTAAGTATTGCTAAAAGTTAGGTTAGGTTGGGTGGCAACCTTTCGAGGCACTATACTGTTATAATATTAACCATTATGTAATGAATAATGAACATTCACATATCTGCAATTTGATCAGACTCAAACACAGCAAAAACTCAGATGGTGAGCTTCGGTTTCATGAAACTTGCATATGTTGTTCTGTCTGGAATTTCAGGGATTTCGAGGAAATGTTTCCGGCTGAATACATCACTTCATTATAAGTTATGAAACTATGAAAAATTAACCTCAGCATCATAAAATTTGCTTAATCACTCCGACCCGTAAGCGTGTTTACACAACAATATAACTCTCTTATTTTTCTAGTGACAACCCTAAAACAAAAAGTAGAAGATCCATATTGAATCAAAGACATCTTTATTCAAAGTTGTCCATAGAAGTACATAAAAAAGACTTCTTTTGTAGAAACAGTTTTCACCTGTCAAATCGCCTACGTACCGTTACACATTGAAAAAATTTACTATGAAAAAATTAACCTCAACATCATAAAATTTGCTTAATCACTAACCGGTAAGCGTGTTTACACGACAATATAACTCTGTTATTTTTCTAGTGACAACCCTAAAACAAAAAGTAGAAGATCCATATTGAATCAAGCTTCACATCTTTATTCAAAGTTGTTCATAGAAGTAAATAAAAAATACTTCTTTTGTAGAAACAGTTTTCACCCACCAAATCGCCTTGGTGCCATTAGACATTGTTAATTTTTTATTAAATATTATTTTATGAAATGGTAAAAAAGTGAGATAACAAAATTGTTTATTATACAACAGAATAAGTGTTTTTTTTTTACATAATCCGTGATTTTAGTACTGTTTTCGCTTAAAAACATCAAGTGAGTCATTTTTACCTTTTTTATGTTTGCATTCTAAATTTTAATATTTACAATTTAAAATTAATTAATTTCATAACCTTTCAAAAACAGCTTTTAGTATTCGGCTACATTCAGAAAAGTTCATTCATTTATATAGCTTTAATTGCGAAGCAGAAATAACACAAAGTTTTTATAAATCCGATTCCTGTTCGTTTAAGACAAAAAACTTGCACTATCGCAAAATACCTGATTGGTTAAGACGAAGTTTCATTCCGGATTCCAACTATTTCTAGAAACTATTCCAGCTCAATATGTCATTTCCATTGTGCATTTTTTGTTCCGTTATTTCAAAACAAAGTGTAGAAAACTCGAGGGAAATCTCGGTAGGTGGTAGGAAAATGTACGTAATAGAAAATTTGAAAAGAAACATACTTCTTATTGTCATCTGCTTGTACTCGTCTTCAGCCGGACAGATGAAGTTATCCCTCCAGTAAATCTCCATTCCCTGACCTCGGTGTAGCTCCAGGAGTTGTTCCGTGTAAACGTGGGTTGCCTGACAATAGAATATCATACATACTTAGTTATATTTACTGTGAGAAAATTCAAATTCAAAAACACCAAACAAACAATAACTGGGAGGACCAAACTGCAGTCAAAATTAGAACTGGAAAACATCACAATAACAAAGTTAACAATGACGAAATGAACAATGGAAGGCCCGTTGGGAAGATTTGTTCCACTGAAGGAGACTAGGTTTATACACATAATTATACTAAGAACTCATTTGAACCATGTTCAATTTTATTTATTTTTATCTCAAATTATGGAGAAATATTTGATAAAAGATTGGACTAAAGGAAATAAAATGTCTTATGTCTTAATTATTATTTTTGCAAACACTAGGCCATTTCTGACCCACTACAGGAGTCTACGTATTAATACAACTTTAAAATAAATTACGTAAATGAATGTAAAGTCGTAAAGGTCAAAATGTTCAATGTCATAAACCTCAATAAATTTGTTATTTATATAAGCACAAGAAGAATTAAATAAAAAAAATACTTATTCCAAGGTAAAATTCTGAAGACAAAAAAACAAATCACAATAGGAAAAAATTAATCACAATAGGAAAAAAACATGTTATATAAACATAAATAAGTTGTTAAGAGCATCTGCATACCTCAATTTCATGCGTCATTTGAATGTAAAATTTGTGCTGATAATAGTTCAAATTACTTTGAAATGATTTGGAACACTCGTTCAGTCCCCTCTTACCCCGCAGTTGTCGTAACGTACAAGCTGTATATCACCACACACACAAGAATCTCTATTATAAGGAAAGTTTTAAAAATACTGAATTTTGTAAGTTGAAAAAAAAAAATATTTGAGAATGACCATTAACGAATGAAATGGTCAGAAAATAATAATGCAATCTGAGCATAACAAACAAGAATAAAAAAGGGACTCTTAGGGGGGAACGGCTGCACAGCCCTTTTCATAAAAAACTTAATTTTGGATTTGAAGCCAAAATACTTAACCAAACTGAAAAATTATATTTTTAACCAAAAGGTATTGCAAATATCTGGTAAGGATGTGTGCTACTAGGGATTACAATCCAGGTCATTTTCAATCCGACCGGATCCGGCCGAAACTCTATCGATCCAGCGGGATTGATCAAATAATTTTCCCTTTTGGTTCCAAAATGAACTGTTTATTAGATAATGGAGTGAGTGTAGATAATGTAGTTTACAAATAAAATCTATACAAATTTATGTGAGATCAACATTGTGTAAGACGTTACAATTAGACAACGAGCAAACAATTAAAAACCTAGTATAATGTACAGTGTAGTTAACTATTTAAATTTTAACATAACAGATGGTTCAGTCTTCCTAGATTTTACAGAGAGATTAATTTTAGTATTTAACTTTATTAAATCTAACATAATCATCCTTTCTTAATCACTGAGATCACAAAATTAGGTATTAGAGTAAGCTAATAAGTCTCATTCTCATATTTATGACAGACTTCGTGATGAATCTGTCTAATTAACGGTACAATTATCACCATAATGAGTTTATAACTCCTTAGTTTAATCGACTTACTATAAATAATTATTTTTAGTATACATTATCAAAAAATCAATTTTGGTTTTGGAAAAATGATCTTAGAAAACAAATACTGTAAATTGTGCCATCAAATCAACTTTTAATAAATCTACAAATATACACGAGTCACTAGTCAACAAATGATCACGAATAGCAGACAAGTATTCTCTTACTCCTTGACTTTCAAATGCAGTCATTTCCTTTTTTAGTACTTTATCAAAATCTTTCTCTTTTTTAGTATGTAAGATAATATATAAGGCATCGCCGCTTCTTGTTGGATTTGTAATTGTAATTCTTCCTGTAATGTCAAATCTTTTTTCAGTGATGGTGAAACTAAATTCTTCTTTTCTATTTCGTTCACATTTTCGTTGGGGTTATCATCTTGAATAAGTCTTTCTAAGATTTTTTTAATTTTTAGTTGTATAACTTTTTTCTTTGGTACAGTAAATGTATCATCAGCTCGGTTTGATCTTCATGATTTTACCACACATTTAAAGTACCTACTCATGCAACAGCGCGATTATTTTATGATCCGGTTAACTATTAAACTCACAAAAAATGCCAAACATCGTGAAAAATTGATTTCTGTAATCTTAATTATAGATAAAAATCAATATTTTGTCAAAAAATGCATTTAAGATCGTGAAAAAATTGATTTCTATAATCTTACTTACAGATAAAAATCAAAATTTTGTCAAAAAATGCATCTAACATCGTGAAAAATTGATTTCTGTAATCTTACTTATAGATAAAAATCAATAATTGTTTGTTTGTTCGTATTTTATGCGCTGCCATACCGTTCATCCGATTGCGACAAAACTTTTGTGATTTGTTGTGCGCAAGCTTACGAAGGTAATGATATATATTGGTAAGCTCTGATGTTATGAAATTTGTATAAATGAAAATGTGTGTATTTCGTGTATTTTAGCAGCGGGGAGGTAAGGAAAGAGAGGGAGGGTAACGAAAGAGATGGGGTTCGCGGAAGGAGTGATGATGAAGAAAAGGGAAGGCGGGTGAAAGGGCGGGAGGGGAAGGGGACCCGGGAGGGGAAGGGGACCCGGGAGGGGAATGGGGACACATGGGAAAGGAAATAAAGGGAGAAAAATTTTATTTATTTGAATGGCATTGCAAAGCATGCCGGGTACCAACTAATTATCTACTTATAATTTAAAACAAAAATCAATAAAACAGCACTCATCCGTACTAGATATTTGCAAATACATTTTGATTAAAAATACTTTTGATTAATAATTCAGTTTGGCTGGGTGTTTTGGCCTCAAATCCAAAATTTTGTTCCAAAAAGGTCACGCAGTAGTTCCTTTAAGGTTTGGACATATAGAGCAGATGGATGGAGAAAGTAGTGATAGAAAAATTTACCCATAGTGAAAGTTGATCGAGAAAGAAGTCAGAGATGCCCCAGGAAAACAGTAAATCAAATATTTAATCAAAAATCAGTGTAACAGAAGGGTATGTATGAATGTGAATAAAGCAAGGTGTGTACGCGAAGACAGAGAAATGTGGAATTCCAACCTCGAATTAATAAAGCAATCTAAGGTAACTTTTATTTAATTTTATAAATACATTATTGTCGTACCTCTGCATGTCCAAGGTCCAACACTCTTTCAAGTGCAGCGAATATGACATAGTTGGCTGCGTTGATGGTGCTCGCCACCCCATAGATGGAGTGCGCTACCGGAATCCCACGACGCAGGATAGAGTTGTCCTGGATGTCGTCTATTCTATAAGTATGTTCGCTACACAGTTACAAAGAAACTAAAATAAAAACACATTGAGATTAAAAAGAAATTTCTCCAAATAATGTCCGCAACCTTCCGTTAGTTCCGTGCTGGCGATGAGAAGTGCTGTTGATGATGATCCATTGTTATGTGAGCCATTTCTTTACCATTGATGATAATGAAAACATTGATTTCTTACAGAACTTACCACATAGAGAACCTAAAAAAAAATCTTATTTTTTCAATCAGAGCATTTTGATTTTTTTTTTCATTTGTTCCCTTTTTTTCGGCAACTAAAGGGTTAAAAAAAACTTTTTCAGTCAGGTCTACACTTAAGATTGTAACCCTCTAGCGATTGATTTTTTTTTAAATTTGACTTTAAAAATTCCAACACTGAAAACTACTGTCTCGAAAACGAAAGCTCAAATCTGTATCGACTACAAAATGGCCCAGGTAAAAAGACCTTTGTTCAAAATCGAAACGCTGCTTGAAATGGCTTTAATCGTGTTTAGTGACCAGATTCGAATATCGCAGTATCTCCCAACCTTTTTTTTACCCATCTCCTTCTCCTTCCCACTCTCTTCAGCCTAAACATAATTATCCTCTAAGCAGTTTGGCCGCCCACTTTTTCAGTCTGTTATTTCAAGAACTATTGCTCTGATCTTAGCATGTTTATTCTGAATAACAAACTAGCCCAAACACCGCAATGCACATACTTCTTCAAATAATCTACACCCCCAGTGCATTTACATAGGAGTTCGTTATCAAAACAAAGAGCATGAACGTTACAATTTTATCAGACAGGCAATGTTTTAAAAATCGTATCACTCTGCAAATATTAAAAGAGCATAAAAAATTTGAATGTACATGACATGAAACATGCGATGAAACATAAAACAAACTATGTATTTTATTATCAAATATTCACAGAATTTGTAAATGATTTTTGTCACAATATACAAAAGATAAAGCCCTCAACTAAATGCAATATCAGTTCAACACCATGATATAATATTTTCAGCAGGCACACAATACCAATTTTTGATAAAACTGATTCTGTGAATTGATAAAATGATTCATGATTGATTTATACAGTGATTCATTAATATGAAATATTTAATAAGAAGCATAATTAAATTACTAGTTTCGGTAGTGTGTCCGTAACTCCGTTTCAACAAACTATAGAACTCGGATTTGCTTTGATTTTTCACAAGCCGGCGCTAATATAAAAGTTGATAGAACTTACAGCAAACTGGCATTGTGCAGCATTTGCACAATTTCTCCCACTTCTCGCAGTTTGTTTGGTGGGATTTGTAGCCAGTTGTTGAAGGCAAGTATCAGTTTAGATCGGATCTGCTTTCCAGGAATTTGTTGGATGTAAGACAGGGGTAGCATCAATTTCTGGAAAATAAATATTATGCAATGTACTTGAAATTTCATATTGTGAGTGCTTCCTACATTTTACGTGTACCTATATTTTTGTGACACATCAAATTCGATAGCCACTTCGTGTATTACATCCCAGGATGGGTTTTGACTTCCTCCACAAACGCTCTCCACTGATCCTTCGTCATCGATCTTTCGTCACTCGCCCCCAGTCCTCAATCCTTCCCGTCCTAGTCCAATTGTCTTCTGCCTCCACTTTATCCGTCATCTTCCATTCTTTCTAGATGTCCAGCCCATCGCAGTTTTAGGGACCTACAGAATCTTACAATGGTCTTACATGGATCATTTGACCGGTCAGTGGCTGAGTTGGAATCATGTTTGGGCCCCACCCAGGCATGTTCAATTGTGTGTTCAACTCTTCGTCTGGTTGGGTCCTCCACCACAACACAATTTTCCGCTTACTGCGGTGGTAGTAGGAGATTTTCAAATGTTGTCAGGTTATTCACAACCTGGGAATGTTTGTCTTTCTTCGTAAAAAAAAAATAATAATTCTGGAAAGCCACTAAAACGCTATCTACATTTGAGGCGTGTTAATGAAGGGGCGTGTTAATGAAGGGTGAGGCGTGTTAATGAAGGGGCTGAAGAAAGGAAGGAGGCCACATTAAGGATTGGCCACTAAATTCAAATGTCGGATATACTAAATTATTTATCATAATATTCCCATACTCCACAATTGAAACCTTACGTGGAAAAGCAGCGTTATCTCGAATCGCTGTTTTTGTGAAGATCCTTTCAAATTACGTGCCATACATCTAACTATGTTCACAGCAAAAATAGTTTAGTTTCAACCACAGAGGACAGGACAAGACCTTTGGTGAAGGCAGGTAGAGCGCTCTCGGAAGTCGGCCATTACTTAATCAAAACTGAAGATTTTTGCAATAGGCGCTTGGCGTATTTGCCATTATTGTGATTATGGAGTTACATTTATTTGTTTACATGTGTTGTACTCGCAACTTATGAATGAATTGACTAAAATACATAAAACTTGTTGTCTATTAATTGAAATACCTTATTACGTTTAAATTTATTTGACATTCAATGTGTATATGCTCACTACAGTCAAATGAAATGTTTAACAAGCCATATATCAGAACTCATTTTTTTACACAATGATGTTTTTCCACGTAAGGGCTCAATTGACATTATTACTTGCACACTATAAAACATATTTAAATATTGCACGTGCTAACTAAATTGATGTTTACATTATAATAACACCATACAGAAAAGGCCTTAGAACAGCTACATTTATATTTTCTTTCCATTTTGTAATCTGTAAACTAAACTAATAAATAAATGAGTATCAATTTACATGAATCTTATGAGTAGCTGTACCGATTTCATCAAACTCAAGAAGCCAATGTCCACCAAAATGCTGATCCATAGAATTCACTGGGTTACCGAACGACATGTCTATCACCTAGATGGAGGAATTTCCCAAAACCGCTGAAGGTACGGCAAGTTCAATAGAAGGCGTTGGGATTTGAACCAAATTATTAGAGTTCAAACTCGTAAACTATAGTAGCGGGATGACAATTTTTTTCAGTTAATTCAGTTGATATTAGTCTATCAATAAACACATTACATGTAATCGACATATTGTCATTTCTCTAGGCCTCGGAAAGGCTGACATGAGAGCTAGTCGGCTACTGACGTCAGCATAATTATTCAGCAAAGCACGAAGCCACAACCATAGTCTGTCTCCTACAATATATTTAATTTTAAATGAATGGCAAGTTATAATATTAATTAACTATTGCACTTTAGTGAGCATAATAAGACCTTACAGATGAACCGTAATTAATTACAAGTATAATAATTATTCACATTATTAATCTATAGTCATTCATAATGATTAATGGGAGTACAAGACATTATGCTTTTGTCTTTTAAAATTTAGATGCTATTAGAGGTGGGCATTTCAGTTTCTTTTTTTTTTAAACTGAAAGCGTTTCAAAAGAAATGGTTACCTACAAACTGTTTAAAAATAATGTAATGTATTCTAAAAAAATAAAACCTGCCAGAAATGGCTTTAGCTGTGTTTAGTGACTAGACTGAGTAGTTAAGTATTGCCTCGCCTTCCTCTAACCCATCTCCTTTCCATCCCTAATCCCTCCTCAATTGGAGATGGCATGGCACTGGCCCCAAACAATATCGAAAGAACCAGATACTAACCACAAATGGTAAAAGCTAAAAAATGACAACTATTTTAACTCACGTCTGTAGCAAATCTAATTATTCCGAGCGTAAATTGATAAGTGTTCAATCTTGAATACTTTCCCTTTCTCGCATCGCTTGCCTCTTACAGGTAGGGGCGAGGGATGCTATTGGTTAGAGGTTGCACACCGCTGCTAGGGTTTACGGGTGGTCTGACCAATATAAAGTCATGTGAATACAAGAACGCAAACGAGGCGCCGCAAAACTTTAGCATTGCTCATTCATTTTCTGATGTAGAGTCGTACTCTCTTCCTGTACTTCGGTTGGTCATACTAATTCAGTGATCATTTAATTTCAAATTTAATTCATATATTATTATAATCAATACTCTTGTAAAATTTCTGTAATCAATTATTATATGTATCCAATATTAATATGTATCCAAATTAAAAATAAATTTCTACAATATTCGCAAATTCACTTTGTGGCGTCATTTTAATTAAATGAAATAACACCACCTAAGGTCAAAAGATGAACCACTTTTATTTTTCTGCGATTGACAGTGGTCCAAAATTGGACCACATTTTTTTTTTTGATGAAAGTTTACAATTTTATAATATTTTTTTTATAAATCCTACGAATATGTGATAATCGACAAAAAATATGTGAAATAGCTGTACAGAACTATAATCAGTTTGTATGTCTCCATATTAAAATTCGGAGGTATGATTTTTTAATGTGGGCGGAAAATATTCTAAAAAATCAGGAGCAATCGGAGGAAAAAGTAAATTGCACTGTCACTCGAGTGGTTAACTAAATTAACAAACTAACTAACATGCGATAAAATTAAAATTACCAAAAGACAAACAAGTATACACTTAGTTTGACTTTTGCTATTTTTATTAATTTTAATTTCATCCTAATGAAGAAGCCATTTGTTTTTAAAAATGTTGATGATTTGATTAAATATATGGTGATTTTACAAAGTGATTTGTTTTCATTTAATTATAAATAAATTATACAACCACTGTTAATTAATGGAGTCACTCCATTTACTAAACACGCATAATAAAATAGATCCTCCTTTGTGCTCAAAACTAATAGGAATAATGTACACACACCCAATTATCACATATACAACTATAATTTAATAATGATTTATAGTCAAACGATGCAATCATGATTTACCATAGAAATCTAAAGATAAGAGGTCTGGCAATGTCAATATTAAACTCTTCAAAAATAAGTTAATGCAATGAGTCACAATAAAGACTAATAATATTATTAATGATTACGTTAAAGACTTTTAATCAATAATTCTTTCAGAATTGGGCAGGCCAAATCATTTCCGTTACACTTTTATTTCCAATATAAAAAAACAGTCACCAACTGGTAAATGCTGATAACATAGTCTAGGAGGCGAAATGCGGAGGCAAAACGAAAATTCTAGAGCCGCTAATTATTAAAGGCAAAACAATTAAACTATCGTTATTTGACCGGTCTGATTTGTTTTATGGGGCCAACAGACTTAACTATAAAAGATCATTTGGTTTTGGCCTATTTCAGCATATCGCTCGCCATACATTCCCAATGTTTTTGCCTCCGCCATCCGCCTACTAGTCATAATGTGGCAGTGATAATTAAATAAAATCCACAATTTTTCATTATTTGGAGTAGGTACAATCAATTTGCAAGTATGACACAGTTCAATAATAAACAGTACAAAATAATAACAAAAAATAACCCAACCGCTCGCCTCGCTTTTGTTTCTAGCAAAAGGATTACGATTATTTGGAGTAGGTACAATCAATTTGCAAGTATGACACAGTTCAATAATAAACAGTACAAAATAATAACAAAAAATAACCCAACCGCTCGCCTCGCTTTTGTTTCTAGCAAAAGGATTACGAGTATTACTCTCTCTGGGTTAGCTGACGTATTTCAGACCTGCCAGAAATGTTTTTCCTAAAGATGTGCAGATAGACCCCAAAAGCAAATTTAAATTTCTCGAGGTCTCACATGATCTTATATTGGTCAGACCATCTGTAAACCTGAGCGGCGGGGTGCAAATTCTAACCAATAGCATACCTCGTCCCTAACTAGTAAGAGACAAGCGAGGCGAGAAAGGGAAAGTATTCAAGATTGAACACTTATTAATATACGCCTGAAATAATTAGATTTGCTACAATACATATTTATTAATGTAAAACAATTTTCATTGACTCTTTTTACAGAGAAGGATTTAATTGAGAACAAAAGTATATACAGTAGAGCGTCGATTATCCAAACTAATTGGGGGACGTGGGTGTTCGGAAAACCGGTATTTTCGGATAAACGAACTGTATTGATTCAACCATACATATTTACGTATAGGTGAATGAAAACCATATTTACATTTATATATTTAATGGCGAATAGGAATTAAACAAAAAAAGTGCAGACAATCTTGAATTTTAGGGCCAGGTGCTGCTAATTCACGACGTGAAGCAAGAGTTTTTCGTGGCAAAACTTTCCAATTGAGCCCGGTTTCGTCTGCATTGTAGACGTTTTGAGAGTGTAATTTTCTTCCTTCAGTATATCCCTTAGTTTAATTTTGAATGAATCAGCTGCTGATGAACCAGCAGATAGTTTTTCTCATTGTATTTGAAGCTCACGAATGCCATGTCTTGACTTAAATCGTTTTAACCGGCCCGTGCTTGCTTGAAAATTTGACGGCCCTCCAAATTTTTCGTTAAATTGAACTGCTTTTTCACAAAGAATTGGGCCAGAAATAGGTTCTCCTGGGATCTTTTTTTGAGTAAACCACTTATATACAGCATCATCTAAATCGGTGTTTGAGGCAAGTTTCATTGTTTTACGACGCGATCAGAAGAATCAAGCTGGGATATAAAGTTACTTATGCTCGTCTTTTGTTTTTTTTTTTTTTTTATGTCCTAATGCAGACTTGGTAAATGTAGACTTACCAACTTGGTATTCATTGGATAACTTGGTTGCTAATTCGCCTTCATCTAGCCGTTTAATCTCGTATTTATCTTTCATAGGAAGGACAACACGTTTACGTTTAGGCATTTTAAATCGAGAGTTACTTTTCCTTTAAAATATGTTCAATTAAAATACTTAACCAAGATTCAACCTCAAAATCGGAAATTGATATATAGATTATGAGAAACGGTCTTTGCAAACTTTGACACCTCACATCTCAGAACAAGGTGAAGTGAAGTTAGAGCCCTATCCAAATGAAGTGACGATATGTCAGTAGCTGCTAACATAATCATACATAATTAATAATATAAAATAATTTTTACTCATATTCCGCTTTAATATGTGCAAATTATTGAAATAACGCTTCGTTTCAACTTAATTACCATAAAAAAACAACTATTTACATTGGGGGAGATGGAAAACCAAGCATTTAAATGCGTTATTTAATATTTGGTAAAAACTTTTTAACACTTCCTTACCGGACCGGGGGAACGCACTTACATTAACAGCTGTATCTAAGTTGTTTTTTAAACCACATACTCAATAATTTGGGTAATCTTAGAAAAACTATTTGGTTATCGATTTGCATTAAAAAAATTAATATCGCATTACTACTTTTCTTAAAATTAAATTGTTTATAACAAATTCCGGCGAATAATCTGTGCCACCCGCCCCCCTTCCCCTCTGTTCGGGCGTACCCCGTCCCTATCTGCTGAATGTATCGGGATAATTCTAAGCGATAGCAAGTAATTTCTAAGTTGTTAGTGGAAAGGACTAGATCGCGATTGTTTACACTGCGCATCTCGTTTGCTCTTTTTACAATGCTATAATGTTCGCTTGCCGGTCAAAGATCATTCGGTCTGAGTCGTTTCCGGTAAACGCCAATCGTCAGTCGAGATTCGGAAACAAGGTGTTGTGTTGGCTATCGGCCCGCCTTCTCTGTTTTCTATGGAAAAATACACGTTATGGTCTAAATTCATTAGAATATTAATTTTGACTTTATTTATCAAACGATTTTGAAAATGACTACTGAAGTACGATGAATATACTTCCCTCTAATTATTATCATAACAAATTACAAAAAATATGTCATTAACACCCTTTAATAATCAAAACAAATTGGGGTCCCCGAGTGACCCCCCTTCGGGTCATGTGTGATTTTTTTCGTTCCGGGACGAAAAGGTTAAGCGAATTCGTCATTAGAATGAACAAAATGTATTTTTTTAATATATTTTTTTTACTATTCATCTTTATTAATTCTATTACAATTGTCTGTCTCACTAGGAACTCTGGAAAAAAATACAAACAACAACACAATATTAAGTTTAAAATAAAAGACAATCAGCATCGTACCATCAGAAATGCATAGGTATGTATAAGTAGGGGCGCAGTTCATAACGTAATCAGTTTAAATAAATAACGACACAATGTTACATTTAAGATAAAAGATAAACAGCATTGTATCATTGGAAATGCATACTTATAAATTGGTTTTGATCAAATATTTGATTGTAGATCTGTGTTCCTATCAATATCCCTATATGATAGACATTGAAAACATACTTTCATTTCGTGGCACTTTGCACCTTCAGCACTTGGACCCATAAGCTTGTTTACGATAATGTAATATTACTAGACGTACGTATGACATATGAGACATAACTGAGTTATTAAAAATGTTTATAGCTAACTACAATAAATCTCATTCGATTGGCAACTAAATAAACAATTCTAGAAAAGAATTCTTGCTTTTCATTTCGTAAAAAGCAGCCATTTTAAAATAATAACAAAGTTATTGCTGCGTCATTTTTCAATGCGCAGTTTACATGTGTAGTTTTCTTTATTTTTATTTGCCAAAAATACTTATGTAGCTAGCTATATGGAAAATATAATAAAACTTTAAGAATATTTTCATAATTGAGTCCTATAATTTCAATACCCGCTATATCTAATTTTTTGCCAGATTGATCTGAGTATGACATCTTGTTCACATTTTTGTGATGGACAAGATGAACCTAGAATTGAGTTTCAAAACCTCCCTTATCACGACCAAAAACCTAGTTAAAACTACAAGTGAGGAACAAAACCCGCTATACCATTCAAGAAGTTACTATCAAAACCCGTTATTTCGGAATTCAACCAATCATGAGCAGTTATTTGCCAAGATGGCGGGTTTAGAAACTCGTGCGTCAGTTCAGTTGAGTTTCAAAAGCTTCTATATCAAAGCAAATCACGAAGTGAGTATCAAAATCTGCTATATCCATTTTATTTACTGAAATTACTTAAATATTGCCAGACATACATTGAAAAATGAATACTTTTCGAATTTATATTACTCCAATTCATTTTATAAAAAATTAAAATGCAATTATTTATTTATACTAGAGATGTGACAGTTTTTTGCGGTTTTCTCCAAATCAACGAAAGTTGATATAGCAGATATAGAAATTGAATGACTCAATTCTTTAATATATTTTTATAATGTGATAGAGAAAAAACATTTTCTGTATTTATTTAGCTATTCTGGGAATAACTTATGATAGATTATATATAATATTTTTATGAAATAATATATATAATATTTTTTATGAAATAATATATAAAAACATTATCTGGTAAGACGGCACACTTGACAAAAACATCATTTTGCAAAAACAAATTAAGTTATTACGAAAACAGAATCGGCTGGCGCACGGCGAGCTGCATGAAAATTTAGCATCAGCACACGATGGAGCTATTAGTTGCAGCAGCTCGGTGTTCCAAAAGTTAAGAGTGAGAAAGTGTAATTGTTGAAACAAAGTGTAATAAGTAGTATGCGGCAAAAAACATTGGGAATATATGGTGAGCGATATGCTGAAATAGGCCAAAACCAAATGATCTTTTATAGCTAAGTCTGTTGGCCCCATAAAAAAAATTTGACCGGTTAAATAACTATAATTTATTTGGAATTTTCGTTTTGCCACCGCCAGTCTCACACTGGTAATAAGATTAAAGCGGGATATGAGAATTTTACCTATTTTATTTAAAAATGCGTTCGTTAAATTGAATTGGTGTAAGCATTGAACATCATTTTGTGGTTTTCTGTCATCTTTGCCAACCAACACAGGATAAATTATTAATAATGGTTCGAATTTTAAAAACAGGGCTTCAATGCTAATACAAAAAAAAATGTTGAATACAAATCCATTCTCCCACTCTTAATTGAGATTAATGAATCAAAGGAATGTAGTTTTCATAAGCCACAGCCAGTTGAATGGGAGATCTTTAATTAAACGAAGTCAGAGATCAAATTAATTGTGCAATTAATTCTAAAACTCTCTTAGTAAAGAAGGAATAAAATATGCTGTCATTCGAAACGCTCCCATTCAAGCTTACAAAGCAAAATATATTTATAAAAATAAATATTTACACAGTACCTACCTACATCATCGCTGCAAAAAATGCATCTTGAAAATATTTCTGTATGCGTCAGTGACAAAGAATATTTATTAGAAAAGAGAAAAACATTCAGAGAAAAACTAAAAAATATACATGTAAATGTGTATTTTTAGAATCTTGGTTTAGTTTTTTTTAATTTAATCAATGAAATAACCGCATATCTTTAACTATGTTTGTTATTTAGTATTGAAGTGACTTACCTCATCTTGCTCAGCATCTCCTGTTTTCGTGTAGGGAATTTTTTTAGACATTTTAACACTCACGGTACACTGCAAAAATGAAGTGATTACACGGACGAAATCAATAAAAGCAACTGCGGAAAGCAACCGCGTTTTATACGAACCCAAACCGGGAAACTGCAAAAAAATATATATTTACACTAACTTCAGAATATACGATTCATACGATTATAAACATGTGTGAGGGACCATAGATAATGAACTTGAATCAACGCTCAACTGTCATCCTTCATCATGAAGGGATGCTGATACATACGAGGGGGACCTCGATCACATTTTTTTCAGTTGCCCTTCATATAATTCATATAAAAATTTCATCCATGAACTGATCAGTTCGGGAAAATGTATATTGCGGATATTGCCCCCCTACGACATTATATGCCTATTATTCTGGGATGAGGATTATCTGGGTCTTGTGGCGGATGCGTCTGACCACCTACTGTGTGGCAGGCCAGATATGAAGAGACTGGTTGAGGAAGACATTTTTACCTCTCTAGCAGGACTCTATCGATCCATCCCATTGCATCACTCGCACGTCTTAGGCTGGCTTTACATTCGTAAGTTTTTTCCCGTAATTCGCTCGTGTAAGTGAATTATGGCCAAATTACCAATGAAAACGGCACCAAAAGTCACTTAACGTAATTTAAAGCATGTTACAGAACTTCTTCCGGAAGTTTTTTGACAGGTCTAATCGCGTCCGCGCGAAATTACAGCCTTCTCACAGCTTATAAAATCAATTTGATAAGCTGAGGGACTTTTTGTAAGAAATAGTACCAAAATGCACCGTTGCGAAATGTCAAAAATAAAAAGATATTTGTTTTTATTGGATTTTTTTCTTATAAAACTAGTATTTATTTCCACTTATTTGAGTTTTCTGAAAATGAGCATCCTTCTATTCAATTATCGGTCCAAACCTTTCTAATCTCAATGTTTCTGTTTTTAAAATTACGTATTTGAATACGAAGTCGGTTGCAGTCGGCAGCTGTCAGGTAGCTGTCATTCGAATAAAATGAAATAAATCCATTAATTTTCGTCTTTGACAGCACAAAAGTGCGTGGAGAATTGTTTAATTAAAGCCAAAATTCATTTCAGCACTTTATTTGGTCCTTTTCGTCTTTATTGACAAAATCGCGTAAATTTGACAGTAGCAGGTCGTTGTTGAAAGGAAGCGATCTTACCGCAAATACATTTACAGATGTAAACGGTCGCATGAGCAGTTACACAGGTCGAACTTCCGAAAAACTTCCATGATCATTAATTACCACAAGTCAGATTCATATGTAAACGCTCCTGGGAGTAACCTGTCAAAATCTTACGTAATCCGTAATTTTTAATTACGAGTGTAAAGCTAGCCTTAGGGAAATTATTTTCTTCAGGGCCTCCTGTATGGAACTAATTTAAAAAAAAATGAAATTATGCACATCTGCAAAAACCACACGACGCGGGCCATCTCGCTACTTACATTATCGATAATTTTTTCAAAAATACCGTTTTGTGCCCCGCATTTTGGCACCAAGTCAATTCAGCGCCCGGAGCGGACTGCTTCTTATTGCGCCTGCTCAGTACCGGCCCTGCGAAGGATACACCCAGATACACCACAACCATTTTCTGACCTTTAAAATACTTGGGTTGCCGTGTGAGGTTATTGAAATAGTTTAGTTTTTCTAACATATTTTGAGGGACAATAATAAAATATCTTATTTTTGATTCTCGGTGAAATAGTGATATTGGATTCATTTTGGTGAATAGCACCACCCAAACGTAGAGTTCGGAACGATCGTGTCCCGCCCCAAATCAGGCCGCCGCGCAGGAAAGTAAAAACCGAAAATAAGATAACGGCTTACAGCGCGGTTCACAGTGGGACTTTTCTGCGCGGCCGCAAGTGGCGCGTTTGTTCCGAACTCTACGTGGGGGGTGGTAATGGTAGTCGAAATCTTATATATAAAAATTAATACTTGTTTGTTTGTTTGTTCGTATTTTTTGCACTGCCATACCGTTTATCCGACCGCGATGAAACTTTGGTGATTTGTTGTGCGAACGCCCGCGAAAGTTATAGGCTCTGTTTAATGGTTAGCTCTGGCGTTATGAAATTTGTATTTATGAAAATGTGTGTATTTCATATATTTTAGCGGCAGGAAAGAAAGGTAGGAAGGGAGGGGGGTTCGCGGAAGGGGTGACGAGGGAAGGGGAAAGCTTGGAAGGAGGAAGGGAACGCGGGAGGGGAAGGAGGCTCTAGAGGTAATCGAGGACGCACGGGAAAGGACATGTAGGGATAATCAATTTATTTCTTTGAATGGCATTGCGACGCATGCCGGGTAACAGCAGTATTGAATATAATGTTGCTCTATAGAAAAATATTTGATATATTTTGTTGTCTTTGACAGGCGGCAGCTAACAACACTGACATCCGATTTAGTGACGTTTCGCTATTGTTTTTCCTGTCGCATGTTTTTCCCGTATTGGTCAATATGTCGATGAATTAAGTTAGAATTTAAATAATAATAACATTTGCAAACAATATATCTTAAATATATAAACGAGCATCAAATTTTCACGTTAGTTATTTCTAAAAATGGCTAGTATTTTGACATCTTGGTCTCCTGACAAGAAACACAGCGATAAAGAAAGGTAAGTAAAACAAAACGTAAATCTATAAATATTATATTTTTAAAGCACTTTTAAATAGCATAGATTATTTTAATCCCCCTATCTAAGGTTTTCAAACATTATACATCGATTAATTTCGTATTTCAATTACTTTTCATTCAAATTTCAACAGCGAATCATCTTGGAAACATAATAGTACCCTTTACACACAGAGTTCGGAGCGGGACGTGCCCCGCGCCACTTCAGGCCGCCGCGCGGGAAAGTAAAGACCGAAAGTAAGATAACGGTTTACAGCGCAGTTCACTGTGAGACTTTTTTGCGCGGCGGCCTGAAGTGGCGCGGGGCACGTCCCGCTCCGAACTCTACGTGTAAAGGGTACTAATGTGTGTTTCTCTTTTTGACACAGTTTTATACTTGTATTATAATATAATAATAATTATTATTTTGTTTAAGAGCGTGGGGAGAATAGTGCAATCCCACACCCATACAGCTATACATATTGATTATAATGTAAATCCAATAAATATTAAGAAAATAAAGTTAAATAAACAAACAATTATGGAAGGATGTGGTCTTGCGTGAGCCTTGAGTGGTCTTAAGTGAGAGGGCCCAGCACTCGCTCAGGGAGTGGAACTTGGTGCTGGAAGGCTGCGTTCACCGTTGTGTTGTCGTAATGATAAACAGGTTTCAACCATAATCCAAAATATACTTGAATACAAACTGTAGACATGTTGTAGAGATCTCAAGGTGGCAAAATTGTCATACTTGATTTAGTGGTTCCAGTACTAAACTGTCATGCGACGCATGAGTTTGTGTGCTACTCTAACCATGTTGCTTAAATGAGTGCCAAAATGCCTTTGTGTGTGATTGAGAAATAGTTTCCATTGCACAGCAAACACTAGTAAAAGCCAAGGAATAACATTTCGTTTGTAAATACACTAAATTCGCAAATTACTTATTATTATATGTAATGCAACTATTTCGACTGTTTCCTGAAGATTCTAAGCGCCATTAGAGAAAGCGATATAGTCAACATAGCAACAAGTAAGTAAAAGGACAACCTACTGGCAGTAGGTCGTCTCATACAGCGTTCTGTATTCGTCTTAAAGTATTCGTCGCAACTTTTAAATACGAAAAGGCTGCCCGATCTTATATCTATTTCGTTTGTACACATATTCTTTGAATGTCTATCTTTTTCATACATGAACAACATTTGAATTAAAAAATTACTGGAATCATAAAGAGTGTTGTTTGTTACTTGATACATTTTCTTTTCATTTTGTGTGACCATATATTTTTTTTTTACATGAACAGGCCTATGTCATCCTTGGGGATGCTGTGTGAAGGGTTTTTTTAAGGAAAGGAAGGAGAGGAGAGTTCTGAGAAGGAAAAGGGTTTAAGGGGTGGGTAGGAATCTGGGGTTCAGTGTGTCCTGGTCATCCGCCTCCAAGACCTAGACAAACCTCACCCCATGAACCCAGGCACCCCTGCTAAATCACCAAATGTAGCGAACCACTTGGGGTGACCTGTGGCAGAGGTGTTATATTATGGCATGGCATATATTTTATTATGGCAGAGGTGTTATATTGATTTCGTAATGAGTGTAGATGTATTGTAATGTCTTTGAATTCAGATAGCTTATTATAATTAATTTTTCTCTGTATTGCAGATGGGTATGCATCTATCCAGCATACCTGAACAGTAAGAAAACGCTTGCTGAGGGCAGACGGATGGCAAAGGAGAAATGCATAGATAACCCAACCCACCAGGAAATAAGAGATGTCCTCGTATCTGCCGGGATGAAAGTCGGTGTTGAAAACAAACTTTACCCACGGGAAAGGAGCAAGGTAATGATTATTTCTTACATGAAACCAAAGACATTTAAGTTAGGTTCATTTTTGGTGATCAGTGTAATGTTCTTTTGTAAAAAAAGTCATCTTGTACTGTTAGGAAAAAATTATACAAATTACTGACCGCTTAGAAGCCCGGTAGTCCAAAGGGTCAGGTTCCCACCCGGGAGTCGCATTCAGTCGAAGAAACGTGAATATGGCAGTATTTTCAATTGTTTAAATACATTACAAAACCGGGCAAGTGTCCAATTAGTGAAATCGGCAGATCATAATACATACATACAAAATATACTAAAAATTAAAACAGTATTTTATAAAAACAAATTAATACCGCTATCGATCTTTCGTAAAATGTGAATTTTTTCATTTAACTTCTTTTTATAAACTTATTCAAATAAGAAACATGACAAAACGAAACAAATAGAAACACATGTGACAGTTGTACAATGGAAAACACCAATAATGAAAATGCTTACTAGTAAAATGGTCAACGAGAGAGCAAGCCAGAGGGCGGTATAGAACTGAGTGAGTGATAACCTGTCAGTGTATAAATCGAGATCAGTTCCATTTACAAAACTTTGAATTGAGAGAGAACTACCAAATGCTCTACAAAATTAATACAGTATTTGGAAGTACCCACTCAGTGTTACCAGTATAAATTCAAAATTTTAAAAAGAATTCTTTGTGTATTCCAGGAATTCCTTCAGAGAGGTCGCATACGTGTCCAGCTGCGCAATGATGATGGAAGCCCCATCAACCCTGAACTTCCCTCCAGAGACTCCCTACTGCTCTATCTTGGGGAGACCATCCCCAAGCTGAAGACGAGACAGAACATGAAGTAATTATTATTATTATCTTAATACTATTTTCTACACTGTGGCAACGAGTAGGTACTGGACTTTGATGTAATTTAAAAAAAACCTCAATGCAGTTAAGCTCGACAAGGGTTACAATTGAAAAATGGCGCCACTGAAGGTAAATTCAACCGATTTATCAACTGCCCAATATTATTTACTTAACATTTTTCTTAAATAAAGTATTAAATATTCCAGATGCCGTGTCAAAAAAATCCAATAACCTACAATTTGCTGCATAAAAGTGTAATTTTCACTCATATGCAAAAAGTCTGTAATTCTGTTACAGGAATGTAATAGAATTTCAATAACCTAGCGCAGTGAATTTAAAAAGTCCTCTTTGACATGTGCGGTGTGTGTGTTGAAACATTTAGCGACGCCGCACACCAGACATACACTTGTATTATGATAACTGTGGCGCAACCTTTGGAAACGCGACACATTCAACGCCCCCCTATATTTGCGCGCAAGCACGCACACGTTTACGAGAGATGGGAAGGCTGATAGAGATATCGAAAGAAGGGTAAATGCTGGTAACGCTATTAATGGAGGACTAAATGCCGATGGCGCTAATAAAAACTGTCAAAAGAAGCGAAGCTAGCAGTCCACAATGGAGTCCTGGTACCTACCCTGATGTATGGCAGTGAGGCATGGAACTGGCAGAGGAAGGATGACAGTAAACTGAATGCTGTTGAAATGAGATCCCCGAGGCGTATGTGTGGTAAAACCATGTATGATCGTGTGAGAAATGTGGAGATCCGCAAAGAATGTAAGGCTGATGTAAGCATAATGAGTAAGATTAAGAAAGGGACCCTCAGATGGTTCGGGCATGTAGAGCGAATGAACGAAGAAAATAGTGTAAGAAGAATATATGATGCAAATCTGAATGGTAGAAGAAGTTGGGGACGCCCGAGGAAGACATGGCACAATCAAGTGAATCAGATACTTGAGTCGGGCCATGTCAAAAGTCAGAATAATAGAAGAGTATGTATGAGACGATGTATGAATGTGAGTGAAACAAAGAGTGTGTGCCAGGACCGAGTTGTTTGGCGGTCCGTCTTCCCTGCCTACTCCTGCGGCGAAACGGCATGATGGTTAGTTAGTTAGTTAGTTTAGCACGCACACCAAGGACACGGATGTAGTGGGTGCAGTTTGTGGCGAGACGTTCGCCGCGCTACATGAATTCAAGATCGAACGCGTTAGTTTTTTGTGGCGTAGTGGTTTACAAAAATGAAAGACAATATTGAATTTTATGTGGAGTTTATTGCAGAGGTTGAAAAAAGCCTATATTATATAACCATGGACTCACTGATTACAGCAATAGACGGATTACAGAAATCATCTGGACCAAAATCGGCGAAAAATTCAATGAAAACTTTTCTTCGTCGAACTGTAACTCTTGCGAAATTTTGAAATTACCGTAAATTACAGAATCTTAATTAAACGGGTGAACCCAATAACGTCTTTTTTTCTCATTAATTGCCACATCAAGAAATCTGTGTCGTCAGATGATGTCGACATTTTCGAGTATAAACCATAACTGTGCGTCCGGTGTGCATGTACGCGACACATATACTCCAAGCAAAAATGTAGCATGCATATTGTAACGACGTAAATGTTGCGTGCATGTAGCGTGTGGCTCCGGTATGCGGCTACGCTTAGTGATAAATAATTTTTCACATGTAGCTAACACTTTGTGGATATACATAATTATAATAATGACAATAAAATAACTTTGTTTTAATTTCAATTTATTATATATCCCAACCGGTTTTGGTTCGACCTGAACCTTTGTCAGGAGTGAATAAAATAAATTAAATAAAATACAGAGTATTTAAATACCTACTTTTACAAATTCCATAACACATAGTACTTCAAATCATCCCATTGCCCATAAACATTCTGCCTTTCTTCTATGGTCCACAGACTTGTTATTATTCCTATATCTAATGGATGGATTCATTCGTCCGTCACTCCTGAATACATTGACCCCAGATTCCTACCCACCTCTCATACTCTTTTCCCCCTCAGAACTTCCTCTCCTTCCTTTCCCTAAAAATACCCTCCACACAGCATCCCCAAAGATGAAGAGTGAATTTTTTCCTCAGAACTTCCTGTGTGGAGTGTTTGTAAAAAAAAATATACATGTTTATATTTTCCAGTGAACAAATAATTCAATTTGGAAGATTTTAGTTTTAAAAATTTTAGCGTCAACTGATAATTTAAATATAATTTTTCTTTTTAGATCCGCCGAGCAACAAGTTCACCAGCAGCCCAGCGCGTCACAGAATTCAGCCAAAGCCAAAGGAGGCAAGAAGCGACGATAGAAATATTAAAAAATATATATACATTGTATTCTTACATCTTTCTTTTACAACTTCATAATAAAGTATTTAAGATAAATTTGTATTCCTTGGTATAATAAATAAAAGAAGTCTCAGAGGTACATATTTCTACATTTATTTTACTGTACTACATACACACTTATATTATGTAAATTGTATTATACTACAATATAAAGATTATATTTAAAAAAAAACACTAAAATCATACAAAATAATACTGTTGTTGTTAGAATAGTTAGGCAGTTTCAAAACTAATTGTTTATTATCTAATTGGCTTTGGTGGAATTTTTACCATCGTTTGACACCATCTCATTGAAATTTGTTATAAAAAAGTTTAAAGATTCGTCCAATTCCGCTGTTGAATTTTTACTGTTATTTTCTATTTTGCTTCTTGCATTATTTGAGGATATTATTTCTGGACGCAATGAATGTTGAAAATTAGGGTCCAAATTTTGATCAAATGAAAGATTTTCAAAATGGATGTCTGAATTTGCATTTCTCTGTTTTTCAAAACTAATTGAGAAACGTGTTGGTTCATTTATATTTGAAGAAATTTGATTCTGTTGATGGGAATGTTTTATATTAGTGTCAGAATTCTGGATATCTTTTTCAATGCCATTTGGAAATGCAGTAGGTATACTGTGTGTATTCTGTCTGAAATTGGAGTTATAATTATGTCCAAAATTGGAATTAGAATTCTGACCAAAGTAATAATTTGAATTCTGTGCAAAATTAGAATTTGAATTGCGAGCCAAATGCGGGTTCTGGCCCTCTCTAAAATTGGAGTTGAAATTCTGCTCAACAAAAGGAATTGGTTTCTGTCCAAAATTGCTATTAGAATTTTGTGGATAAGTTGGAATATTCCAGTTGTTTTTCTGGTGTGGATAAACATCAGTCCACAGAGGTTGTGCATGAATTGATTTGTCATTATCTTCGGATATTTTCTGTTGCATGTCGAATATTCCATTCACTACATTCACCAGTAACTTTGGGATATCTTTGAGCAGAGGTTTTGCAATCGAAGAAACATTAAACAAAGCTAGCTGTTCTGCATATTGTACCGCTGGTTTGGTGAGCGATTCTAAAGCTTTTACCGTGGGATCTCTCAGATTTTGTATTGTGTCCTTTAACACAAAATCTGGACTGTCAACGCTTTCATCAGCTATCATATCGGAAAACTTGTCAATCCTAATGTCTTCACTTTCAAAAGAGAGTGGGTTAACATAACTTTTTACTGATTGATCATTTTCATTAATTTGATTTCTATTTCGTTCTGCATTTAATTCTGTAGATGTGTGTGTTTTTTTGTCTTGTATGGTCCCATCACTTTCCATTTGATTTATTAAATCAGGAAAGACAACTCTATCTCCTTGTTGAGTTGTTGGTTTCACTGAAATTTCATGGTTATTTCTATGTTCTGTTGTTAAACTGTCTTCCGAAGACTTGACAAAATCTTCTTGGAGTGTGGTTACTTCAGATTCCACTAGAATGTTGTTAATTTGTTCGGTCTGATTTATTTCAAAATTTACAAAATTTTTGTACTCGTCTTTCACAAGATTGTGTAACTTTGTCATTGAATCACCAACTGGTTCAGCTATCTTGTAAATTTCAAGGTCTTCGGTACTATGATCTCCAAGTTTTAATGTCAAATAATCTTCTTGGTGTTCTGTCAAATAAACTCTGTAGTCTGTTGTTGTGTAGAATTCCGGGTGTGCTGTCTCAAATTCTGGTTTGGTTGTCATATAAAGTTGTAGTGGGATAATTGGCATATTATATCGATGTGTTGTCTTATAATCTTCAAAGTCTGATGTCATACCAGCTTCTGGTTGTGTTGTGATGTTATTTTGCACCGTTGTTGTATCAATTTCCGAATCTGTTGTGATATCAGTTTCTGAATATGTCGTGATATAATTTTCCAAATATGTTGTGATATCATTTTCCGAATATGTTGTGATACCATTTTTCGAATTTGTTGAGGTATTAGATTCAGAAATTGTTTTGATATCAATTTCCGAATTTGTCAAATAATCTTGTGCTGTCAAATAAACTCTGTAGTCCGTTGTTGTATCGGCTTCTGGGTGCATTATCTCAAATTCTCGTTTGGTTATCATATAAAGTTGTGGGATGGTTGGCATATTATCTTGATGTGTTGTCTTATAATCTCCAAAGTCTGATGTCATACCAACTTCTGGTTGTGTTGTAATGTTATTTTGCAAGTCTGTTGTGATATCAATTTCTGAATAAGTTGTGATATCAATTTGTGAGTCTGTTGTTATATCATTTTTCGAATCTGGTGTGATATCATTTTCAGAACCTCTGGTGATATCAATTTCCGAATCTGTTGTGATATCAATTTCTGAATCTGTTGGGATATCAATTTTTGAATCTGTTGTGATATCAAATTGCAAGTCTGTTGTTGTGATATTAATTTCAGAAATTGTTTTGATATCAATTTCTGAACCTGTCAAATAACCTTTTTGGTGTGCTGTCAAATAAACTCTGTAGTCCGTTGTTGTATCGACCTCCGGTCGTGTTATCTCAAATTCTGGTTCGGTTGTCATATAAAGTTGTTGTAGGACGGTTGGCATATTACCTTGATGTGTTGTCTTATAATCTCCGAAGTCTGATATCATTCCAACTTCTGGTTGTGTTGGAATGTTATTTTGCGAGTCTGTTGTGATTTCAATTTGTGAGTCTGTTGTTATATCGTTTTTCGAATCTGATGTGATATTATTTTCCGAATCTGCTGTGATAACAATTTCAGATATTGTTTTGATATCAATTACCGAATCTGTTGTGATATCAATTTCTGAATCTGTTGTGATATCAGTTTCTGAATTTTTTGTAATATCAATTTCAGAACCTATTACAACTTCAGATTCTGCTGTTGAATCAGCTTCTTCTAACAAAATTTTGGTGTTTATATTTGTAACTTCTCCAGTTCTCATTGCCTCGAGCTTATTTCTTTGTTCAGTTGTGCTTTCATATTCCAAACCCTCAAATGATGCAGTGTTCTGTTCAGTTACAATGTCTATTCCTACTGTAGTGATTGTTCTCATTTCCTTGAAATCAGCAGTGAAAATTTCCATCATCGGTTGGTTCATTACACCAGCTTCCAAAGAGTCTACATTATTTAATGATTTTGAAACATTGAGCGCAGTTAATGTTTTGTCTATACTTTGGTATTTTTCCGTCACTAGGTAAATTTCTGAAGTGGTGAGATTTTCTGACAAAGTTGTCATATTTATTCTTTCTCCGTTATTATCATTTTCACTTTGAATACCTTCTGCTGTTGTCTTGCTTTCAGTGTCAAAATCTTTTGAAAAATTGGATGTTCTTTGTTTTGAAGACCCAACCAAATTCACATGGTCAGCCATGTAATCTTTGAAAGCTTTAAATATTCTGTCTGAATCGGTTTCTTTTTCTGATACTTTACCAGACTCTGCAGATTCAAAATAAATCAATTGTTCTGTTACTTTGTCATATAATGTAGAAGTCTGAAGTACTTTTTTTTGTGCTTTAATCTCTGTTGGAGAAGCAAATATTTTCTGTTCTTTTATCAGTTTCGTGGTTTCAAAAATGTCTGTAAATTCGGTTGTCTGTTCTTCCATGTCATTTTTTTGTGTAGGTCTCACTTCTTGTACTTCTTCACAAAGTTCAGAGTCAATTGGAACAGTTCTTTGTGTTGCCAGTCTGTCATCTCCTATACATTTAATTACATAATTGTGCAACTTAGAAGGCTCAGATATGAAATATTGTTCTGTTACTCCAATAGCCTGATGTGTTGATGTTTCAATCAGTTCCATTACTGTAACATCCTCTGAAGGCTCTACTGATTGCATTATTTCTGTTGTGGCATTAGTTTTTATAGTTTTCATTGTTTGCGTGTGTTCTGTCGCTGAATAAATGTTAAATTCTACAGTATTCAACAGTTTTGTTTCTTCATTAGTTTCTGAGGGATCAATTGTTTTAATTTCTTCTGTTAATTTAATCAATGGTTCTGTTAGTGTATCAGCTTTTGAAGATTCAACTGTTTGCATTGGTTCTGTTGTGACATTAGTTTGTAAAAGTTTCAGTGTTTCTGTTAGTTCTGTTGAAGCATTCATTTCTGAAGGTTTCACTGTTTTAATCTCTTCTGTTACTGAATAAACTTCCAAGGGTTCTATTTTGTTCAATAGTTCTGTTGCTGCATTAGTTTCTGAAGGTTCTACCATATTCATCAGCTCCATTTTTACATAAATTTCCGAAGGTTCTACTGAATTAAAAAATTCTGTTATTTTATTGGCTTTTGAGGGTTCTGCTGTTTGCATTGGTTCTGTTGAAACATTAGTTTTTATGTTTTCTATTTTTTTGATTTGTTTGGTTACCGAATAAATTTCTAAAGGTCCTACATTATTTAACAATGTTATTTCTGTCGGTTTCACTGTTTCCATTTTTTCTATTCCTAGATAAACTTCTGTAGGTTCAACTGTGCTCGGGAGTTTTGTTGCCGCTTTGGTCTTTAAAGTAACATTTGTGTTTATTTGTTCCGTTACGTAATAAACTTCTGAAGATTCTACAGTATTCAATAGTTTTGTTTCTGCAACAGTTTTTGAAGGTTCCACTGTTTCCATTTGTTCTATACCTACGAAAGATTCTGAAGGTTCTACTGTTTTCAATATTTCTGATACTGGATTAGTTTCTGGAGGTCCCACTGTTTTAATTTCTTTGGAAAAAAAATCTAAATGTTCTACAGTATTCAATAATGTTGTTTCTGCATTAGTTTCTGAAGGTTCTACAATATTTGTCGTTTCCATTCCTAAAGGTTCTACTGATTTCAGTTGTGATATTACTGTATTAGCTGCTGAAAAATCAGCATCGATCTTCTCTTTCAATACATTAGGATGTCTTTGATTTTGTTTTGGTAAATTATTAAAAGGTTGGTTCAAAGGCGGCCAACTTATCATGAGTCTTTCACGTATGATTGTTGGCAAGTTATGAGCTGTCCCCTTGAAATAAATGTATTCAGGTATTTCTAGTGTGTACATCACCTCATTGGGTTTGACTTCACTATCCCTTTTATTTGAAGACACAGTCATTTTACTTTGATATATTGTGAATATAAGAATCACCCAAATTAACTTAGTCATTTTCATAAAACCAAAAACTATATCCTGAAAAAAAATATATATATTGGAGAGTTTATTGACAATTTTTGAGGCAAATAAAACAAACTTACCTGATTCTGTAATATCTAAAAGCGAAATTAGGAAAAAGATGAGTTAAATTTAGCTCTAAAGAAAGAGTTAACTCTTGAATAAGAATGGAAATGTGCACCGATGTTTAATGCTTATAATAACTAATTTTCATTCTCAAATTAATAACATAAGTGGGAATTTTACATATTTAACTCACCCTCTTCTTTTTATTACATATAGACAATTATTTATACATAGTTATTATACCTTAACTTTTTTTCGAAGCGTTGAACTTTTCAAACAAGAACCACAGATTTTTCAATACAACCGTTTATAACCACTGTTTCACTACTAATGAACGAGCTGACCCACGAAAGAGATCACTCACTATTTTAGATGATCTTCTTTGTATTGTTATAAAAACAATGGATGCTGACGCTAAAGAATTATGAAATCAAAATATTTCTAAAAGTGGTCTTCTTTTTAAATACGTCTATTTGAATTTAATTTTTTTTTCTTGAATGTATGAATGAAGTGGAATTAAGGAAGTAGATATTAACCCACTTCTCGACATCCAATTGAACTAAAACTTGGCAGATAGACTCACTGTCGAGGACAATGCATTTCCATCAATTTTGGTGGCAATCATGCACACATATGCTGACAAATATGCATATTTCTGAAATTTGATAACATTACAGCACTTAATATAATGTCGGTCTTATCTATTCGGCATTTGGCTCAGGTGGGAGAGAGGTTGACTCCAGTTCCTGCGTAGGAAGGTTAAATCCCCAGTCGAACCAAAAAACCAAAGAACTTTTTATTTTTATTTTAAAGGACATTTTAAAATAAATGTATTATTTATAAAATAGATGTATTATATATAAAATAGATGTATTATATATATGGATAGTAAAAAAAACTTGGTTTTGACGTGATAACCTCTTATAAATCGATGAACGCTAGCTGCACTCACGAAAAAGCATGACTCATTGTCACGTTCCTCCTGAACCTATCGTGCAAGCGAGAGCGCGGAACAAGCGATAGAGAGGCATGATCGGCCTAAGCGTTCGGCTTGCGACTGTAAAATTCTATGTAAAAGTTTTCTTATGACGTTATCACATAAAATTATCATCTGTAAACCGACTTTACAGACAACCGATTTTTTATAAGTTGATTATTCAATACTGGAAATTACTTCACAACTTCCGCCAGTCTTTCAACACAATTTTTTTTCTTGTTGATCAATTGAAAAATATGGGCTTTTAGAAATGTTCACCCCAGCGATTTGGATTTATTCTCACTCATTCATTCTCGTTTACAAAAAAAAAAAAATATATTTTTTACAGTTAATTTGGTATATAAAAGCTCCAGGCATTGAAAAACTAGCCCACAACAATTGACATGTTGTGGGTGAAATAAAACATGTCGTTGACTTGTTAGAACAATTTCCTAGAAAGGTATTTCAAAGTCACTTTGTGATGAAACAATAACATGCAATATATTTAGGTGTGCTAGGGTTGGGTGTTCCAGTGATCTATAAATGATAACAAAAGTTCTGCTAAATATTCTGTTTATTTGGAAACATGGATCCATTTTTACAAATCTGCATTATTTTTAACACAATACCACTCTTATTTTGTAATATTTTTTTATGTACATACAATCAAAATCTGCAACCGAGATTTGAAATCAGAACCTTCCATTGTCCGGGTTATTGTTTAAACCACAAAAAAGTCTAGCTGATTGCATCATGGCTAGAAGTATTTACCCTGTTCACATACAAAGTTGTTAAAGCCGGATTGGCACCGATGATCGGAGTTTCTTCTATCATTATAATATTATCCTCTTCGACCAATGCATCTTTCTGGCTGATTCCGCTAGCTTCCAGATGATCTTCATCTGGCTTCTTTGCTTCGAATTTTCTCTTTCCAGTTGCACTAATTCTCTTCTGTTTTAGATGCACCAACTTAACGTGGGTGTACATTGCACCAGAATGAGCAAACTTTGCACCACAATATTTGCATGAGAATGGTTTTTCTCCAGTATGAGTGCGAATGTGCGCTTTTAGCACTTGCTTGTCCTAAAAAGTATTTAAAGAACAAAAAATTATTTAAACAAGCCAATACTTTGATAGCAACAAACAATTCTTAGAAGAAGAAGAACAACTCTTAGAAGAGTGATCTATACCGATTCGAAAGAAACTGGATTTTACCAATTTACATTAGACCTTTCGACTACTAGGTCCCATACAGGTTAATGAAATTGACAATCCATTCGGAAAAGAATTTTTATCTTCGAAAATGTTTGATCGATTTCACTCGAAGCAAGTAACAATTGAGCTTACTTCGGGCACACAAACAAGTCCACTACACATTTCTAACAGTTCAATGCTTCAGTGTTTATTACTTATATAAATAGGATAGAATTTGTTTTATAATACGGTAGTAGCTTCTTTGCCCAAGAATTATCGTTTTCATTTTGAAAAATTGCAAAATATGGAACAAACATTTGCATGTTTTTGATGTTTTTGAAGCAAATTTATTTACTTAAATACAAACACATATTCTCGGGTTATGAACAACTTGGAAATATTTGAAAAACCGTGACCGGACAACTCAGAATGAAATCAACTCAACACTACCTTTGAAAAGTCAAGCGATGAAAAACATATATAAAATAGGTTAGGTTATGGGGAGGGCTGGGCAAAATACATGCCTTGCTCTAATTAAAATACAAATTACAAAATACTTTTTCGCATGTATTTAAAATACGAAATACAAAATACTTTCAAGTCCTGTATTTGAAATACAAAATACAATATTTTAACAATTTTTTAAATTCAAATACAAAATACAAATTACAAAGTACATTTGGTTTTGGTAGAACCTTTGGTTACAATAAATTATCGTAACTGTCCTTATCTAAGGGTGCGGTTCTATAGAAGCAAAGCTAAGCAGAGTGAAATAGAGACGTGCATAAATTGACCAATCATATTGCTCAGAAGGCACATTTCATCTCCGCTCCACTTGTAAAGTTTTGTGGTTTTGACGGAATTTGATCATCCATTATCAATTAACTCATGTCTTCATGAATAAATACCGCGAAACGATGAAAACGACAATTGACAAGTTACTTGCTTTGTATTTTGAAGCCATAAGTACTTGAAATACAAATTACAAAATATTTTAAGGAAATAATTGAAATACAAATACAAAATACATATTTGTTTTTCAAATACTGCCCAGCCCTGGTTATGAGCTATTTTCAATTTTTTTTTCATAACTTTTAATGATTTTTCAAAAAAGGTGTTGAGTTGACATGATTTTGATTGGCTTGGTACCTTTACAAACTCCTACTACCATCACATTAAGGCAGAGGACTTAGTCAGCTCCCTCAAGGGTCGGTAAGGAATCAACATAAACCGGATGCAGTAAGAATGTGTGTTGCGTACTTACGTAATGTGCAAGCGTACTTGGTTTCAGTAGCTTCTCGATATCTACTGCTGAGATCATTATGAAACTTAATATTAACTAAATAAATTCTACAGCCTAGTTGTCACTAAATGACATACTAAATGCGAGACGGTAAAACAGAAATCTGCAAAACCGACAGCTTACTGACATGACAATCTTACTGGCTACAATGACAATTTACTGACATCTGCATACCTGTGTGCGAGTCTATGCAGCCGACATAGCGTAACATTACACACATTTTTACTGCACGCAGGCATTGTTGATTTCATACCGACCTGTGTAGAAACTATTGTAGCTAGTAGAGGAAATGTACCCACGATGCTTGGGTAGTAATCCAAAGCATTTGTCAACTAACCGGTCATGTAATTGTAAATTTAATACTTACTGAAAAACCCTTTCCGCACGTCTCACAAATATGATCCTTTGGCTTCTTGTATCCCTCGTGAATTGCTCTAACATGAGTTTGCAGAGTTTTCTTGCTGACAAAAGCTGCGTCGCATTGCTGGCAGACGTGCGATCTCTTGTTTAGGTGAACACGGTCAATATGCATGGAGAGCTGAAGACTGTTGGTGTAACGGACATCACACATGGTGCAGGGGAAACTGAAATTAAAATAATTAAAAAGTGTTAAAAAACGTAACATGTAAATTATTTTTGATGCACATGGAAAGTATTTATTCCTGAGAAAAATGATTCCTTTGTGTTTATTAACACACAGAATTGAAGTAAATTTAAACTAGTAGTTCTGTGAACGGTAGATATCTTGTACAAAAAAGTATGTTGCTAAGTTACTCTTATTTAATAAATGAAATCAAAATATGCATTTATATAGTATCATAAGATTTTTAAGTAGGTAAATACCTATCTACTTACAAAACATTTTTTATTTCATAATCACTCGAGCGATAGCAACCCAAATGTGGGTAGGCGATTTTTATTAATAATAAATTTAAAGATTTAAAAAAAAAAATTAAAAACTTAAAAATATGGGATAAATGGTGAAATCTAGAAGGACTCATTGGCTTTAAACTGCAGCAAATAGTTCATGTGTCCCATATATTTGGAGGTGTGATTTTTGTAATAAGCGCAGCCGAATCGAAAAGCAAATAACTGGAAATCTCTTTCGCTCGAGTGGATAAAGGAATTATACAATCTGTCATTACTATCTGACTGACAATTCTTTTTTCAAACTTTCTTCAGGCAGGTGAGCACCATAACATTAAAGAAATGTGAATAAGAAAGTCCGAATAAACACGACGATTTCAAAATTTAAGATGAAGACATAGTAAATAATGCAAAAATCATACAAAATCATATGTTTTTGTTATGAAAATTTGATCGCTTAGAAGTATATAGATGCTTCAATTAAATACAGCATGTAGAACAAATCTTGGCCCTTAAAAATATCGGTCATTTTTTTAATAAGTCTTTTAATAAGCCTAGAAAAAAATAAAGTATTAGGTCTTTAAAAAATACTTTCAAGTGCAAACTCTCATACTTATAAACCCCTTTTCGGATATAGTTTTATTCTTCGACCAAGTATATCAAGACATGCCCTGTGAAATTAAAAATGACGCCAGAAACCAAATAAAACTGGCTCAAGGCCCATTTATGAAAAAGTGCGAGCATTGTTTCGTACTATTTGGATCGCATAGTGCTTTGTGTTTTACCTTTTATCGGTCCACACTGAAACTAATTGCTGTCCCAGCCGTCCTGACGGAATTAATTTTTTCAAACACAAAAATATCCTACTTCCGAATATTGTACAAGGTACAGTCCGCGGACTTTATTTTCGATAATGTAACCAGCTATCTGAATACATAAAAAAAATTATGCCTTACCGATAGCTTTAAGGCAGCGTTTTAATAAATGTAATAATATTGACGTATTATTTTTTTGGCAAGCAAAGTTTCTGACGTCACTTAATCACCCAAATGCTTGTGACGTCACCACACACCGATACTAACACATAGACGAAAGGCTGGCATCACGAAATGGCAGTGGTTTTTAAACTTTTTAAAAACGCGACCCGGTTTGTATAAAACGGAAAACTTTAAAATACATTAAACGCAGATCTTAACAAAAAACCGCTGCACTATTCTTCAATTAAGGTCGAAAGTTAACCCATCTTAAGCCATAGCATTCCGAATTTCTACCGTTTTACAACATATTTCTCTAAAACACTTAAAGTTTTTAAGTTTCTAAAAAAATATATGTTGTTTTTGACGATAATATCTATACATTTGCCACGCCGAAACGGTAATTGAATGAAATTCTTCCGATAGAAGAAAATCGTATATTTCGAAAATTATTATAAGCACTTTATTTTTGTTACATTACAAGTTATATATATGAAAAAAATCATAATTCATTTTTTTCTTTAAAGCTATGACATTTCCCGCGAGATTTTGGTTCTATTTTAAAATAGTTTAAACGAGTCATGTTTTATTAAACACTTTCACAATTTTCGCTTAAATATTATCGTTTTCGCGCTCCCTCTAACATTCGTATTTACATATCTCACCTTCCTCTTCTTTTTTAGCGCTTACTAACGGGCTTTAATTAACTACGAATTTCTGTCATTTTTTAATTATTACCTATACACAAAAAAAACTTAATGATTGAGCAGCTGATTCAAAACTTTTAAGAAAGATTATAGTTTTCGGCTAAGACATTTTGCAAAACAGAACAGAAGCCTTTGAATATTTTTTAGCGCAATTTTTTTGATATTTTTTGTAGTCAAAAGTCCGGAAAGCAGTAAAAGGGCTTGCGGGCTGCTGGTTGCTCATCACTGTGTTAATGATAAGCAACCAACCTGGGCAGCCCACGGTGCGAGGGCGGTAAAAGGGTCAATTTTTCGTAATTATTTTCAAGCAAACGATGAATGGATTTTTTTTAATTTAAAACTCATGATCAATATATACATATACGGGACTGTGTACAAGTTTTTGTACACGAATCTAAAGTATGGTTAATCTAAAGAGTGTACACCGCTTTCAACAGGACACTTCGACGTAATTGCTGCTTGGTGGTTGACAACGAGCCATACGGTTCATCAGAAAAATAAAATTAAAAAATTATCAGACGCATCCGCCGCCAAGACCCGGACAAACCTCAATCCATGAACCCGGGCACCCCTGCATAGTCACCAAACGTAGCGAACCACTTGGGGTGACCTATGGCAGAGGCGTTGGTTATCCAATAAATGGTTCCCGAGGCGGCGGTACCCATACTCGCCTCCGAAATTGAATCGCTTGTCATAATAAAGTAAAAAAATATTTTTGTCTAATTAAATTTATGAATGTCTCGCGATCCCCACTTTGAAAACCATTTATATACAACACAGCTTGTCGAAACATCACGCATGCAACACGTGTTCACCTTTTGAAGTGTTAGTTCGACAAATCACACAATGGAATTAAACGGTGCTCAGTTTTATATTGCCGAGAATTCGCATGCAAGACGGCGGAATTCGAAGGAGAGTTGTATTGCGAAATTACTGATACTTGGGGTTATTTTTTTCTGATTTTTACTATGAGACGGCTTGTCTAGGGTATACTAGGTCAATGGTTTTATTGTATAATGTGGCAAATTCAGTTTCTTCTATGATAATCGTAAAAAAAAATTATATTTACGCCAGAACTTCACAATATAAAATAAAATATACATTTTCACATTGTTATTTCACAATACGGCCGGCAGTCGACAATTTTGGATTTTCAAAGTGATCTCTACGCCGTCCACCGAAGAACTACTGACTAACTCCACCCATTTTTTGTTAGTCCGCTTGGTTCCGTGAAATGAATTTTAAATTTCCATTTTATTACAATAAACAATACGTAAAAAAGGAGTTAATATTTTTTTCAGGCCTTTACGAAATCAACCTGTAATAAAAAATTCTCAAATACCTTTTCCGACCTTTCCAAAAGCTTTTTCTCAAGTAATTTTAAACTCCTCGCATAAAAGGTGAATTCCGTGAATTCCGATTTCAATTTTTTCCTGAACTATTGGATCGCCTTAAGACAGAATCGTTACTGAACCATTAAAATAGCCACCATTTTGAAACGGAACGTACAAAACAAATTTACAGACACACAAAATGCAAAAAGGCCATGTTATAACAGAACTTCGTTAAACTCGGTAAAATATTGCATGTTTAAACCGCATGTTTCTTAGATACTCAGAATCGCCTTGGTGAAATGATTTTGTTTCGTGAATAGTCAGGAATGCGTCGCAACTTTCTTCTCCCCATCACTTTTCCATTTCCACTTCTTTCAGGCTCCAGGTAAGTTGTGACTAAGTGATATCACTTAACAAAAAACATTAAAATCAAGAAACTTGTGATTTTGGACCGTCAGTCTACTTACGTTAGCTGTTCCGGCGTCAGGTGTTTAGTCCCCCTCTTGAGATGCTGGTTTAGTTTAGCCTGTGACGCATACGACAAATCACACTCCACACAATAAAATCTCTTGGCCCCGGAGTGCACCAGAAGATGGTCTTTGAGATTCTCCTTCAAATAAAATGACTTGAAGCACTGGTCACAGCTAAATGGCCGCTCGCTCTTATGCCGACTAAAACAAGAAAACGTACAACATGTGGACGTACAAATCACAGCAAATGATTTCAGATTGGATGGTGGACAGTCAGTATAAAAGCAATAATAAGAAGAAAAATTACTTACGTGAGATGTCGATTGAGATTGTCTTTCCACAGAAATACTTTTGGACATAGGTGGCATTTATATTCCTTAGAATTATTATGTATTCTCATGTGTTTTGCGTACGTATACCTGTTTCTGAAACAAAATAAATTCAAAAGTGCTCATATATATTTTTTCAAATTATGTGAATACCGCATAAGAGATGGGAAGGAAAGCGAGAAGAAGGTTGGGAAATAAGTTGTTATTCATATCTGGTGAAAAACATGGCTAAAGCCATTTCAAGCAACATTTCGTTTCTGAATAGTGGTCTTTCACCAAGTGATACTGAGAGCATCTTCCACTCTGGAACGTGCAGCAAATATAATAGCAAGCATTTAATCTGGGATTATCTACAGACACTTTGCAGCCAAATTATAATATTTTTTTTTTAGATTAACTCCACTCAGGAGGTTCTGGAGAAAATAAATTCCATGAGGGACTATGTCACCTTTGGGGATGCTGTGTGAAAAATATAGTGTTAAGTATGATTTTAGGTTTTCACGCCCAAAAGTATTTTTGTTGTTTATTTTTGGGGTGTTATGCTGTGTTGCGCTACCTCCTTCTTTAGCCAACGTTTCGGACAGCCTTACAGTGTCCATCATCAGGGCAGATGAGCAAATGATATTGGTGAAAGTGTGTGCTTGTATATGTAGAAGCGATACCGTGCTGCCAGCTCCACTTCTCTACGAGCTGGTGTTAGGAAATAATTCAACATGGTTTTTTGCGTTTAGCTTTGGTGTAGCCGTCAAATACCGGATACCAAAAACTATTGATGCCCTGATGATGGGCACTGTAACGCTGTCCGAAACGTTGGCTAAAGAAGGAGGTAGCGCAACATGGCATAACACCCTAAAAATAAATAACAAAAAAATATAGTGTTAAGTATACGAAGGGGAGAAAATTCTGGGAAGGAAAAAGGTTTGAGAGGTGGGTAGGAATCTGGAGGTCAGTTTGTCCATGGGTGACTATGAATGCAACCCTCTGTGGGAGCTCCCACTGTAATGTGCTCCCACTGTGCAATGAGTTGGTTGAGAGAGGTCAAAGGGCTGGTCAAAGTCTGTCAAAGGGCTGTCAAAGTTCTCAACTGGCCTCCCCCAATCCGGCCCGCCACTTAGCTGGTGGGCAGACGCATCCGCCACCACGACCTGTACAAATCTCACTCCATGAACCCTGGCACCCCTGGTAAGTCACGATAAATTGCGAACCACTTGGGATGACCTATGGCAGGTGTTGGTTATTCAATGAATGAATCCCCATACACCCCTCTCAAATTTTATTATGATTCAGTTATAAGAAATATCAAATGGGTTCATACTTGTAAGTCTTTTGACACAGATTGCAAGTGATCTGCTTATTCGTCTGGTCGTGCTCCGTGTACATATGCGACATGATGTTCTGTTTGCTGATGACCACCTTGTCACATAGGCGACAGCTATAACGATTGGTGTGAGTCTCTTGGTGGTTGGTCAGGTTGCGCCGCGAGTTGAAACGTTGGCTGCAGAGCTCGCACATGTATTGTCCTGATACCTAAGTAAACAAGCGCATTATGAACATTGATGTCATATGAATTTTAGAAAAATCTTTATAGTTTTATGAGCTAATTCCGTAACCATTGGAGGGTTTTTGGCCACATTTTGGACAATTTGCAAATACCTATGAGTGCCCACTGACCAAAATGTGGCCAATTTGACAAGACATTTTAAAATATATTTTTTTTAAATTACCCCCACTTTGCGATTTTCGGATAATCACAAGGCTAACTTAGTATTTTTACAATTTAAAAAAAAAGATATCTCGTATCCCTTCTTAATTATTTGTTATTGACAATCTGCGAATCGAAATCATTGAAATATTTTTTCTTACAAATCATTAATCATGTGTTTTACATACTAAGGGGCCATCGATAAATTACGTCACACGAATTTCATGATTTTTTTACCCCCTCCCCCGTCCCTGTCACACATCGTCACATTTGTGAGACCTCCTCCCCCCTAATGTGACTTCACATACTTTGCAATTTTACATCTAAAAATAATCAAAACAGTAGTTAAAAATTTTATTTTTATTTTGATTAAAAATATTTAGATTTTTACATGTGACAGAGCTGATGACCCTCCCATACCCCTTGTCACACAATGTCACACTTCTCTACTCCCCTCCCTCCCCCCTTAAGGTGTGACGTAATTTATGGATGGCCCCTAACAAAATGCATGATCGAAATAAATTTATATCTGTGATTATCAACTAGGCCATAGAAAAAGTACCACATTTGGCAATTTTAAAGTAAATAATAAAGAGAACTCTTGTGTCTATAAATTTAACAATTTTTTTATGAATTCTAAAAATATAGAATAAACGGTCAAATTTAGGTGAATTCAATGGCTCTTTAACAGTATAAGCAATTTATGTCTCCATATTAAAATTTGGAGTTATGATTTTTTTAACTGACGGCGGGAAAATTATAAGTGTTCGGTTTAAACCGAATCCCATAGACATTTATTTGACTTATAAGACCAATAATTCAAAGGAGGCAAAAAAATGTATATACAATAATATCAAAGCACAGCAGCGACTTACAGAAGTTTCGATTTCAGCCAAAAGTAAACTAATTTAATCATTAAATTGATGTCTTTTATTTATTTGTGCATTTTATTTAATACTTTTTTTAACTCTTTCACGTGTAACAATAAAAATGCCCAATTTCAGGGTATAGTGTGTTTAATTTATTTAAATAAATTTCGCTTTCAGTTTTGGCCGAAAATAGAACAGAGGCCGAAATTTAGATTCGGTTTTGGTCGGTCATCAAAGCACAGTGAGAGTCTTCGATGGTGGGAGCTTGTATCAGTTTTGCGTTTCAAGCTCATGCATGGAAGCACCAACATGGCGAAAATATCAAGTCACAAGACAGGGGAGAAATATGAAAATAGAGGGCTATTTCTGCCTATTTTGCATGTAAGATTAGAGCTTTATGATCCCAAAACCCCGAGTAGGTACCGAGATGCTGTTTTTGGGAATCAAAAAAATACTAGGGAAAAAGCTGACTCACTTACCGTTTCATGTTTTGTTGTGTGCTCTTTATACACAATTTCATGCACAAACCATTTGGCACACGATTCGCATTTATATGGTGCCTTTGCATATTCCTCTGTGTTCCTAACATCAGCCATTTCCTGCAGTTGCTCTTCAATTGACAAGGAAGAAATTATCACCATCGACATGTCAAAATTCTTCGCAGGAGTATTGTAAACTTTCTTCGTAACGGCGTCACCGCTTTGTAACTTGAGCGTCCTTTTGAGTTTCTTTCGTTTTCCTTTATTTGATTTAATCTGCGTAGAAAATAAAATCATTTAAGATTTATTTAAGATCTCTGATCTACGGAAGATTAAAGATTTATAACTTGGAGTTTACAGATGCCAAAAGGTTATACAATTTTTTATGGGACATAAGAACAGAAATCCATAGGTTAATAAGTGCCCCGGAAGGGGATTAGAGTGTTGTGAGGGACCTTTACGTTACGGGCATATGCCAGTTTGCATTTTTAACCATTAAAGCTCGTTCACACACAGCTATAAATCTGCGAGCAGATATCTGTTGAACCGCGAGCGCTTATCTTTTGTACTTTCACACGTTGCTTTGATAGCAAATATTTCTTCCTGTGGTAGGAGAGGGGGTCAGTTGAATTAGGGAGCGGCAACGGAATGCACATTTTTTGTACTGAAATCTGTCAACTTGACATCTGTCATCCACCGGTCTAGGCAGCTCCGTAATTACAATGACCCACTCTCCTGTTTTCGTTGGAGAGGGGTAGGCTTATCTTTTGGTATATCGCCTTTGGAGCGATTCCGTCGTAAGATGTGTATTGCCTATGATTGATCTGCGCTTAAAACCGCTAGGTGTGAACGGTCTGAAGGGATTGTATGGAGAGCGTTTTTTGGCGTGCTATGATCTTTTATATTTGATAGATGTGTGTGAACCAGCTCTTACCATGAGCGATAAATACCTGATTAAATACACAGATGGCATTGTGGCTTCTTCGGAACACTACCATTCATTTGCTGTTTCCAAAATTATTAATATTTAATTCCCAAAGAATGAAAAAAAATTCTCAATCCTACAAAACGCTTGTAATTTTAAAAATCAAAATCTTGCCTTGGTTTTCTTGATCTTAATTTTTTTTATGACGGGTTCATCGTCACTATCATTGAATTGGTCATCGTAATATTCTACTTTTAAATCTTGGTGTAATGTTGAGTGATCTTCGATTTCTTCCCCGTACCAAGATTCAAAATCAGCTTTTGATTCCTAAAAAAAACAAAGATTTACAACTAAGAAGCCGGAAAAGATTGCAATTGTTGCATTTTTTCATATCTGCATTGGGTACCTGGATGTCAATAATTTACTTACCTCTTTTATTTCAAATTCCTTTACTTGTTCAGGTGAAGGTAATGAAATTAATGCTTTAAAATCACTTGAAATAATATTACATTCTTCAGCACTTCCTAATGATGGAGGGTATTCTGTTATAAATGTAGCAGATTTTGTAAGTGATAAAACATTTTTTCTCCGCTCATTTTTGATTATGTCCTGCTGTTACAAAATAAAAAAAAAAACATATTTTTTGTTATTCATATTTAAAGTGAAAAACAAAGCTTTTTACTATAATACAACTATTTTCAAATGTTTTTTAATACATTAAAAAGAACTGCAGTCGACAACTCTATCAACAATGCTAAATCCCAAATTGATAGACAACATTTATTGAGTGTATCAACTGCGGTAATGTAATCTCATTTCAGATAAATGCGTACATATCAACGTTGTGATTGCAAATTGATAGAATGCATTATCATCGACAAAGAGTCTATCTGCCAAGTTTCAGCTCGATCGGACGTCGGGAAGTGGGTTAATTTCCACTTCATTCAAATAAATAAAACTGAAATTCAAATAGATATTAAAAAAACAACAAAGAATTTGGATTGCCGCCAAAAGAAAGTTGTGCCAATTCTCTTTTATACTGTATTTTTTCAAACAACGTTGTCGGTTCCATGGTGTAACGGTTAGCACTCAGGACTCTGAATCCTGCGATCCGAGTTCAAATCTCGGTGGAACCTGGTCTTTTTTGCTTTTTTTTTTAAACTTTTTCGGTTTTTTTTTTAACGCATTATTTTGGTGTACATAACTTTCATAAAAAAAATATTTTTTAAAGAATTTTAGAAAAAAACATATTTCTCATTGTCTAATATGGTAAGATTACGATTTGAAAGCACAGAGGGCATCTCTAATTTATTGCATTGAAAAATTCAAAAAGATTATTGTTTACTTCGATATATTTTTCCAAGATTATTATTTATATATTGTAAAGCAATAAAATAGAAATGCAATAAGACAAAAAAGAAATTAAGTAATAAATATTTTAAAAACTGTGCTTCGGCCACGAAAGCATAGATGGCGCTAGTACACCGAAAATCGAATGATATTATTTTATTGCAAAAAATAATATGAATTATAAAATGTAATAATTATTTTTTCCTGAAACCATAAATAATTAAATATTTTTTAAGCATACGTTTAATGCACATATCAATTGTCCAGTTGAATTAGTCAGACAGCTCTGAAAAATCGAAATTTGAGTTGAGTATACTCATAAATCATCACCAAGTCAAGCCAATGTAGGAAAACTTGTGGTCAAACAAAATGTTATGTTTTCTCGTTAATCAGTAGGACATTTCAAAATGTCATACTAATGTACCGGACCATTACAAGCCTCCTGATTACATTTTATAGCATATTTAATATAAAACACAGACAAGTGTAAATAACATTCACCAGCGAGAATTTAAATTTCGCCGAACGATGATCTTGCGATTGTACCCTTGCAACGGTACAGGGCGGTTCCGATGAGAAAGATTAATTATTCTCCATACCAGCATCTTAACATAATGACTCAATATCGATTTTATTTCATTCCAAATTTGCTTTGATAAATACCCACATTCAAAAATGCTCAAACTCGTCATGATAAAACAATTAAAATTATGTACTTTATGTAATTATTGTTTGATCATAAGTATTTATAATTTTTCAATAATGTCTAAGCAAAATAAGAATGTAATTTTTTTTTTTAAATATGTTAGTTTGTAAGACCGTAAATAAATAGATAAACTAGAGTATTTTCGTCACAAAACAAGGGCGCGGATCTTTTTTTTTGATTTTATTTGAACTTAAATTAAAAATTCTGAAAAGCAGGTTTCCCAAATAATTTATTGATGTATTTTACTGCATGATTATGATTTGAAATGTATGTTGTATAATACTTTATAATGCTTTGATGCGCCACAGAATAGCCGGGGTGAGACAGCGCTACCAAAGATCGGAGAACACTCTCGTCCTGGCCGTGGCCCAGTGGCAGGGCGCGCCTCTTCACCAAACATGGAGAATTCATCTGAAGTCCACGTAGTAGATATACGAGTACTAAATATGTGTATATATATTTCTTTTTAAATCTTTTTTTATTAATTTATTTTTTCTTTTTCATATAGTATGTAATGTATACTTTTATATGGCTGACAGAGTATTGCACCAACCGCTCTGTTCGGCAGAAAAAAATAACTTATTATTATTATTATTAATACAAAATCTTGTTTGAAAATTTAACAAATCTGCCAACGACCTACGGTATGACCTTATTGTACTAAAAATAAACATATTTTCTCAAAATTTAAAAAAATAGCTTCACTAGATAAAAAAACAGTCTTTCGAAATCAAGTTATAATTTTTTGTGGAAAAGAGTCAATACGTTTAAAAATGACATATTTCCGGTATTGTCTGTTATCCCCTCTTAATGATAGCCATTCGAATATTGCTTTCCTTATTATCTCAAAACTTAGTATTTAGTATCTGACTAATCAACTGAACGATTGATATGTATACTTATTGTCGTAAATACATTATTTTCCACTAACATGCCGAACCAACTTTCAGATTTAAAAAAAAAACATGACGTAGAATCCCAGATCGTAGATGTAGAATACGATTTCTTAACAAAAGATTAACAATATGGTCAACGACTGGTCAGTGGTTGAGTGGGCATCGCGTTTGGGTCCCACCTGGGCGTCCCGTGTTCGATTCCTCGGCTGGCTAAGTCCTCCATCACAACACAAGCAACATTTTCGGCTTTCTGTGGTGGTAGTAGGAGATTTTCAAACATTGTTGGGTTATTCGTAACCCGGGAATGTTTGTCTTTCTTTAAAAAAAAATATATATATATTTTTTTAAATGCTGTTGGAAATAATTTACATAATATTAATTTAAAACAAACAGTGATGTATCCTCTAAAGCCGCACGGCTGTATTGGATCAAAAACTTTGTCTTCTCCTTACTGCTAATTTATTAAAAAATATAATACTTCCAAAATTGGCAATGGAGTTTCTGAAAAATGTAAAAAATTAAATACCCTACCTCAGAAGCCTGCGGATCACTCTTTGAATAATATTTCAAGAGTATCCCAGCGCTGTAATTGCAAATTCTTTTGAAAGCAGCAAACTTTTCCAATAATATGCAACATTCCCAGCACAACCATTCTGGCAGAGAATCTGTCGGAGAAACCTGGAAATGTTCCAAGACCAAGATGTTCATTTAATTGTTTACAAAATACACAAACTAACCTAAAAGTACAACTAAAAATGAAACGCAGAATGATTGTTTCAGCAAAGGATGTAGTAGGTATTCAATAGTTTTAAACCTGTAAACTTGAAAATGATGAGTAATCTCTCCTGATTTTATCGTCTTCAAATAAATTTTTCATTTTCACATTTGAATCCATACAACTTCGGCAAATTGTAAAAATTCTGAGGTTTTCGTGGTGTTTTAATTTATTTTGCTCTTCCATCGTTTACACAGGTTAAGTTACATCGATTAGTATTTCTACTAGTAATACAAAAAAAGATGAACTTTATCTACAACAAACAACTGAAGATCTCGGTTGTTGTTTGTTTATGTTTTTCTGACATGACTTTTGACAGTTTATTATTTTTAAATTCTTTTTTTGGTCGTCGAGTAAATGATTATTCAGCCATCTAGATTAATCGAGGTCTCTACCAGAAAGCTTGGGAAGAAATCCGCTTGGATTATTTTGCCTTCTTGGGATCCCTAACAAAAATGTTACCCAAGGGTTAGTGGGGTTGGGGGTGACCGGACAACTCGGAATTAAACCAACTCAGAACCATCTCAGATAAGTCATTTAGAGTGGTTAAAAAATATATTTAATAAAATGGTTAAATAGGTTACGTTAGGTTAGGGTTGTCGGCTAATTTAAAATTATTTTTTTCATAGCTTTTTATGACTTTTCAAGGAGGCGTTGAGTTGACTTTATTCTCAGTTGGCATGGAACCGGGGATGGGTTAGTGCAGGGGTCGGAATTTGCGACTCGTGAGCCGCATGGGGCTCTTTGCATAGGCGTCGCGGCTCTTCGGGTCTTCAGAGACATCAATTGCAATTTCACCTCTACTCAACCAGCCTTATGAGATGGAGCCGCCGAACGATTATTTTTTCGCATTCCGAACACAAAACTGGTTTTAATTTAATACGGAATTTATGCGCGAGTCTGTTTATAGAACATTTAAGCGGGCAGAAGTGTGATATTACTGTAAGAATGTAGATAATACAAAGCAAATCGTAATTATCGTTCCACCACAATTTTTCCAAAAAAATGATTACAACTCCCCCCCCCCCCCCCCCCTTACAGCACTCGGTTTTTGTCGATTCCTTGCCGGACTGTGGGACAACGACGTTAACTTTACAAGGGTGTTATAGAAGAAGAAAAGTGAAGAACGCCTAAAATTATAATCATTTTTTTTGTTACAAGAAGAAAAAATAACATGATTTCTTTTTCAAGAGAAACTGAAAGCCAATCGAATAAATGAGTTACATTTGTTTTGACGTGAAATTAGTTCAGCTACGCGAATAAATCACTAATGAATAATAACACGCATTCACGGCTTGCTAATTTTACATCAGAATTTATCGCTTTTAAAACCTGATCTAGAATAAATCTAATATAAATTCAGACACTTCGTTTTCGAAAAACACATTCGAACCGCCGATGCCTCGAATAAATCATGCAATGGCCATAACTTAAAGGAGATTCGTTGACGCGGTATAGTGTTACACTTTACACTTGCACGCAAGCGACGCAACATGCTATCTCCGCATTGCGATGCATTCCTATTATACAATGTATACATCCTCCATTGCAAGTTGCAGGTTGCAATGCAAACAGATTTCTGATCAAGCTCTTCTTTTTGTGAAAAACCTTTAAATATCTCAAGGCCGCAAATATGTACACTTTTTGGTTATTTTTGTTATTGTTTTTGGGGTATTATGCCGTGTTTCGCTACCTCCTTCTTTAGCCAACGTTTCGGACAGCGTTACAGTGTCCATCATCATTCATCTGCCCTGACGAACGCTGTCCGAAACGTTGGCTAAAGAAGGAGGTAGCGAAACACGGCATAACACCCCAAAAACAATAACAAAAATACTTTTTGGCCGTGAAAACCTAAAAACATACTTTTTGGTTATATTTAGGCTTGCGCTCCGAGCAATACCGAGCAGTGGCGTGGAAAATAATATAGCAGCAATCATATCATTATTTCTTATATTTGACATTGACTTATATTTCTATTTAAATCTTGGTGCCCTAGCAATAATAATATATCAATGATTAAATTAAAATCGATGGTCTCTTCATGTTCACAATAAAAACAAAATTTAATACTTATGTATACAAAGATTACCTAAGTACTTACCTTTTTATCCTCTCTCTCTTTTGTATTAATATTATCTTGTACTTTTTGTGCCATAATTTGTACTATTTACTATCACACTATACACTTGTTGAACTCATCTGTATAACTTTTCAAGATATTACAATTCATGTATTTTTTTTTCTATGTGTAGGTAGGTACCATTTATCGCTGCGTTAATTTTGCTGAATTCTTGAAAAAATTGCTTTCGAACAATTTATTCATGATCAAGTTAATAATAAAATCAACATATTAAATACCTACACGTTCCTCAATAACTACTTTTAAAGTATCTTAAGCACTCTTCTGTTTTACCATTATTACAATATGTAAACTTTTTAACTCCTTTGTACAATTTTAATGATGAAGAAACTACATACCTATGTACATATTAAACCTGTTTGTATCCTTAAAGTACAGTTTATAATGTTATATACTTCATGCTTACAATTATACTCCTGAATAACATGTGTAACTTTAATAATGTGATTCTGTAAAAGCCTTCAAGGCGTGTATGAATAAATAAAAATTTTATCAGTGATTAACAAAAACCTCACACGGGATTAAAAGAGAGACTTAAGAGGGAATAACCAGACAAAACTGGAAATATGTCATTTTTAAATCAACTTTTAGACGTATTGACACTTTTCCACAAAAAAATTATAAATTGATCTCGAAAGACTGCACTTTTATCTAGTGAAACTATGTTTTAAATTTTGAGAAAATATGCTTATTTTTAATACAAGGTTAAATTTACATTTTTTTTATTATACAACATACATTTCAAATCGTATAATCATGCAGTAAAATAAATCAATAAATTTTTTGGGAAACCTACTTTTCAGAATATTAATTTTAGTTCAAATAAAATCATTAAAAAAAGATCAGCGCTCTTGTTTTGTGACGAAAATACATCAGTTTGTCTATTTATTTACGGTCTTACAAACTAATATATTCAAAAATAAAATTACTTATTCTTTTTTGCTTAGACATTATTGAAAAATTATAAATACGTATTTAATTTTTAATAAATTAATTAACAATAATCAAACAATAATTATGTACATAAATATTATGTTAGTTTGTATTTGTGAGGATTAGAATTAATATATATATATATATCCAATCACTGCAATGGCATTTCTTCCCATGTTGTTTCAAGTTCCCAGGTACTGCACTGACCGGTGCAAGTATCGAGGCCTTCATTATGTATGAATTTTGCATAGTATGCAAATCTGATACGAAACGTGATCGAAAACTTTCACAGCTTCTCAAATTTTCGACGTGTTAAAGAAAATTATCTGTTTTTTATATTATTAATAGCTACAGCAATAAATGTTCGCAATTTATTGTTACATAAATATGCTTGTTTTTATTACTTATTAAGTAAATCGTTTTTAAAATTTGTGCCATTTTCGAATATTTTTTATTAATTAACCTTTTACATGTTACATCACTATTTGTAGATCCATCGATCACCACATTAGGCCCCTGTCCGTTGTATCGTTGCAGTATGAACAATGTTATAGACATGCCGTAGTAAGTAGATTATCTTTCTGAATGCTCGTGCACACATTTTTCGGCAGTGTGCTAAAAGCTATGGCGGCCCTTTAAATTCTTTCCCTTCCCGTATATGCGCCCATAAACGTAAATAGCGGGGGTATTCAAGTCTAGAAGCATAAATTGTAGGTATTTTTTCAGGTGCTTAAGAAAAAACCAATAATATTTTTACAAGCCATTATTTTACTAAATATGGATAAAACATTAAAGAATACATGGAAAAAACAAACGAAAACATTAAAAATCCAAAAAGTTACAGGGTGTTGAAGTGAGGGGTCTGGCGCGCCCTGGTTGACACGATTGCACCCTCCTAGTTTTAATTTAATTTTGATTTATTCTTAATTCAAACAAATGAGGCTATGGTCCGAACTAAGGTAAAGTAAAAAAAAATCGTAAAATGGCGGCTGTCTAAAATAAAAAAGACACTTTTTACCAGTTTTTTTTTGACTTTACAAATTTTTTAAAAACAGTAAAAATTTAAATTTTGTTATAGTTTTAGTTAGCGCAGTAGAGTAATGTGTAGAAGAGGCTCACGCCAAATTTCAAGTAAATTGGTTCAGTAGAACTTGATATATCATGTCAACCGTCTCGAAAAAAGTAGTTTTGAGAACGCGTTTAAACTTTTGATCTATTTAGATTTTAGTTAGATTTCGTCGAAACCGATCGAACTAAAATGGCTCTATTATATATTAATATTTAAACCATCGCAATATGAAGAAGTTTTTTTTCTTTTGGAATACCCCTAATGAAGCTAAACTTATGAGAGAAGTAGCAAACAGTGAGTCTGCTGTCATGAAATTTATCTACATAGCTTTTTATGTCTAAAATGAGTAGGTCGACGCAGTTTCTTTCAGCATACGTAATGTTAATTCAATAAGTCCAAAACCACGGTTCCATAACAATTCAACAAATTTCAACACCACTTTTAAAAGTCATTAAAAGTTATGAAAAAATGGAAAAATAGCCTATAAATACCCAATGAAACATATTTAACCATTTTTCTTCGCTTATAATGATTTTTGAAAGGAGGTATTGAAGTTTCAATTGTTGAGTAGAGTTGTCCGGTCACCCAAAACCGTGCGTCAACCGCGAAAAGTGCGCCTCGTTCATGTATTTATTTTTAGAAATAATACCTATACTTTTTAAATTAAAATAACACCCATCTATCATTTGAAAGTATTCCCAAATAGCATCAGGTTCCTGCAGGTTATGTATCAATTCCTGATTCCTTAGTTTGAAAATAATCGACAAAGAATACCTTATTCCCTGTTTATTTATTCATTTTATTTCCATACGTAGACCAATAAATTATTTAGCCTTCTTCATTAATTTTGCAGGTGAAGGGTGCTTAGTTTCTGGCAACACTTTTTTGGTATCGGTATCGACACATCAGAAGATATTTTCAAATGGTCACCCCTTCAACATTACCCTTTTTTATTAAAGAAAAGATAAATCTTCATGGGTTACGAACAGTGAAGAATAATTACGAGAAACATTTAAATAATTATATTATTTTATTTTATTTTATTTGTTAGCGTTATAAACAGTCATTACAAGTTCATATATAACAGTGTTAGAGATAGTCATATCATTGACCAATAAAATAACGATATAAAAATTTGAAACCATAATAAAAAGAAAAACAAACAAAACAATATATGTATGTAATATAAACAGTTCTGAAAAAGTGCATCTACTCACTTAAATCTACAAAAAATGTATTTTCAAGGGTAATATATACTGTACATTTTTGAAGAGGTTATTTATTGCAAACTGCTGAAATCAAAAAAGAAAATGTAATGAAAATGAAAAAAAATGAAAATGAAAACTGAAAAAGAAAGATAAGGAATTAATGATGCAGGTATAATCACCGGCGTTGGTATCTAATTATTCCCTCATTTCAGAGCATCTTGAAAAGGTGAAAGGGTGAAAAAAATGTGAAAAGATGATAAAGGTGAAAAGGTGATAAAGGTTATAAAGGTGAAAAGATAATAAAGGTGAAAAGGTGATAAAGGTGAAACAAATATGAAAAGGTTATAAAGTTGAAAAATGGTGTCCGTTTGAAAACTTCCCCTACCTTAACAGAAGGATTGGAGTTTTCTGAGCAAAAATGTCAGATGGGAATGGGGTATTTCGACAATTTTTTTTTATTATTGAAAAAAATTAAGCAAAAAATTACGATGATAACGGAATTTTTATTTTATTTTTATGACGACGACTTAACTTTCTATAACGTTTTAAAATACCCCTTTTTAAAATGCCACCAAAACGATGGTTTTGCCACCAGTCACTCTGTGACGTCACAGGCGCCTCTCATCATGTGATCGCCGCCTGTAGTGAGTCCGTAAGTTGTACTTGGTGTTATTTATTGACTTCCAGTTTGCTCGAATTATATCTTTATAATTATCCTATATTTTCCCACTTGCAAAACATGTATAGTTTGGTAGACATGTTTACAAATACTACAAGAAAACCCCAAAATAAGGTGTTTAAACGACCATTTCTAAGGCGAAAAAAAATATCGACTGTATACAATTGTTGGGAGTGCGTTTAATGTGTTTGACACCACCGCCGAAGGATTCAATGACGCTAGGTCCTCGGAGCATCTTCTATTGAAATACCGGTAGAACAAGGACACCATTCCCATCTGAAACCTGCGCGCTAAACATTGCAATCCGTTTGTTGGAGAGGGAAATCTATCGAACGGACCGCCCGTTTATGCTTTCTGAATTTTCAAATATTTTGGGACTCTAGACCAAAGATGGCTGCCAAATTCAACAGGTGGACTTGCGATTTGTACAGGGTCAGCAGTTGTGTACTATCTGCAGTATATATTGGCCCTATAGTACAGTAAGAAGAAGAAGGAGGCTTCGATGGAGCCCCCGTGCCTTTTTTCAGATTTAAATTTTAAGCTACCAAAAAAAACCTTTCGTTATTGACTATTTAAATTCATAATTTAAACGTGGAAACACCTTTGTTTACAGTCGTAAGATGGATATGTACAAAATAATGACTGCCTCCGTGGTCGAGGGGTAAGGCTCGCGACTAGCAATCCCGGCGTTAATATGTATATGTATGTATATATAAATTTTATAATAAACATTTAAAAAATATATTTTTTATTTGTTTTAAATCAAGACAAGAAAAGGGCCGGAATTAATTCTATTTTGTCAAAATATTGAAACCAGTATATAACGTATATAATATAAGAGTTTGTGTAAAAAAATGTTTTCATTACCATATCGTCTTAGAATCCCGAAATTTAGGGCTTAGAAAATTATTGTTATTCATTGTAGCGTCTATATTAGGCAAGTTGTCGGATTACGCCGTTAAAAATACTACTGTCAGTCATTACAACTGAACAATATTATATAAAACTGTAGAAACATAACACAATCATCTTAAATATGAAATAAAACCGTCCATAACCCCGGATGTTTAGATTTTTGATAGTAACACGGTGATAAACCTCGGAACGGCGACTCTTGCGACGTCATGAATCGTACAAGCAGTCATGGACCGTTTACGTTTCGTTCCGTTTACGCGTATTTTGAAATCAATAATTATGAATGAAAATATCAAAATTAAACATTTTTAATGAGATAATCATGTTCAGAAAAATAATCTTTCAATCTTCCACATGTTTTTAGCGGTATACCTGGTTTGTGGAAATACCCCATTCTATTATTGTTCCACCGGTATTTCAATGGAAGATGCTCCGAGGAACTAGAGTCATCGATCCCTTGGACACAGCCGAGAAACAAGCTAATCGCGCCCTCAATATTTGTATACGGTTGAAATTAAATTTGTCGCGTAAGAACTGGCCGCTTCTTCCTCCATCCTCCAACATGAATCTCTTCAAGGTCCAGTAAAAAAATCCTCCACACAACATATCAAAAAATGGCATAGGCCCTAAAGGAAAAAAAATCCTTTCGGCCTCCTGTGTGGAATTAATACTTAAAAAAGCAGAGAACTTCAAAATAAGTAGGTTCTTTACGAGTATACCAAATTTCAGAGGATGGGTGGAACAGACACTTGAAACAGAGATGGTCGAACACATTGAAGTAATGAAAAAGTAATAATGATGTCATTCAAAACTGCATTACGATAATACGCGAACAGGAAAACTTGATTCCAATCTTCTTTCCTTTATGGGGCAGGGCACGTTCGCTTCGATGAGTGCACATCAATTTTTGGAGTAACCGAAAAGTGGCGAGTACTTACCCGAACCGGTACCGAGCAGGTACTGGGTACTTGGGTAGGTACCCACCGCGACCGGACCAGGGGCTACTAGCTACTAGCCACTCGTATATCGTATTAAATACGGGAGGGTGCTAATTAATACTTGATAAACTGTCCGCTGTCTGAGGCGCCATGCTATCATCGCATCTTTTCCTGTAGGGATGACGCCATTGTGGAAATCGGGGAATCAATTAGCATAATGGGGAGAGATTCGTTATTGTTATTTATAGAAGCCCTTTATGATAACTTTTCTGTGAGTAACTGTAACTACTTCTTGAAGGGACCCATGTTGTAGAAGGGGGAAACACAGAGGCTAGCAAATAGTTAAGTCGCAGAGCTGTTGCACTCTAGAATATCGTAGAAAATAACCGTTCTTCAACTGTGTATAGTTGGCCGTGCATTTGGCGTGTTTCCCGAATATGACCGTTGTTGAAGGATCAATGTCGCTAGTTCCTCATAGGACCTTCTTTGAACAAAGACAACATTTCCGCCTGTGCTGTTTGTTAAAACAAAGGATTTTGGGGTTACAGACCTGATTCGGCCGCCTAATTCAACAGTGGGGCGCTCTTGCGATTTGCACAGGGTTAGCAGTTCTATACCCGTTAAAGTATCTGTGAGGCCTATACAGTAGGTATGTCTATCTTCTTGAATTAAACCAACCAACACTCGTTTTGGAACACTTTAGTAAAAAAACTATAATTTAAAAATGGCGTTTTCCTGTTACTTCTGTTTCAAGCAAGTAGGAACTTGGCGCCTCGCTTGTTGGCAGGAGAGCAGAGAAACAAATAACACTTTTTGAGTGAAAACTTCTTTGAAACCGTTGTGATTTGAAACTTAATGAAACGGAAACGAGCGACACTAAAAAGAGACGAACACGTACATCTCACAGGGTGAGGTTTGTCTAGATCTTGGTGTCGAATGCATTTGCCCATTTGCGTGGCAGGCATTGATATCGTTGCATTATAGAACTTATTTAAGAGGGAAAAACCACCTTCCACCGATACATAATATTAAAAATGATCTGATGATGAAAATAATGTTTTTAAATCTGGAAGGCTTGCCAACCATGTCAGCACAATATCAGGACATCATCTTCCGACGAAGTAACATCTCGTTCCCGGCTCGGGAGCTGCCAGTATCCAGTAGCCAGGGCTGCTATTTCTTCAATTTTTGCGCCTCATCGGGTGATGTTTTATATTTTATTTTGTGAAAAGCGTTTTTCGAGAGAGAAGGCTTTTTGATGAACTCTTGAATGTCGTATTACAATTACTTAAGTTCAACGTAATATGAAAGTGCTTCTGTAAGATATCACGTAGTAAAAGATTCAAGGTGCACAATACTTGCTCGATATTCGAAATAAATTTACAGTGCTATAAATATAAGTTGTGACAAAGTTAATTAAAATGTTGCCAGATTAAAATGAAAAGATACAGATTAGTTCTTGTTTACACCACGGCCAACATTTGACGGCGTCTTGGCTCGAGCTACTCAAACGTCTAGACGCAACGACGAGCATGGTTCAAAGTCAATATTTTCGATCGAGTGAAATCGCCGTTGTTAGCAACCGTTGTTAATTCCGAATTTTACATAACGTGGTGCATCGCCTTAAATAGTATTTATTTTGCTGGAGTCACTGCACTCTTCGTGAAATTACGACTAATTAACCGCTAAAAACAAACTGTCCTGAAGTTGAAAAATGATTTAAAATCCGTTACCACATATTTTAAATTGATTATCAATTAATAACATCGACATTCCTCATCACTCGACGAATATGGTAGTCCATACTAATAAAAATTTTCGATTTACGTAAATTTTGGTATGCAATTGTTTCCTTTTTTTATTTACCTATATGAAGTGTTTTAAAATGCGATTTTTTATGCCTGTCGGGGAAGGGGTACATATAAATTTCATGTTTGACATGTGGCTGCTGGCGTCTCGGTGTCTAGAAAAGGAACTATTTTGCCATTTATCAAGACTTGGGCAAGGAGCCCGCTAAAATTTGAGCAAGGAGTGTCGTACATAGCGAGGATACAGACTGACCGATATACCGGGCCTATGTATCTAGATCTATCACAATCTAAACATCCTTCATCTACGCTCCCGTATCAGTTTGTTCATTTCATCCCACAATTTGTTCCTATCATCCTACATTTATGGTAGGTACTGAGACACAATTGATGACAAATGCACCAGCGCATACTGCAAGTCATGTAACTACAATTAAGAGATGCAATGGCGGCACATTTCTCTGAAGGTTTGTACATTTTACATGCGAGAAGTACCTACTTCTGGATACCGGATTAAGGGATTGTGGGCCCTGCGGAATTACTTAAGATTTCTTATCTAATTAAGTATTGATAACGACCCTCAATAATAAGGAATACGATTGAACGAGAAGAAGAAGATCTCTTTATCAGTGTTGTATTTTCTTCAATTATTCTTATTTTGTCGACGCCTTTTAATAATATTCAACTATCACGCGGCATTCATTATAATCATTTTTTAGTGATATTTCTGCTATTTAAGATTCTGAAAGAACCTATCAATAATTATTTTGGTATTTTAGGAAAATGAAATTATCTGTGGAACGTTTGCGCGGCCCGTTTCATACAAATCTTAAATTTGGGTTTGAGATCAAAATACCCAACCAAACTGAAAAATTATGTTTGTAATCAAAAGGTATATCTAATATCTAGTACGGACGTGAGCTTCTTTATTAATTTTTGCTTTAAATTATAAGATACAGGCAATAAAGATTTTAGTTTTTCATAATTTTGGATACAACTTGGTCAATTATTTTTGAGTAAATGAAAAACAATAAAAAATAATTTTACTATATTTATCACGAAAATATAATGAAATTAAAATAGAAAATAAAAATGAAGAAAAAAATCATTGTGATACGTGTAAATTTAAAATACAAATTACCTATTTGCGTCGGAACAAAAATTTGTCGTTTATACTTAAAATTACTGCCCAAAAAATGCAATTTTTACAATGTTTAATTTTTTATTTTATTTTTCATTGTATTTGTAAAATAAACTTAGTAAAATATTTTTTTTATGTTTTTCATTTTTTCACAAATAATTGCCCAAGTTGCCTATAAAATCATTAAACACCAAAATCTTTAATGGCCTGTATCTTATAATTTAAAGCAAAAATAAATAAAGTAGCTTACATCCTTACTAAATATTTGATATACCTTTTGATTACAAAAACAATTTTTCAGTTTGGTTGGGTGTTTTGATCTCAAATCCAAATTTAAGATTTTTATGAAACTTGCCGAAATGGACCGCGCATACGTTCCTCGTAATATATCGACCACGGAAATTTTAATTGCTCTAAACCTCAAGACAACGAAAAGAAAGTTTTTTATTTTTTCAAAAAACATATTTCCTCTTTTTATATGTATAAATATTATGATTTTTGTTATAAAATGACATTGAATAGATCTTTCAGAATACTTGACATTTTTTCTCGAAAATTTCTTTAATAACAGTACTTCATTTATTTTTAATTTTATTTTGAAACATCTTTTACATATTATTATAGTATCATTCAATAATGTGGCCTCACTGGGTGGCTTACCCGTGTTGAGGCCCCCATTTTATATTACAAAAATTTATTAAAATTATTCAGAAAAAAACCCTTCAAGTGCACGTCGTAAAAGACGAATTTATTTTCCTAGAAATATTTCGACCTAGCAATCGAAAGAGAAAAAAAAGGAAAATTCTAGGAAGGAAGTGACGGACATGAATTCATCTCTCCCACTGCGGTGCAAGGTGGTCGAGAGAGGTCAAAATGTCTCCTTTAACCAGTCTCTTTGAAGGTGTCGCAGACGCATCCTAAATTGAAACCCTTACTAGGTTAGGTTAGGTTAGGTTTTAAAAAAATTGCCGTAAAGCAGAACTTCTGGAAGGTATTTTTAAATGTTTGTATGTCTCACTAAATGCTCTCGAAAGGTTTCAAACATCTCAAATTTTTGCGAAATAGTATTTTTTTCTCTGTGATATCTAAGGCTACGTCCGTAGTCAGCTTGCAACGTTATTTCCACCATGAGCTACGGAGACATGAAATAAACATCGGTAATTATACTATCGCGATAGATTTACGAGCCCTTGAGGTGATTTTTCACACAAACGGCGCTCTACAAATTATCCAATTATTATTATTACTTTGGTCTGTTAACATCCTCGTCAAAGTTCATAAAATGTGACTAATCCGGATCGGAATCTAGGTACCTCCCCACCAAATAAAAGCCGATAAATTGGACGGCCCTACGCAGGGAGTGCAACCCAAACTCACGTGAATCTAGCAGCTTTAATAATATTTTCTGAAAGATTTAATATGTACTTTCTTTGTGGAAGAAATGACGGGCACGAAACGAAATGAAATTAATTCTCGATTAACCAACGCACGGATAGACATCGTATAAGATCCAGATAACATAGTTTAAATCGCGTCGAATTGTAGTAATTGCATCCGTAGACAATAACTTAGTCGTGACTGTCAAAATATTGGTATTGTGTGGGGCATTTTGTTTATGTAAACTACTGCGCACCGTGTAATCAGCGGGGATATTCATAAAATGCAATCGATTGGCAGATTACCACTGGAATCAGTGGCTGCAGGCTGTTCATACTGTTCATTCATTATGAAATGTACCATCTCTACTCTTTACATTTATTTTTTTTCTTTTTATAATACTCACGCATTATATTATTAAGCCGCCGCTATCCGAATTCGACCGATTTCTTACATATCTCCCTTAAACATTTGAAGTTTTTAAACTCTTAAAAAAATATTAGTTATTTTATCTAGATACGTTCCACGCCGAAGCGCAAATTATATGAAATTCCCTCCATAGAAAAAAATCGCAAAGTATGCTCCGAAAACTATTTAAAACAAGTCTATTTCTATTATTTTACAAGTAATTTTTGTGAAAAAATTCACAATGTTTCTTTAAATGATACTTAAGATACGTTCCACGAGATTTTTGCTCTATTTTAAACGACTCTTGTTTTATTAAGCTTTTTCGCAAATTTCGCTGCAATTTTATTACTTAAAAGTATTAGCGCGCTCTGTCCAACATTCGTAATAACTTATCTCTTCATCTTCTTCTTTTTCGGCCGAGAAGCGCCGCCTTAAATATTCCTTAAATGTTATTTCACAATGATCAAAACTGTTTGCTTAATCCTCCGCCCATCGCGTCTTATTTTTAACGCGATGTGTCGCGCGGGGTCGCCAAGGACCCCAAAAATAAATATTATTAAATTGTTGTTATAGAATACATTTCATGTGTTATTTTAACTGATTATAATCAGGTGATAGAGGCTGCATCGAAATAAAAAGAAACAATTAAAAATTAGATATTTATTTTCAATATAAAAGCATAAAAATCAACAATGATCCTTTTTTATAATTTTGAATTTACTTTTATTAAGTTTCGAAGTTATTGCTTTCTACGGAAACGAAAGAATCAGCTTTTTCAATATTTGAAAAAAAAATAGTTTTGCTACCAGAATACCTACTCAAATGTAAAACAATAATAAAATGAGCATTCAATTCTAGTGAACAAAATATTATGTGCTTGCTTGGTTCTATGACAGTTGATCCGCCGAGAATTGGTTCCCCGGCGTACTTATACTCGTATACAATATGCAGTGGCTTTAGGGAAAATACGTTATACCTAATTACACGAAATTTAATTAAGTGATCCCGTAGGGATGTGCAAAGAGGATGTATCGCCGAATAACAAAAGAATAAAACATATTTCCATTCAAATGCATCAAGGAAAAATCTGCTTCTCTTTTTATTGTAGGTATGTATCAGCACAACCACGGTCGAAAAATGGGCCATTTTTATTTTTCTGCGATTGATAGCGGTCCAAAATTCGACCACATTTTCCTTCCATTCGTAAAACATTTTTTGTAATTATTTCAAACATTTCCATGGCCAGCCATTCATTTTAAAATGAAGCTATTGAAATGCTTTATCTATTATGACCATAGATGTTGCAAATCTGAACTTCGTAGACTATTTTAGAAGGATGTTAAAAATAATTTATTTAAATATTTTTTCACTCAGAATTTCTAATCAGCTGTTTACGGTTAAAATTAAGTCATTTTTCCATAGAAATGCACCTTATATTATCAAGTATACCAAGACTACATACAGAAATAAAAAATAAAAAATCTGTGTTGACTGTGTCTCAAAGTAATAAACACGCAGGATTCGCGTGGTTATAAACTTTACGATTTTTGTATAATGTTTTATATAAATCCTACAAATATAAAATAAACGGTAAAATACAGGTTAATTCATTGGCTATATGGCACTATAATAATTTTTAATGGCTCAATGTCAAAATTCGAAGGTATGATTTTTTTAAATGTTGGCGAAAAATATAAATAATGATCTTTTGGAAATCTCGAGCAATCGAGGCAAATTTATTTATTTCGTGTGGTCGCTCCAGTGGAAGTACAAAAAATCCACACTGCGTATAAATTCCTTTGATATTCATACCAACTTATTATTATGGGTATTTTTGTAGTCAAACTGAATATCTTTTACGTTTGAAATTGGTAAATAAAGCACAAAAAATTATAATTTTATAGTAAATATCATTTCGGGGGATCAATTGTCGGGTCACTGTGTTTACCTACACTCGTGGAAAATAAACTTCCTGAAAACATCATAATCATTGACAACGTGGCTTATACTTCAAAGTATCAATAATTTCGCAGCAAAAGCTCGGTGCCTAATATTTTCTGCTCCTGTGAAAAAGTCTGTATATAGATAGAAACCTTTGAAAAACCCTTCGTGGGTCAACCGCCTTCATTATCTCACAGCAAACTCCGCACTAACTCAAGTGACACGATATTATGGGGGTATCCAATATCCAAGTCGCATGCTCTTTTGTCTGTCAGAGCGCCTTGCCATTTTACAGGAAGCCTTGGGCAGATGTGGAATGTCGATGACTTTCCTCGTTGTCTGACGCTACTGGGATGCTGCCTTTTGCACGGAGAGGATATGCGAAATACGAAGATGCCTCTTCGCATATCGCACGAAATATCCAAGGATATGCAACTCATGACTTAGCGGATACCAGGCGAGCAGCTTGCGCAGGAGATCACAATGTCCTGAAGCTATTTTGGTGGAGAGATTACTTAGTGCTTGTGTTATGGTTGTTTGATTCAGGGGCGTCGCAGGCTTATGCGATATTACGCGGTGGTGCGTAAGGCGGCCAATCTATGGGCGATCTCTTGTACTGTCTACGTATCTCTCACTTGATTCAGCGGCCTTCATTACTCTCTAATTCTTTATCATTATCGGATAAATTCTTACATTTTTTATTACAATTTAGGTGTGTAAAAATGTGTCCTCTTTGGCGTACTCCATTCTAAGGCCGTATAGTAGGCATGCATGGAATGTTAAATTTAAATACCATTTTAGTTATTACCTACGTTTAAAAGTAAATGTGCGATACACATTGTAAAAAACAACATTTGTGTGAAAAAGAAAGAATACTTCCGAAGACATACGTAATAAAGAGAAATTAAAATAAATTTATAAAAGATTTTAAGAATTATAGTAATAAGAAGGGAGGAGCATTAATCTCTAGTTGGCTTAATTTGGGTAGCATGTATGGAGCCGGTTTCATGGGGGGGGGGGGTTTGTCTTTTGAGGCCTAACCTATACCTCTCCAGTCTCTTGACCCATCACCTTGCACCGCAGTGGGAGGGATGGATTCGAACATCCGTCACTCCTGGACACATTGACCCCCAAATTCCTACACACCCCTCACATATTTTCCTTCCTAGAACTTCCTCTCATTCCTTTCCCTAAAAAGATCCTCTACACAGCATCCCCAAAGATGACATGATTTGATGGATTTTTTTCCTCATGGCTTCTTGAGTTTTTTTAAATCTTTTTTTATTTGAGTACCGCACAAAAGTCCCAACTGCTCCCGTCTGGAGCCAGCGAGACTATGGCATCTCCAATTGGGGTATGTTGTTAGGCTGAAGGTAGTGGGGAGGGGAAGGAGATGGGGAAGAGGAAGATGGGGAAATACCTGACTATTCAGATCTGGTCACCAAACATGACCAAAGCCATTTCGAGCAATATTTCAATTCTGAATGGTGGTCTTACACCAGGGCGATACTGAAAGTATCTTCCACTTTGGAAAATGCCGCAAATAATCTAAATATTATTTTAAATTATTTAATTGTGAAATAACACAAATTTATCAAATAAAATTTATTTGTAACGCCGGGATTCGATCCTGCGACCTTCGGATTGCGAGTCAAGAGCATTACCGCTAGACCACGCCGGCCGTAAAGTGTAGCTAATGTAAAAAAATACGGCTTCGATGTTACTACTGCCTGTTTTCACAATCCACGTTTTCATAAATATTTTCTTTAATCGAATAAATGGCAATAGTTTTTTGTTCTAGTGGGAGAGAGCTGTAAAGCTTGATCTAAAAATATTGAAAATGTCGTTTTATTGAGTGCTAATGTAATTTGAAGGCGTAGACCAGCGAGACGTATATTCACACGTCTTTGGCAGACTTTGAAATCTATTATCAATACTATCGGGACCACATTAATTTTATTAGCAAATGTTTAAATTATATGGTGGCATTTTTCGCATCTCTCAAGGTGGCCCTGGAATCGTGCCTGGACACACCTAGGCCTCATTCGGAGCTGAAAACAACAATGATATTAATAATACTATGAAGTAGCATGTTCTCAGTAGATATCGCCCTTGTAGCTGTGGTATTTAGATGGACAATAGTAATTATTAGGTACTACGTTGATGACTGTTGTTGTTGAGTTCATAAATCTACTTCCCACATTAATGAATTTATTGAAAAGCATATCAAAGTCAACGTGTCAAATAAATGTTGGTATTTAATTCTATAATTTATATTTATTTACGCCAGCTTCTATGTATATGTAGGTTGAATATAAAGGCATAACACATATAATATTGCGTTGAATAATAAGTGATCTCTGATCTGGATTATGCATCTCCAAGGCAGAAGTTCGCCTTGACATTTTACATTTTCCGATTCTCACAGGTTTTACAGAACAACAAAATTTATCCTTTTTTATGCAAGAAATGATTTGCTACCTTTTTATGTGAACACCGTAAAAGAGTCCCAACTGTTCGCACCTGCAAATGGGATTACGGCATCCCCAATTGGGGTGTATTTTATAAATGTTTATTTTTTTATTATTGTTTGTCAGATTAATCATCCATTTTTAGTAAAAAAATATTATTTTAACATTTGGGAAGATAGAAATAAAAATGGTAATTATTTTAAGAGTAATTAAATGTATCTAGCGTGTTAAAAATTTCATTCAATAGCTCCAATCATTTCATCGTGCTGTGGTACCTCCAAATGAGGAATAAGCTCTTAATAGAGTTATGCTCTACATCTACATCAAGAGGAACGGCTGCGCCGCCTTTCTCATACAAAAGTTAATTTAGGATTTTAGACAAAAACACCCAACCAAATTGAATAATTATTTTTTTAATCATAAGATGTAGCAAATGTCTAGTACGGATACGTACAGGAAATATTTGAAATTTTCGAAATACATTCTTTTCACCCCGACGAAGGTTTCTGGATTATTACAACCACATGACAATACTTCTGAAAAGTTTTTACAAAAACTCTTGCGAAACTGTCAAAAATGTCGCAATTCGAGAATGACATTTTTTAAAATCAAAATTCAATTTTCGAATAAACTCTTAAAATTAATTAATATATTTGAAGTAATACGTATGTAAGAATTATAGGCATTTTAAATAGATGCCGTGTTAGGTACCAAATTCGATTGATTTTTCTTATAATGAACTAAAATGAATATTTGTAAAATATGAAAAATTAAAGTTTGAAAAAAAAAATTGTAATAGGTGTAAATATTCCAACATATATCAGTATTTTGTAATTTAAATTTACGCCCGTCAAGCTGCTTTTTTAATAATATATATTTTTAAATTATATATTTCGTTGTACTTCTATAATAAAAAAGGAAAAATATATTTTTACCATTAAATTTCAAATAATTACCGAAGTTGCCTAAAATTATGGAAAATGAATTTTTTCAATGGTCTATATTTTTACAAAATTTTAAACACAGACAAGTAAAGTAGCACATTTCCTAACTAGACATTTGCTATACGTTTTGATTAAAAAATATATTATTCAATTTGGTTGGGAATTTGGCCTTAGTTTCCTAGTTTCCTAGTTTAGTATCGTGTGAAAAATGTCGCCCAGACTTCCTTCATAATTTTTTAAGATAGAAGAGCAAGAGAATGGGGAACAAAGGAGATGGTACAATTTATAAGTCACTTGGACTTGACACTCCATTTTTTTAGCACACAATAAATTAACACGCACACTTTTCAAATTGAAAAAGTCAATTTTTTTAAATTTAAAGAATGCTATTGCTGTTATAAGTAAAATGACCTTGACATAACATTTCACCATCCACTCATTATCACCACAACGCCTTTCTTCACAAAAACTTTCTTCAGTTTCACAAGTTCCGTCTTCGGGGATTTCCCTTCCAAAATCAAAACGCAAGGTTATGGCACGTGCTTCATTACACTAGAAACCTCCATTACGAAAATCCTGGATAAAACCCATGATTCCATCTCAATCTTCAATAATTTCACCGAAACTCCTTGTGTGGTTATGCAGATACGTATTTGGCGTTTGACGTGGCAACCCTCCGTGGTTGAGTGATTTCGATCATTGGCTACGTATGGATGTCGCAGGTTCGAATATTGGTGCGCTGAAGTAAATTTTATTTGAATTAAAAATAATACATAATGTATTTGCGGCACGTTCCAGAGTGGCAGATAATGTTTGAAATATATTTTTCCTTTCCCAAAATTCCTACCTACCTCCCTCTACCTACACATGCAAATCAGTGCAGTGGCAACCTTCAACAAGCAAGCAGTGTATTTTTATGAAGTTCTATTATGTTCGTATTTTCGGAGTGCAAATTACCTGTGTACATAAAGACTTCAAATTATAACTTATGGCGATCATACAATCAATGTGAATTCTTATATGGACATCATCAATCCAGCCTGCTACATTAACAGTACAGTAGTTTTACTAGTTCCGTACAGTAGCTTCCTAATTCCCACCTTCTAAGAAAGTTCCTAACAGATACTTCTCCTATAGGGCCCTGAAATGGCTACACCTGTTATTAGTGACCAGATCTATTTGGCCAGGTATTTCCCATCATCATCTTCCCCTTCTCGTTCCCCTCCCACTACCTTCAGCCTCTCAACATACTTCAATTGAGTGATGCCACAGTCCGACTGGCTCCAGATGATTGGGAGCAGTTAGGACTCTTGCGCGGTACTCGCATTAAAAAAAACATTGCGAGTAACTGGTGCAGTATTTATTATGGGCCCAGAATGTCCTAGATGACCACAGATGAATTATTACTTAATATATTTTTAATTTGATATTCCCTCTGGCGTCAGGTAGCCGTTTTTGAATTAAGCTTATGACACAAAACAGTTTATGTGAACATAAATCGAGACAAAACGGTGGTCTTTAGTCGTGAGTGGTGACCACACCGATTGAAATTAGCCACTGTCAGACAGTGGCGGGTCGTAAATTTATATTTCGGATAAGACATTGAAACTTCTTACTTTCGGTCAATTAATATATTTAAATTTTTTATTGATATTTTCAATTTAAAGCTTAAATCTTACATGCTGGTATAAATATATTTCGTACAGGAAAAAACAAATAAAATAAAGAGTGTTAAACACGGTAATTGGAAGCTGAAACCGTTTGAGCTTTCTCTTTTATAGATAAGTATTTTTTTTTACCAGGTTTTTAAATTTGTCGAAAGTTAACTGAAGCCCTCATTACAGAGTACCAAGGAAATAATTTGCAAAGTATATATTTTTTTAAACTGTTATCTTGTCTTAGATTTTTTGAGATATTATATCGTGATAGAAATGACGCTGCTTGTAGAAAATGGGTTCAGTATAAATTACAAATTCCCGCCAGAAAAGCTGTAAAATTTCATGCCGCAAGAACTTTCGGAGTTTTGCACGATTGTACAGACAGATTTCGTGCTTTATAATTAATGTGTAATTTAACCCATAAAATCCCATAGAAAAGTTTCGTAAGTCAAATTTTTCTATTTTACGTTTTATCTCTGAAAAGGAAAGTGATTGTGATTGTCTACGCCCCACGAAAACCGTATTTAAGTTAGTCCATCTCTGCAAGATGTCGCTAGTATCCCCTTTCGACGGAACCGCTTGTTCGTCAATCATTAATTTGTTTTCGCTCTCCTGTAAAATTATTTTTTTGACTTACGAAACTTTTCTACGGGATGTGCGATATAGTTTTTTTTTTTACATTAACTCCACTCTTGAAAAAAATAATTTCGCTCAGGGCCTAAGTCATCTTTGGGAATGCTTTGTGGAGATCTCTTGAGGAAAGTAGCGAGTGAACCTGGGTCGTGAAAAGACCTATGTTGTTGGAGAAAGGAAATACAGAAGTCGGCATATCGTGGGAACGACCCGTTCTCATATGACAAAAATGTCAACTGAATATAAATGTTGGCTGTTTTCCAACTGTGCATCGGTGCCGAAGGAATCATTAACGCTAGTTCCTTGGAGCATCTTCCACGGAAATACCGCTAAAATAAGGACAGCATTCCCACCCGACGCCTGTGCTCTAAAGATTGCAATCTGTTTGATAAGAGGAGAATCTATTAAACGGACCGCCCGTTTCTGTTGAGAATTGAGGGTTCTATTTTCAGCTAATACAGATAATGTTGGTAATGTTCCTCTCGCCTAAAAAAATGGCTTATTGTTGGAGAAGTTTCAGGGGATCGGCTCCTTGGGGGTCGTCCATTAATCACGTGAGGCTCGAAAGGGGGGGAGGGGTTCGGATAAAAATCACGAAATATCACAAGGAAGGGGGGGAGGATATAATGAGATATCACGTGTATTTATTTTTCGTTCATTGAACGATTTCTAAGCAAAACAGCGCACGTGGCCTTGACTCATCCCCGCGCGTTGCGAAATCTGCTCGGCTCACGAGTCGCCAGTAAGTCTGTGATTTTGCCGCGTATGTTTTGTCTTAAAACAATGTTCTGAAAATTTCAACAAATAATTCATAAATTGTTCTAAAAAAATACACGTGATTTTGGTAATGGGGGGGGGGTATCACCATATCACCAGCGGTGGAGGGAGGGGGTTAAAAAGTTGCTAAAAACATCACGTGATTAATGGACCACCCCTTGAGGTTAATGGATATAGGTAGACTTGGGGTATCTCAAAACTTCGCGTGCGCCACTGGTCGTGGGATATTTACCGGTCATTTAATAAATAAATCTTTGGATACAGTCACTCTTTGGTAATGAATGCATTTAATAATCATTCCGTCGACATTGCATTATTCGTCATTGCATCACTCGCAGCGCTTATGGAGAGCTTTTTATTTCCACGCGATCTAAGGAAATTATTTAACACTTTCACCAGTGAGATTAAAAGCTAATATTATTTTATTATCAACAATTAGATTTCTCGTTATGAAAGTAAAGGCTTCACGGTTATGGGTTGATTTCCGAGTTTTTGCCGTTGATTTATTTATTTATTAACCGATGACAATTAAATACTAATATTTTATTTTGTGTGAAATTGGCAAAGATGTTAAGAATTGAATTATTTAATTTCCCAACTGTCCGGGGTCTCTGTGACTATGTCGTATAAAGAGTACGTTGTGAGGCAGAAGGGAATGAGGAGATGATGGTGAAGAGAAAGAGGGAGGTTTTGGGAGTGCCTGCCTATTGCCTAATTCATTTCGAGCAACGTTTCAATTCTGAATTGTGGCTTGTCACTGTAACGTTACTGAGGGTACCTACATGCCACCCTGAAATTTATTATTTAGGTTATTGATACACATAATCATTTAGTAATATCGAGTACCCGGAATGCGTTGCAATGCCACTGAAAGAAAAAAGGGTTTTGTTTTAATTCTGTTGAAGTGCTTTTTGATACCCATTTTGTTTCCTTTTGGTGCGTACACGAATAAATCAGTAGGTTTTCCGCGCGTGTGCAGGCCATATAAAGAGTAACATGTGAGAAGCATGGATTATCCCTTTTTATCCCTGCCATCCCATTATGCTACCGTGTCTCCTTCGCAATCTCTCTCTCTACCGCCCCCCCCCCCTCCCCCTCCCCGGACCACCCCACTTCCACTGCGTGTTTTTCCCGTGCTTCCCCGTTCCCGCCCCCGTTCCTGCCTCCGTTTTCCCACAATTGTTCCTTTCCCCTCTCGTATCCCCTTCCACCTTCCCCCCTCCCGGATCCCTTCATCCCGTAAACCCAACCTCCCGCGTTTCCCCTTCTCACGTCCTACCTCCCGAACCGCGAACCTTCTACTCCCGCGAACCCCACTCTCCTTCCCGGATTTCTCTCCTTCTCCTTCCTTCCCTCTCTGCCGTTAAACTACATGAAATACACGCACATCTCACGGCTGTCAGTGTGAAAAATATGGATTATCCAAAATTACCTTGCTATCCGCTACCGTTTATATCTCATTTGCAATTCCTACCTCTGCTCCTTCCTCGTCCTGTCCTTTCCCATGCGTCCAAGTGCCCAGTTCCGTTCCCCTCCAGCGTTCCTCTTCCACCTTCCCTGCCTTCCCATCCTTCGTCCCACCTACTGAGCACCCCCACCTCCTTTGTTCTCTTTCCCACCTCCCAGATTCCCCTCCCTCTTTTCCTCCCTACAGCCTACTACCGTATGAAATACACTCATTGTGTAAACAATTCACGTGCCACCTATTACAATTTTTTACACAAATTTCATAACGTCAGAGCTCACCAGTATTATATAGAAACTTTCAACGGCGTGCGCAAAACAGCTCCCCAAAGTTTCATCGCTATCGGATGAATGATGTAGGAACGCATAAGGGACAAACAAAAAAAAATTAATTTTTATTTTTAAGATTTTTAATTTTAAGCTATAAGGGATCCATCGTAAAAACATAAAAATAAATCAATATTTTCCGGAAAAAAAATTCCGTCTGATTAATTAAATTAGATTACCCTCTAACTCTAAACTCTAAACAGCCGAATCACCAAGGCATGGTTCTATGAAACATCAATCAAATAATGAAAAAATTCTTTCTAGGGTAATTCGTCACATGTCATAAAAGTGTTAAGCGTATTCGCGACGCCAATGGCGCCAAGTTTAATAATATCACTATGGCGAATGCACGGGGACTTCGCACCGAGAAGAACCCAAACGCCATTTTGTTTTAGTTACATTATTTATATACATAATGTTACGTTTAGTTTCATTGTTTATGTACATAATGTTACGTTTAGTTACAATATTTTTACAGGTACACAATGTTAAGTTTAGTTACTTTATTTATACACATAAAGCTACGTTTAGTAACATTATTTATACAGGTACATAAAGTTACGTTTAGTTACATTATTTATACAGGTTCATAATGTTAAGTTAAGTTACTTATTTATATACATAATGTTACGTTTAGTTACTTTACACGTATAGTTACACAATATTACGTTTACTTACATTATTTATATAGGTAGGTACCTACATAATGTTACGTTTAGTTACATTATTTGTACAGGTTCATGATTTTAAGTTTAGTTACATTATTTATACAGGTTCATGATTTTAAGTTTAGTTACATTATTTATACAGGTTCATAATGTTAAATTTAGTTACATTATTTATACAGGTTCATAATGATAATGTTCGTAATGATACGTTTGGTTACACTATTTATATATGCACATAATGTTACGTCTAGTTACATTATGTAAACTTTACCAAGGTTATTACTTATACAGCTCATCGGAAACTAGTGGTAACCCAACATCAGAATTGGAGCCGATTATTTTGAGGTATAACTTTCTTTGATTTGAGCTTTCGGTTTCGAGAATTATTTTGGTAATATGAAAAATGAATCCGTCGCTAAACGGTTTTTATCAGCTGATTATTTTATTTTAAAATGAGTAAATAATAATTCAAAATGTTCAGCTCGATTTTTTTGGATTCCTGTTTGGTGAAATAGATTCACGAGTTTCCCGCCTGTACCAGTATTTCCAGACTCCGTGTATAAAGTATGATCATTAAAACACCGTTATTCTCTTTTTTTTCTTTTGGTGTCATTGCCCATCGGAGGTTGACTATCACCAGTTAATGGTAGATACTCTCACTATCGCCCTTGCGAAAAACAACCATTCAGAAACGAAACATTGCTTGAAATTGCCTAACTGTGTTTGGTGACCAGTTCTAAATCGCCAGGTACTATTTCCTAAACATCATCCTCTTCACCCCTTCCTCCCTTTATCCTCAACAATAAACCTAGCTCGCTTGGAAATGCGTTAGTCCAACCGGCTCCAGACAATTGGGAGTCTTGTACGGTATTCGCATAAAAATAAAAACCATAAAATAATAAATTAACAGAAATGGGATTTGAGTAATTCCAGTAGAACGGCCTACATTTTCTGACGTTTTGAGAAGCAAAAGGCTATTTAACGGTTATAAATTTGATCGCTTGTCAGCAATTCATTCTTTCACATACATACACCATTCATATACCATGCATGGGTACCTAGTTCAATAGTTTAATACAACCTGTACAACGTTACCCCCTGCCGTAGCCAAATGACACTTTTAAGAGGAAATTCAAAAATACATTTTTTTTTATTATTATTCACAAAACGTTACAAAAATTGCAAATAAATTTTATACAGTACATAATTAATTACATGATAGTTGTATTTGATGTAGGTACCCGCATAAATAAGCAGGGCTAGTGTGCATGGAGGGAGGGGGGGTTATTATATTGTTTTTTTTACATGATTCAGTTACATAATATATTTATGATTTAACTGTCCTATTTTGGAGATTGACGTTTGTCTAAGATTTCTGTTATTTTTAAAAAGTGCAACTTTATTTTGAATATTATCGTTATAAATTTGTAATGTTGCACGGTAGAAGTATAATGCACTCCTATGAATATATATAAAACTACTGTTGGCATGACGTTTTTAAACGATTCTAACAATTTTTATTTAAATTAACAATAAATTAGGTGGGCTGCTACTTTCGACCAAGTATATCTAGGTCAATGGCTGCTACCATTCTTATTGCTTCAATGTTCATGCACATCTAAGCAAAGACAAAAATAAATTTATCAATAACGTTTTATGTACCGAAAAACAGAAAAATTGTACGGATGTAAATTAAAGATAGAATTTTTAACAAAACGTTGAACGTACGGCTGATTTTTTTTATTTTTATATGAATACCTCACAAGTGTCTCCCACTGCTCCCGTGTGGAGCCAGTGCATGTCATCCCCAATTGGGGTACGTTATGAGGCTGCAGGTAGTAGGGAGGGGAAGGAGACAGGGAAGAGGAAGATGGGGAAGTACCTGGCTATTCAGATCTGGTCATCAAACACGGCTAAAGCCATTTAAAGCAACGTTTCAATTCTGAATGGTGATCCTACATCAGGGCGATACTGAAAGTATCTTCCACCCTGGAACGTGCCGCAAATACTATATATTATTTTAAATGAATTAATTGTGAAATAACTAATTAAATAAAATTTATTTTCGATCCCGCGACATTCTGATAATAAAACACATTTAAAACTTATTTCCACTTCATTTATTTTTGACCTTATCGGTTTCAGCCTTCTTCAGTCTGAAGATGTCTGTAACATGTTGAAACCAAATGACTTAATAAAATATTCTAAGAGAGGACTTGGCATACCAATAAAACATTCTGTCCTAACGGTTATATAAAAATGGCGGCTAAGATGTAACCAATATTTTTTTCTTATCATAGAAAATGAATAATAACCACGGAAACCGCCGCCATTTTCATAATACCGTTTGGACAGAATTTTTGGTATGTATTTGGATCGAGATGCCAAGTATTTCTATTAGATACTTCGTTTAATCATCGGTCTAAACCGATCTGGTCAAAAGTAAACAAGTGGAAAAAAGTAATGAAGTGCTATTTTTTTGACTTGTCATGTATCGGTGACCTGTCATCTGACATTATTTCCACGTGACCAGCGCTTTGCTAACTTTAGAACCTACAGAGTCACGTATGATGGTTACATGCTCAATTAGTTCTCTAGTCCATTGTGACTTCCTGTCAGCGATATAAAAAAATGATATATTTTTTAAATAAAAAATTATGTAGGTACCGTGAAAAGGCAATACGAATGTATTTAGTTTTTAACGATGTTTATTAATGATATAAATTTTTCTAAAAACATTTTTGAGGTGAAAACTTCTTTAGCACCGTTGTGATTTGAAACTCGATGAAACGAAAAATAGCGACATTAAAAAAGACCAACACATACATCCATAGGATTAATCTTGCGAGATAATGAGATAGAATAATCAGCCTTCTCTTTATGAGGTGCGTCCCAGCCTCCCCACTCTTGTCTATTTTAGTTTTCTGAAGGTTTCACTTCTACCGCGTGGGAACTGCACTCGATTTTCGAAAAAAAAAATTAAAAAACTTATTTAGCCCCGTTGTGATTTGAAACTTGATGAAACGAAAAATAGCGACATAAAAAGAGGCAAACACACACACGCATAGGATTTAGCCTGCGAGAGAATGAGATAGTATAATCTGCCTCCTCTTTGTGCGGTGCTTCGTAGAATAAAATGTTAAATAATTTTTAAACTTGGTAAAATATTATAATAAATAAAATCTACAATTATCCTATTAATTAATTAGATTAAGAAAGGGACGCTCAGATGGTTTGGGCATGTAGAGCGAATGAATGAAGAAAGGAGTGTAAGGAGAATATATGACGCAAATGTGAATGGTAGACGAAGTCGGGGACGCCCGAGGAAGACATGGCACGACCAAGTGAATCAGATACTTGAGTCGGGCGATGTCAAGTCAGAATAATAGAAGAGCATGTATGAGACGATGTATGAATGTGAACGAAGCAAGGAGTGTGTGCCAAGATCGAGTTGTTTGGCGGTCTGTCCTCTCTGCCTACCCCTGCGGGGAAACGGCGTGATGGTTAGTTAGTTAGTTAGTTACAATTATCCTATTTCTGATACTCTGCGTTCGACCTTTTCTCTCGAAGTTTAGTTTTCTGAAGGTTTCACTTCTACCGCGTGTGAAATGCATACACGATTTTTTTGTTATAAATCGCGGAACGAATTCTGGTATGAAGAAAGAAATGCATTTGCAAAACGTAAACATCTCAAAAATATATTAGTGCAGCGGTCAAGTCACGTTGGATTACCTTAGTGTCTGTACCCACTTGCCTAAATATCAAAATAGTTACCAACCACCTCATCACCATTCTTATCATTCTCAACGATATTAAAGAATTCATCAAACATATCATTAGACCTTTTGTGAGGTGGTGTATTTATAACGGGTATTTTATTAAGTTATTTTCATCTCAGGTACCCGCCGTAAATGCCGGTAAAAGAAAGATGCGGGCTGTATCACATTCAGTTCGTCGCCTGGCGCCGAACGCGGAGGTTGTGCATATCCCTAGCGTTGACGTCCGTTGTACCAACAATTTCTTTCCGCGAAAGAATTCCTATATTTTCCGCACCAAATTCTGTGCCCATTTCCGCGAAAACCAAAAATAATTAACCAGTCTAAAGCGCACCCGACATTTCAGGAGTGAGTTAAATAATTTATTGTTTATTAACTTTTCAAAGTTAACGTGATGTTTTTTTACTTTCGAATTTCGCGACAATGATCAATAATAATATTGTTGTGTGAAATAAATATTTACGAGTCACTTTCGCAAATTGGATAAGTGCTGTGGACTTTTTTTTGCCCGTTTAAAATATAACGTATGTTGTCACTAATGGATTTTCATTATTGGCGCTGAGAATCGAAGTGTCCTTTTAGGAGATAAAATAAAAGTGTAGAGGTGAAAATAAATTATATTTTGGAGGATTTATCTGGACTGTCGGTTGTAAATTTTGTCAGGGAGAAACGAAAGTGAAAAAGCGAGTCAGTAAATTGACAATGACATTTGATGACAGATAAGTGCTTATTGAATTTCCTGGGGTCTTGTAGGAATGTACCGAGTTCTCCACTGACATTTACACGTGTGACTTTCTGGATAACGTCTTTTACCGATCGATTTGTTGATGTTTTTTTCTTATTGACTGGTTATTGAAACATTCGACGGTTCATGGCTATTGGTAAGAACCTTCACATAATTGTCACTTTTTTTTTACATTAACTCCACACAGGAGGCCCTTAGGAAAATTTCCCCCAGGGCCTATGTCATCTGGGATGCTGTGTGGAGGGTCTTTTTGAGGAGAGGAAGGAATGAACATTGGTCTTGAAGAGACCCATGTTGTAGGAGGGAGGAAACACAGAAGCCGGCAAATCGTTCCATAGCCGAGCTGTTGAACTCAAGAACGAGTCGAAAAAACGACCCGTTCTCGTGTGACAAATGTCATCACTACTGTTATACATTACACTTTTCTGTCAAACTATGTAACGTGGTAATGTAACTTCCCAAACTAGACTAGGTTATCGTAGATGGTGGCCGGACAACTCGGAATGAAACCAACTCAGAACCACCTCAGATAAGTCATTGGGAGTGATAAAAAAAGATATAAAAAAATTGTTTAAATAGGTTACGTTAGGTTAAGGTATCGTCTAGTTTAAAATTATTTTTTTCATAGATTTTAATGGTTTTTCAAGGAGGTGTTGAGTTGACTTCATTCTCAGTTGGTTATCTACGATGGTAGTGATACCCAATACCCAATAATGTAGATATAGTTGTTGTAGGTACCAAAATATGCGAATTCACAATATGTTTGAATTCTTGCCTTCTTGATCCCATTCGGCGTTACGAAACAGACTATTTTTGCTAAAAATGCATAATAAGAAAAACACTTTTAAACTTTACCGTGGGTAAGCCCAAACAAACACATTAAATATGCTTGCTCTATATCGCTGTCGCTATCAAAACACTTCGCGGAAATAGTGACGATATCTTACATTTTTTAATGTAGGGGAGGGCGGGGCAAGACGGGGTGGGGGGCAAGATGGGGTTCTTGCTATATTGCTTTTTCCGATTGCGATTGCTACTACGATTGTGATTATTCGTATGTGCCCCCACCGCACCCCGTGCGGCGATGATGAGCGAATTTTGTTTTTGATGTAATATTACTAGTGCACCACGAGCGTGATATATTGAAGATATTGATTGATTAGACTGGTTGGCGGGTATCCGATATTGACTACTTATGATCCTTAAAGTAAGAGTTTTAAATTTGGCTGAAGTTTTAAAGATATATATTTATTACAACGTTTAAAAAAAATCCCGCCTGGGGGCATGACGGGGTAATGCCATCATGTCCTCTCCATCATGCCCTCCCTTCTTGACGATTATTTTTATTTATTTATTAATTACTTAAAAACGAAACGGAGAGCTGCAAAAAAAACTGAGAGAAGTCGAGCGGTCGAAAAATACTTCTGTTTTCTGAAGAAACAAAAAATACATGTTGCCTTTATTGTAAGGTGAGGTATTTGGAGTCAGTAGGAGGATGGTTTGCCTGCCAAATGTGTCAAGAGTGGGCTCACTGTTCCTGTTCAGGTGTCGAAGATGAAGACTAGGAGTCAATACTTCTTTGTCCCAAGTGTGAACCTTAACTCCATCTTGCTCGGCGGTCTACACTCCTGGTGGGGCAAGACGGGGCAAGTGATAGTTTTGTATAATTACACTTTATAGCTTTTTTTAAATATCTTATAGCATTTTATTCTATGGAATGTTACAGCTACATGAACAAAGTTTATTTGCATAAAATGTAGATTTTGTAATATTTGAAGAACAATGTTTATCATTTCATTTAACGTTATCTAGCCCATCTTGCCCCACCCTCCTCTAAACAATTCAAACAAATACATATCAGAGTTTGTGCTTTCTCAATTTCAATAAAGTTTTACCTAAGACTGTTATGTTTTCGGGAACTTTACAAAACGCAATACACGTATTTAAATAAACACTGTCGTAGGCATAAATCTAGCCCTTATGTACCTATTCATAATATTTCAAAAGCAAGCCAGCCTGTGTTTGCTAATTACTTGATTAATGTACTATGTTATTGACATAAGTATGTATGTATATTATGTGCAAATAACTTTTCTTCACTGAATGAAAATTGCATTATATTCTACTTTTAAACCTAAACTTGCCCGCATCGACTTTGCATTTATATCTAACGGTAGATAAAGACCATAACTTCATATTATTACAACCAGTTAATTTAATGTTTATCTCTGTTAGGTAGTGGTTGTGACTTTCGATTGCGTTCATAATTTGCCCTAATAATTTTTAGTTAATTTATTTATGTACTATTTAACATAAAATTAACAAAGTAAATTATTTATTTATGTTCTATTTAACATAAAATTAATACAAAGTAATTTATTTATTTAAGTACTTTTTCACATAAAATTAATACAAAGTAATTAATTAATTTACGTACCATTTCACATAAAATTAAAACAAATTAATATAACATCTAGGAGTACATTAACGGAATGTACCAGAGAGGTAAATACTCTCATAAAAAAACCACGTCGAAACATCGCATCATTTGAAAAGTCGTGTTGTGTGATCAGATCTGAAGAGATTTCCGAGATTGTTCTTCCCTTGTCTCAAATTACTTCCCAATTCGGGATGCTCCGAGGATTTGGGACCCTTGTGACACCAAAAAATATTTATTCTCAAAAATAAAAAAGATTGATAAAACTTTATTGCTCTTTTCTATGTAGATACCTACGGTACCTACACCCCAACATTCTCACATCATGCAAACAGTTTATGACATTATTGTTTATATTCTTCAAATTCTACTTAAAAAACAGATAACGCAAAAATTCCTCTACTTTTTTTATCAGCGCCTAATCTGACCAAAAATATTATTCAAACTTGAATCGCATCAAGAATCAGTAGCAAAAGTGGTCTTATTTTTATTTTAACAAGAGGAACGTTTTCTGCGGGCAGAATGATGCAGCTACCGAATTACGCCGATAATAATAATATTTATAATACAATGGCCCGCTTCTTTTCGTCTTACGTACTTTTATTTTTTATTATAAATTATGCAGTTTGAACCAAACAATACTGCTCTTTATAAGTTGGGTAGGCTTGCGTATTTACAAAGCCTATACCGTTTCAGTAACGGTGACGATTGAAATAGAGAAGGTTCTGTTGCTCAAAACCATCTACAAATGACGGACGGTGACGAATGTAAAAGTAGACTAGCTTTCGTATTAATAAGGGAGCTTCCGTTTATGCAAAATCGCGAAAACTTCTGGTCTTTATTTAGGAAATGACAAAAATTGTAAAGACTTCAGAATTGCGATTGAGCGATAGTTTATAATACGATAGCAAAGTCTATTATAATGATGTTAAGTAACTAGTTTCCATTAACACCTTAACTAACTAACTAACAAACCAACACGCCGTTTCCCACATGGGTAGGCAGAGCACCGCCAAACAACTCGATCTTGGCATACACGTCTTGCCTTGTTCACATTCATACATCGTCTCATGCATGCGCTTCTATTATTCTGACTCTTGACATCGCCCGACTCAATTATCTTATTCACTTGGTCATGCCATGTCTTCCTCGGGCGTCCCCGACTTCGTCTACCATTCCCATTTGCGTCATATATTCTCCTTACACTCCTTTCCTCATTCATTCGCTCTACATGCCTAAATCGTCTGAGCGTCCTTTCTTAATCTTACTCATTACGCTTACATCAGCCTTGCATTCTTTGCGGATCTCCATATTTCTCACACGATCTTACATGGTTTTACCACATAAACGCCTCGGGATCTCATTTCTATAGCATTCAATCCACTTGCATCCTTCCTCTGCCAGTTCCATGCCTCACAGCCATACATCAGGGTAGGTACCAGCACTCCATTACGGACGGCAAGCTTCGCTTCTTTTGACAGTTTTCTGTTGGCGCCAACGGCGTTCAGTCCCAATCTAACCATTGGCAGATCTTCCTCCGCAGTCAATTTCTGGACTCAAGATTCTGGATGTTTTCATGATTTCTGGATTTCTGGATGTTTTCATGATTTTACAGAAATGAAAACTACTCTCTTAAAGTCATTACTATGATTGAAGTGGTATAAGTTTTGTGAATGATATTATGCACAAACAAAAGCTACAATATTACTACAGTCGTCTCCGTGATTAAAACGGCGTATGCTTTATAGATTGCATAACAAAACCTATTCCATTTCAGTCGCCACCGCGGATAAAATGGATTAGGTTTTATAAGCCTTACGACTTTTGTTATGCCTGCCTCATAGGAAGACAGTTATGATATTTAATGTTGTTTCTCATGAAAAGTGATTTATTTTTATCAACTTTTTATCCACAAAAATAAAGGCAATCTTTGATAATCTGCTTAGCAATCGGAGAATTGGTACCCTTTGAAAAGATTTGAAATGCACTGAGAAATAATGTAAGACGAGTTAAATAGGTTACATTAGGTTAAAGCTATTTTTTTTTTTCATAGCTTTTAATGACTTTTCAAAAAGGTGTTGAGTTGACTTTATTCTCAGTTGGCATGGAACCGAATTAACTATCACGTTTATTCTTGGATATACGCTACATCTCGAAAGTTTCCGCAACGTTGCCAGCTGCCATTAAAAGCTCAGAAATGATTTTCAACCCACGCAGCTTTCAATATTATCTTTTTCGATCTTTCCGCATAATAAACCAATGTCTACCTTCAACGGGGTGCAATAATCATTGAAGCTGTCAATTTCCTTGGCAAATAAAAAAAAATCAATAAAACTCATTCATTTTTGGTAATGCTTTCTTATTTGTTAAATTTCTTTCACAATATTATATTGTACTCGTTAAAAATGTTTTGGTTCATTCATTAAATTTTTGATTACACAATCCATTTAAGGCGGCGCTTCCCGGCTCAAAAGAAGAAGACGGAGAGATATGTAATTACGAATGTTGGACAAAGCACGCTAAAATTTTAAGTGATAAAATTGAAGCGAAAATTGCGAAAAAGCTCAATAAAACATGACTCGTTTAAAATAGAGCAAAAATCTCGTTGAACGTATCTTAAGTGTCATTTAAAGAAACATTGTGAATTTTTTCACAAATATAACTTGTAAAATAATAGAAATAGACTTGTTTTAAATAATTTTCGGAGCATATTTTGCGATTTTTTTCAATCGAGGGAATTTCATATAATTTGCGTTTTGGCGTGGAACTTATCTAAATATTATCTTCAAAAATAAGATATTTTTTTAAGAGCTTAAAAACTTCAAATGTTTAAGGGAGATATGCAAGAAATCGGTAGAAATTCGGATAGCGGCAGCTTAAATGGCAACAAAATAAGACGTGACTCCAAGTTATTAATTATATGAATTTAAATTGTTCAATAAGAAAGAGGTATCGTAACTAATATATCACTAACTACATACATTTTTAACATTATACAAATATACAACACTGAAAAGGTTTTGGTGCAAAAAAGATCTGGTAAATTTTTTGAGATGTTGGAATAAAGCATTGATTTTATATTCCTCAATGCAATTAAGTAATTATATTTATTTTAAATAGAGTAGAAAACATAAGAGGCGCCACTGTTGTTCAAATGGCAATTCTAATAACATAATCATGGTGGTAATCAAAAGCTGTGTACCTACCCTTTTAAAAAATAAAAAAGGCATAAAAGTGAAAAAGATATTTTTTCATTGCAATATAGATACCCGCTGATCTCAAAATTAGAATTGCAAAGAGGTATATATTATTATACCTTTGCAATTTTGTGTTAACATAATGACGAATAACGATATTGTAACAAAATATAAAGCACAGTTTAGAAATTGCTCACATTTATTTAATATTAGCCTAAGTACCTAGCGTTGCCCTGGCTATACATCATGTCTCTAATTTTAGATCTGAATATATTTAACTCATTCAGATCTAAAAGTAGTGTACCTAAACTCACTATTAATGATTCTTCCTTTCTACCTACTGTTACATTCAAATTTATGTCAAATTAAATGAAAGGCAATGAATTTGTAAAACATAATTTAATCAAATTTATGTCATTAAGTAGGTACCTTAAGAACAGCGCTTCATCAATTTTAATTTTTCTTTTTTTAAGAACAAAAAAATGTTTTTTTAAATGTGTATACAGTGTTCTGTATTTTCAGTGTCATTGACATTTAAAAGAACATTTGACAGGTACATTGGTGTTGCCAGCCTACAAATTTTGTAGTTCCATTTTTTTTATATTTCTCTTATTTGAGACAATAAATACTTATCATGTTTTAATATGTTTAGGTAGTTTATTTTCTTAAGTATTTTTTTGCGAAATAAATAATATTAAGTAACTGATCGTTAGTAGGTTTTATGGTTATAACGGTATTATTCCCGAGAAGTTTAGTCCATTGAACAATTCGTATATAAAAAAATCCACAACATAATACTATTTTGGCTGTCATTGAGTCCGGTTCATCAATAACACCAGCCATATTTGGCCTTACACATAAATAGTAGAAAGATCAATCCAATCCAATCCAATACTATTGCGATTCGCAATCACCGCTGTCGATTCTAATACATAATTTCGCGAATCTTCTCGATTCGCCGCATTTAATAACTGTCGTAAGCTATTTACGTCCCGCAGTACGGTAAACGAAGTAATTTTTATGATAAACTGACCTAGACCTAGGTCTCAAAGACACGCTGTTGCTGTAGACGTTGGGTCTTGTAGATCCGATGACATATAGAGGTCAGTCTTCTAATAAGTTGGTACATAATTTCGCGAATCTTCTTGATTCGCAATATTCAATAACTGTCGTAGCTATTTACGTTCCAGAGTACGGTAAACATAGTATTTTTTATGATAAACTGACCTAGTCCTAGGTCTCAGAGACACATTGTTCCTGCAGACGTTGGGTCTCATAGACTCTATGACATATTGCGGTCAACAACGACGGTGTTCAACCACGTCGAGGACTACGATAGCGCGCGGGTTGAATTTCAAGTGGCCACTTTACATATTGTCTAGTCGAGGGCTATTTTATATTTTCGCCGCCTCCTCACCTCCTGTTTCGTTCTGCACTCCCGATACGAATGCATTTTAGAAACCCGGGTAGCATAATTTTAAAGAATTCGGTGGTGTGGTATGATTTCAATGATTCTTATCATATTGTGATCCATAACCAGAGTTTGCACAATACTTACGACTATAAAATAAGGACAATTCTTTGGTTTTATCAAAAAATTGTTTCTATTTCTTCTTTTGTTTTATTCCATTATTTTTTTTGAACGCATTTTTTAAAAACTTTATTTAACTCTCAAAAATCGTGTATTTTTTTGAGTTAATTTAATAATCGTATTTTTCTTCAAAGTCATTTATTTTTGTTTTTTGTCTGTAGCGGTAGCGGTAGGCTTGGTCTAGCGGTAAACTCACCATTCAGAATTGAAACGTTGCTTGAAATGGCTTTAGCCGTGTTTAGTGACCAGATCTGAATAGCCAGGTACTCCCCCATCTTCCTCTTTCCCATCTCCTACCCCTCCCCACTACTGGTGCTCTTTAAAAAGACTCTTGTGCTCTTTAAAAAAAAATTTAAAATGCATTGTTCTTCTTCATACTTCTTCAATATGACCGTTGTTCATTACCCACTGCACACAGCAATGTAATAAAAACCAAGTTTTTATTAATATGTCAGTACTTGAAATATAATGACTACTAGAAATGCCTTCCAATCACCCTGTATTCCCCAGATTTTATTTAAATATACAAAAATTACTAACCGGTAGGAGGTGTGCCATAGAATCCCCGGTTCCAGCTAGTGAGACGCTCTCATTATGAAAACAGTTATAGAATTCTTCGTCTCACCTATTCGATTAAAATATTAAAGAAAACAATCGACCACATCCTATAAATCAGTACACGCCGATACAATGAATGGAGAGCCATTCTATTGTAGAATTGAATTGCTTCAGATATCTACATTATATTATTTGCATCGGTGGAGTTGCATTCAAATGAAAACTTTATTGCTGCTGGTAAAATATTAACACTTCTCTTTTTTCCTATACCTCTATACTTATCTTTTGTACTTGGAAACGTTATTTGATATGGTATTTTTTTCCATGCGAGTTGTTATTTTTTATTTCTTTATTTTTTACTAGCTACATTTACCTTATAGTACCAAACAATTTGTACATCTAATTGTATAATAATAAAGTTGTCTAAAATACACTAGTAATCTAGTTTTGTGAGAATTGTGAGCTGTGCTGATTTAAGGTAAAACTCATGTCTGCCAATTACTTACGAAATGCCTTACAACTCCAAAGCCCCGAAGATCCCAGAAGCCCCAGATCTGTAAAAAAAATATCCTCCTTTTGCCGAAATTTTTTGAAATTTTTTTTGTACATTTTTTCTTTTTACATGAGCTCCGCACAGGAGGCCCTGAGGAAAATAATCTCCCTCAGGGCCTATGTCATCTTTGGGGATGCTGTGTGGAGGGTTTTTTAAGGAAAGGAAATGGAGGAGAATTCTGGGAAGGAAAAGAGTTTAAGGGGTGGGTAGGAATTGTCCAAATTTCTCGACGATTTCCTCTTAATGAAATAAAGTTTGTTATTTGTTTACAGTGAACATTGATTTAGAATTTATATAAATTACAATCATACGTGAGGAAAGAACACCCCACCTGAAAAGACAATCATTAGCTTATAAATCTTTATCTTTAGATTGTCAAATTTTTAATTAACAATTATAATTGAAATGATTGACATTCTTTGGAGCAAACGGTGAAGTTGATGCGATTGATGAAGAGATTCAATACACTTTCTCATAATGGTATTTCATACATTCATAATACATGAATTGTTAATATCATGGGCTAAAAAACCTCCTTTCAATCTGTATGTTGTCTATGAATGTATTCTCTTTATGTTGGTACCACTTTAACTAATGTGATCTCCTCCTGACGTCATTTGTGTTCTTCTTATATGCTGGTATCAATCTGTGAATGTATTCTCCTATAGACTAGATTGCTCATATGGCACCGCAAAAAATGAATACCTACGTTCAAAGATCTCGTTTCACGTTTTAATTAATGGTATTAATGAGGAGTGTTATCTCATCGGAAGCCGATTGTCAGTTCTGACTTTCTTCAGATTAAACTTTCAAAGTTCGAACGGTTATTTTTATTTCGTGGGCTATTGGTTAGGTAGGTACTGTTATTTTATAAACTTTCGTATCTTCTCTTTGATACGAGTTATTGTAATTTTTTTATGATATAGTTTTTTTTTCTTTACGAATGTACGTGTAAGGCGCGCAATTAGAGTTGAGGTTGTCGATGTGTCGATCTGCTTACAGAAAAATTGTAAACGTTGAATGTGAGGACAGGATGCCGAAATGTTTAATATATTATAATAAAAACAAATATAAAACTTTTTTCCACTTTAAGTTTAATGACCGTAACCGGTTTCAGCTCGCTAGAGCCATCTTCAGACTGGTTTGGACCAGTCTGAAGATGGCTCTAGCGAGCTGAAACCGGTTACGGTCATTAAACTTAAAGTGGAAAAAAGTTTTATATTTGTTTTTATTATAATATATTATAATGGAATTCCACCATGAATTATCAGTTTCAAAAATAGAAATATTAAAAAGCCGAAATGTTTTTTTGTGAATGTATAAATCAGAGAATTGATCTATCATCACGAAATTTGCACACATATATCTGTATGCATTTTCTTAGTCAATGCAACTGTTTTATGCATGAGATTTGCACCTTGAGGTAAGGAGCTTCAAAGTATCAAATTAAATCTATAAAAAGAGAAACGACGCTAAAATGTTTGTTTCAAATGTTCAATAGTTTAATTATACAATAGTAATGAGAGTTATAAAATGCCAGGCGACGTCCGTTGGTAGCTACAAGTATCAAATAATCAAGATTGAACGGTATTGCATGGTTACTATTTGAATCTTTCATTTAAATTAAGCATCAATGAGTTTATTAAGAATACCGATTTACCCGACATTCCGAATTTCTTCAGATTTGTAACCTATTTTCCTTTTAGTTCTTAAAAAATTTTGTTATTTTTGAAGATAATATCTATTCATTTGCTGGGCCGGAACGGTAATTATATGAAATTCCCGAGATAGCAAGAAATAGCAAATTATGCTCCGAAAATTATTAAAAACACATTTTGTTCTGTTATTTACAAGTTATATGTATGAGAAAATTCACAATTTTTTTTAATATAACGCGCTCCCTTTAAATTCGTATTTAGATACGCGTATCTCCCTTTCAAACCATATTAGTACCCTTTACACACAGAGTTCGGAGCGGGACGTGCCCCACGCCACTTCAGGCCGCCGCGCAGAAAAGTCTCACAGTGAACTGCGCCGTAAACCGTTATCTTACTTTCGGTCTTTACTTTTCTGCGCGGCGGCCTAAAGTGGCGCGGGGCACGTCCCGCTCCGAACTCTGTGTGTAACGGGTACTATTGTCTTTTTGAACGCTTACTACGGAGCCTTGTACGGCGCGGTGTACCCGCTCCAAAAGAAGAAGTTGGAGAAATTTGTAATTAAGAATGTTAAAGGGAGCGCGCTATTATTAAAAATGATAATATTTAAGCGAAAATTGTGGAAATGTTTAATAAAACATGACTCGCTTAAAATAGAGCAAAAATCTCGTAGCGAATGCCTAAAATAGCATTTAAAGAAACACTGTGAATTTTTTCATACAAATAACTTGTAAAATAAGTGAAAAAAACGTGTTTATAATAATTGTCGGAGCATACTTTGCGATTTTTTCTATCCATGGAATTTCATATAATTGACGTTTCGGCGTGAGGAATGTATAGATGTTATCTTCAAGAAAAACATATATTTTTTAAGAGCATTAAAACTTAAAGTATTTAAGGAAAATATGAAATAAATCGGTAGAAATGCGGAAAGCCGGGCCTTAAGCCGCCGCTACCCGAATTTCTACCGATTTCTTTTATTTATTTTTTATTTATTTGTTTTATTTCAGTAAATTGTACATTTAAGTTACACATATCTCCCTTAAAAATTTGAAGTTTTTAAGCTCTTAAAAAAATATATGTTATTTTTTAAGATAATATACGTTCCACGCCGGAACGCAAATTATATGAAATTCCCTCGACATAAAAAAAAAATGCAAAGTATGCTCCGAAAATTATTTAACACAGGTCTATTTCTGTTATATTACAAGTTATATTTGTGAAAAAAATCACAATGTTTCTTTAAATGATACTTAAGATGCCTTCTACGAGATTTTTGCTCTATTTTAAACGAGTCACAATTTAAGTAAGCATTTTCACAATTTTCGCTTCAATTTTATCATTGAAAATATTAGCGCGCTCTGTCCAACATTCGTAATTACATATCTCTCCATCTTCTTATTTTTGAACGCTTACTACGGAGCTTTAAAATGCAATAAAACAAAGCAGAAAAACATTTATTTCCCTTTAAACCTTATTTCATCCATACGCCAAGCACAGCATTAAGCATTTGTGTTTTTCCGTTGTAAAGTTCACGCTTAACATTACCATTCGCCTGCATTAAAACTTTGAATACGTTCCTGGTGTTGCCTTATTTTTCAATGCATAGCTTTTATAGACTCATATTGAATTGAATCGAAGCGTTTAATGCAGCATTGTCACTTAAAAGGATTTTTCTAGAAACGAGCATTGATAATAACCACGATTCATTTTAATGTCGCATCAAAATAATTTTCCTCTTTACATTTTTTTATTAGTTATAAGATAAAACTGTTCTTCCATATTTTCTTTAAGAATAATGACAATAATAGAATTCACTGACATGTATTTCGTGAATACAGCGTGTTACAAACTTGTTATTCGAAAGGAATATTCCAGTATAATTTAAAATCAGCTGTTTTTTAACATAGGTAAAAAAAATATCAATTGTTAAACCTTTGCAAATACTATTAAATAGTATTGACTTTTTTTATCACTTTTTCGCTAAAACTTTACTTATCGCTTTTTCGCTTTTTTTTACAATAACTTCATATTTTCGAAAATAATTTAAATCTAGCTACTTACCCGGGAAATTAACAAAAATGTCAAAGGTTCAGTCTTTCTCGATCACCATTAATTAACAAATCAACAGAAAATAAATTATTTCATATTATGTACATTTTTGTTTATTATAGTAATAATATATTTTTTTGGAATAACTTGATGAGTTAAACCTCAAATTGCAATTGTAGAAGAAGTAATTCATGTTATATAATTTTTTTATTTATAACTAGCGAGTTGGCTTTTAGAAAAAACAAAATTGTTTTGTTTAAATAAAGACAGACATTCCTGGGTTACGAATAACTCGGTATTATTTGAAAATCTCCTACTATCACCGCAGTAAGCGGAAAGTATTAATAAAGTCTTAATGAATTTCGATTAAAACTTTTATTTCACAAATGAGTTGGCATTTCTCTCTACGTCCCTACACAGATGGCATTCAATTTCTGCAATGTCATTAGTTAATCATTGGTGGGGGTCCAATTACAAGATAATAACGTCTCCCAGATTGGTGTTCAGAACCTGGTATCCGAAATATATTGTGATTTAGTAATTTTATTTATTGTTTTAATGTAATTTTTTTTTGTTTTGTTTCAGAAACTATACGAAGAAAGAAAAGTGGATAACAGATACATCGTAACGTACATACACTGCTACGTCCTAAAAAGTTTAACAGATCTTTTTTTCGTTTAAAAGTGTTTCGAAATGTTTTCCTTTGACTTCGAAAGTGTATGAATTTGTGAGTTGTTTTTCATTTTTTACGACTGCACCCCTTTGGGCCAGAGCGAGTGAAAGAGATAAACTGTGGTGTAGTTGATAAGTGCGAACGAGATGACGAACCTTGGCCGCATCAGGGTTGTAGTGCTGGGAGGACGCAAAGTTGGAAAATCAGGTATGTTTTTTTTTTCACTTTTTTAATGTAAATGAATACCAACTGTGTGAAATTATTATCCAGCGTGTGCATATTTTTAGTTTTATTGTGAATGACTGCAAATTAAAAACAAGTAAAAATATAACTTCCATCAAGAAGGAATAAAAAAATCTTTACTTTTTAACAAAAAGCTGAAAGCTGTTTTTTAAAGCAGTAAAAATCCTCGGAAGATGAGCTCTGGCCTCAAGAAAACTGCACCGTCAACGCTATTCGTTTTAGTTCGCAATATAATTTTCATTTAAGTAGATTGAAATTTGAAATGATGGCAGCAAATGGAAACTAGCAAAAAATAGGAAAAGTCGTCATCCAAAAATATGTAAATGATTGTTTAATTTGAATAAAAAAATATAATAAAATGAATTAATACATAAATTAAAAAATCCTTAATGAGACGAAAGATAATTAGCCCAATAAAATAAAATACAATTGAAGGTAAATCATCAAAACAAGCGTCAGCAAGTTCTGACGTTTGTTTTGATGATTGAACTGGAGGTATGAACTGGAAAGTTTAAAAATAATCACTCCTATTTCATGGTGTTTAAGTTATTAGCCGTGACGTCATTTGAACCCATGTTAGATATGTGCCCATCTTTATTATGCAATTAGGTCCTTTGGGAAGTGAATGTCCGAAATGACACCTGTGGTTTTAACGCCAAACCGCACCGAATCTTAAGGCGGTCACCACTGGCTTATAGAAATGAAGAGGATGGTAAAGTGGAATGATTGAAAAAAATGCATAAGAAACTTAACAAAACATTTCACTGTAGTTAGTTTAAGCGTGTTAGTATTTCTTGGAAAATGGAATTAGGGGCACCCATCGCCCAAATAACCGCTTTACAAATTCGCACAACAAACAAATGCACGGGAAGACAATGTAGACTTGCCCTAATCAACAAATGATACTGTGACAATCAAAGACATTTCAAATCGAGACCTCGCTAATTCGACAGCTCTAAAACGTCTATTAAACGTTTCGGACAGCCGTGTCCGTACAGTCCGAAACATTGACTAAAGAGAGAGGAAGTGCAACACGGTATGATAACCCAAAATATAATCACGATAATAAAAATACATATGAAAAGTGAACTTTTTCTTTCTTTCGGTATCTATTTCATTAGATCTCCGTAGGCATCATTTTTTCGCCGACACTCACCGCTATTACTTACTTACTTGTTTCTGTAATCGGCATTGCTTGTTATTGTACTGACATTTTGTTCAATCAGATAAATGCTAAGCTCTGTAAAGCTACGAATTTAAGCTATTTATTTATGCCCTAGTGGGCTTTTACAAGATAAGTAAACAAGCAATACAGTTATGTTAGGTACATAGTATACAATATATAAAGATTTATGTTTAAATTAAGGCAAATTAAAATTAATAGTATGTAGTAAAGAAAGTAAATATGTATAAAGAAACAGAAATATAAAAATAAAAAAAGTGTATTCACTAAGGAGTCGTGAAATCGTACATCTCGGTAAATTAATTATAAAGACTTCGTTTTAAAACTAACACGGAATCTTTAAACACGTCTACAGCATTCCCAAATTTATTGCCAAAATGATGTAGTCTGTTTAAGGTGTATGAGCTTCATAGTTAGTTTTAAAATTGTCACAGAAAAAGGTAGCACTTAGCCTCGTGTTTCTGGTCGGTACATACAATTTTATTTTGGCGAGAATTTCAGGGTTGTCAATGCAATTATTGATAATTTTATTTAATGGTAGCATTATTAAGTTCCATTGTTTCATCAAAAAGACATAGTTTATTTTTTTAATTGGAATATTCAGTTTAAAGTTGATAAATCTTAGAAATTTGTGCTGTACCCTTTCTATATTGTTGGAATGTACTTTATACAATGGGGACCAAATAGGCGAATTATACTCTACCTGGCTTCTTACAAAAGAAGTGTACAATGTTTTCAAACATTCTAGAGACCCTGGTATTCCAGCAGAGTTCTGGGTTTTCGCCAAAAATGCCATTATACGTTGGATATTTATTTTTTAGGGTGAAGATTATTTGTTTAGATAAAGATAATTATATTAATTAAATGTCTTACAGAAAAAGGAAAACGACAATTTTTATCAATTGTATTAAGATATGTCAAAAACCTCATTTAGGTATTCAATGTTGCCTAGGTTGAGGATCTTTATTTGAAGCTTACAGAACCAAGAAATTTACAGAGACCTAAATATGATTACCTAGATCATGGAAGGTGTGAAGCCGAAGACCAAATCGCAAAGAGAAGAGAAGATACTTTAACTTCACTTAAAAAAGATCAATTAACTTAAGAATCAGACATCAGGGGACTTACAGGAGTAGCGTTTATGGTAGTAGGCATTTCCAAGATGTCTTCGGGATCCTCCTAAGAGTTGCTCCGCCAAAGATGGACATTTAAAATACATTTTTCATATGACACATCTTCTTTGGTCTTTCATCACAGAGTGAATGTTTTGTTTGCCCCTCAAAAATCAGCAAATTTCTTTGAGCTTTTACCGCCTGCGTGCCGCTAATTATATACCGGGCCATCTTTCCATCATTTTACGAGAAGGACTTGAGAACGAGAGTGGACACCACTGTAAGTTAAATTAATTATAATTATACCGCATTTAATGCACGCACATAATTTAAGTTAAAAAAATATTACTCGTCTTACTTTAGTTGGTTTTCCTTTACAGATGCTATAAAAGCTACAGTAGTTTGACCTATTTCAACTGTCCTATATACACGGTGATAGTTTTTGTACAAATGGTACTGATTGACAACCTTAACTTTGCAGTCGGTGGCATTGATTGTATGAATATAAAAAAGAATCGTTAGTTAACTCATTTTGCGAGGCGCCATGGTATATGGTTCCGCCACACCGGGAACCATTCATTGGATAATCACTTACACCTCTGCCATAGGTCACTCCAAGTGGTTCACTACGTTTAGTAACTTAGCGGGTGTGCCCGGGTTCATGGGGTTAGGTTTGTTCATGTCTTGATGGCGTTTGCGTTTGCGTCGGCCCATCAGTTGCGCAACGGGCCGGATCGGGAGAGGCCGTTTGAACTCTCCAGGCGGACAAGTCCTACCCTAAAAAGGTGCTCCGCACCCTATCCCGAAAGTTGAAATATGCCCTGAAGGAGATAATTTTTCTCAGAGCCTCCTGTATTGATTGAGTTTGTGTTAAAAAAAGTTAGTTGTTGATCCTTTAGTCGATACAAAGAATTGTGTGTCAAGTTTAACATTGTAATATTATTTGGCCATATTAACAAATTTGGTAAAAGCGAAACCTGATTGGAAACTTAAACATTACCTAATAAATATTGGAGTCAGGAAAAAGTTTTAAATTTTTGGCTAACAAATCTCAAAGTTTTCAACTTATTATACAAAAATGAATGTATTGTATCTACATAAAAAAATGTAGCTAAAAATATACCTATTTTTAGTCGAAATCTGGTCACCATGCAAACGAATTTACGAACACCGCGACGACCATCAATGTGTATATCTTCGCTCGGTGTGTGCACCAGTTTTTGCCCAGTCATGTGGGTTATATTTTTGTGGTGTTATTGAATATAATATCGCCCAAGAAGAGAGCCTGTGTGTTCTAATTATGAAATTATCTTCCTTGCGAAAAGTTTAATTTTACTTGTTTTTTGTATTTACCAAAAAACTTTGTACTTGTTTCCTCGCGGCGTAAAACACTGGATTAAAATGATTTTATATTACCACTATTACCTTAATTTCACCGATTATTCTAATGTCTCGATTACATTTATCGATTATCGACATCTATTTTAACATTTTTATGCATTTTAATTTGTGTTTTTTGTGAATACCGCATAAGCTGAAGGTAGTGGGGAGACGAAGGAAATAGAGAACAAGAAGGTGGGAAAGTACCTGGCTTTTCAGATCTAGTCACCATACACGTCTAAAGCCATTTCAAGAATAATGGTCTTACACCAGGGCGATACTGAGAGTATATTCCAAGACCGTGCCTCAAATATACCGTATTTTAAAATTATTAAATTGTGAAATAACACAAATCAATCAAATAAAATTTACTTGCGCACCACGGAGACCACCGACCTCGCCGATCTTCGATATTGTTAAATTGACCAGTCGATTACGAAGGTTTAGCAACATCCGTAGGTAGGTTGAAAGAAATTTCGGAAAAAATTGCATTTTATTATAAATTTTGCATTTTCGTTAATTAAAGACTACCTACTGGGACATGCTTCCAGAATTGCCTTCGTCAAAAATAACTGTTCCGAAATCCATTGCCAGATATGACTTTAGTTAAGCTTGACAACCACATAAAATTAGTGAGGTACATCTCATCTATTCATTTCCCCATCTCCTTCCCCTCCACAATTATTTCAGCCTCAAGAAACTCTCCGATTCCTATAGCCCACAGAGAAGTTAGGTGTTAGGACACACAAAATAAAACTATTAATGAATAGATTTAAAAAGGCAGGATCTCCGTAAATTCGTGAAAGCATTTCTTCCACATCTCCCTTCATCAAAAACTGTGCTTTCCATATCAAAATTAATGTCCTCACGTAAAAAAATAAGTTTATCCATACTGTTCTTTTCTTTCGTAATGAAAAAACAAGTTTGTAATAAAGGGTAACCGGGCAACTCAACACAGTGCTAAATTAACACATATATTTTGAAAAAAGATATAAAATGAGGAAAAATCGTGCTTTTTTTAAATTTTATATCACTTTTAAAAGAAATGTTGATTTGCCACTGTGTTGAGTGGTCAAGGAACTGTGTTTAAAAATTTTTTAACAATTCATCAAATAGTTTATGTTAATTTTCACGTTCTGGAAAAGTTCTATTCAAGTTCTGTGATTATTTCAGTGTCATGAAGCAACTGGCCTATTATAACAAAAAACTTGAATAGAACTTACACAGAACGTGAAAATGAATTATTTGATGAAATTGATTCAGATATTTAATGAATCTTTCAAATTTTTTGAACCAACCCATCCTTACAAAGTATAAACTTGTCTTCATAATCTTAAAACTAGAAACTATTAAAACTATTTTATCAATAAGAAATTTCCGGTCTAACTTTCTATAACGTTAAAAATAATTCAAATCTTTCATCAATCAAACTAATATAATTTACACTCTTATCAAAACTGTCAAGAATATCAATTGGGGACAAATAGATCACAGCCTTACTTACCTACTTTCATACGTAGAATATGATTTGTTATTTAGACTTAGAAAAAAGAAATCGTCTCCTTATCAATCGGGTTAAACCAAAAGAACGAATTGTTTAGAATTATAAACACGTACCGTGATATGAATAGATGAGTACTGAGCCACAAAACGACACACAACAAATTTGTGTTGATTGTAAATTAATTATCAGTCATCAATTTCAACAGATGATACATTCTGCATTCGCAATTATTTTATATTGAATCATTAAAACATTGTTGATGATTGATTTTAGCAATGCTGAACAAATTTAACCATTTCCGTTCTGCAACTTTATAGTATTGAGGAATGTATAAAGCAGGTGTAAAATCATTTTTTTATCTTGAAACCAATAAATAACAATCAATTAAATGAACAAATATGAGACTGCGTGTCAAGAATACATGTGTTATCACCCACCTAGCTATTTTCAAAATTTGATTGTATAATAAGTCTCTGGTGGCTTGTTCACATTGAACAAGTAGTAAGTCAAGTAGAGAGTATACTTGCTACTTGACTCGCCGAAAATCGTTCGCATTACTTTCAAATAGACATTATTGCCCGCTGCCCCTTGCAAGATGACGGGCTGTTACACAGCAAAGTAAATACGCTAATTAACCATAAATATTGTAACGCTTCGAAGAGGTGAAATTTTAGAGCATGTGGAAGTATAAATTAGGAAAATGAAAATAAATAAACTATGGACACGAAGAGAGATTAATTAATAACAGCATAAATAAATAATTTTAGAGTAGCATTTTCGCTCCAACGCCACAACATTTCCGCGCATCTACAAAATAACTCTGCTAAAACGCGGGTTCACGCATGTTAGTGCGCACGGACGTGTGGTGGGGGTCCCTACTCGCCCGAAAAATAGAACGAAATGGATTGAATCTACTAAAGAGCTGACTAACCCGCTCTACTAAAATTGTGGTGTTCGGACGCGTATAATATACTCGCTACTTTACTAAAATATTCGCCAAATGCGAACGGCTCTTCAATTCAACACTCGTTTTTTAATTTGATCGTCGAAAAATCTAAAACAAACAATTTGGTTTTTTGTGTTTTTTTTTTTTTGTGTTAAATATTTATAATGCATTTTTAGCTCGCTTATTTTATGAAACCGCCACCTGAAAATAGTTGAGTTACTCAGAAATTTCAGATGGAAAAAGCTGTGTAAATTTCATCACGCCAGGGCTCACTATTTTGCTGCTTCAAGACACGGGTTCTCTACATGGATGATGCTGTAATCTGGGTTTATTTCATAAAACTAGTACCTTTTATGGATGTTGTTAATCGGAATCTCACGTTAAAACATTTTTAACCGAATCGTGTTCTCACGAAGCCCTTACTCGATTTTCCGAAGGTATTATCGCACATTACTCATCTTGTGATCGTATATAACCATTATTTCATTCATTTTGGTATTCAAAAAGGGTCGAAACTGCGACGTTTAGTGATTTGTGGCGCTCAAAATAACTGTCCTTGACATTCTACTGAGCCAGATATTATCAATATGGTTCTCCGAAAGGACAGGACGTGCATTAATCACATTATCTAGAATTCACTACAAATCGTAAAGACTTAACTGCCTGTAGTCGGTACTAAAAAAACTCACTAGGTTTTGACATGCAATACAACAGGTAGGTACACAAAAGCGTACACAAGGCATACTTATTTATTTTTTTATTCTTGAAAAATATAATAAATATTTTTCGAACATGTCAGTTCTCGTGATAGATACACATTTTTTTTTATGTTGACGCCTACATTTTTATAATTATTTTATTATTTTAAGATAGGGTCTTGAATTCCCTCCAAGGTTTATATGCAGTTGCAGTGCAACATCGTTTGTTGTTCAGTCAGTAGCCGAACCTGCGTCATAATACCATCAACCAAATTCGAACTATTTAGGAATTTATGTTTTTTGATCGATCTGCAATCGGAATCAGATTAACTAAATATTTATTTTTCTGCCATCGGAATCAGATTACCGAAATACTGCGTACGTTTTTTATAGTATCCCTATTTTGTGAAAATGCCCCTTGGAAAATACAAGTTCGTACTCTACGCATTGGTAATTTCAAGTAGCAACTTATGTAAGCGACCGAAGTCTGCAGGGATCATCTCTTTGCATTGTAACTGATTTCTTGTGGTCATGTTTCCAGGTGTGAGTAGAAATAGCTTAGTGGGTACCTACTCACAAGATTCAGATAGTAAGTACTTGGTGTTGTTTTCAAAAATTGGAACGTTTCGTGATTTTATTTAGAGAAAGCACCGCGTGAAATTGATTTTCACGCACTATTTTATCATTTGAAGAATTAATTATAAGGCTTAAACTTCAAATATTTATAAAGACTACGATAGACAGTGTGAAAAATCCTCTTCCAACGAAAAACTGACGATCCTTATGAATGTCAATAAGGAGCGAATAAATGCATATTTTATAACCTTATAAGACAACGTTTATCTTTTCCTGTATTTCATTCTAAGGCAATTTAAAACCATCTGGCTAAAGTATCTTATTATCTGTAAAAGAATCACTTTTTTGCATACATTTATTTTCCTAGTGTATCCATTTATCAGTTGTGGAAAAATCGTAAACCAATCAGTCCCATGTACCAACTTTAAGTAAATAATCTGGTCTAGTCACTTGTAGGTATATTTTCGTATAAAACCACGCCCGCACAACGCACTCTGCCGCTCCCAACAAGCAAGTGAATAATTATTAAATTAAGGGGGTATTCTAGTCTAGAAGCATGAATTGTAGGTGTTTTTTCAGTTGCAATAAAAAAAAAACAATAATATTTTTACCAGTCATTACTTTACTAAATATTTAGTAAACATTAAAGAATACATTAAAAAAAAAATCCTAAATGTTATAGGGTGTTGAAGTGGGGGGTCTCAAAAAAATGGCGCGCCCTGGTTGACACAATTGCAACCCTCCTAGTTATCAGAAAAAAATAATTCTTAATCCAGACAAATGCTGCTTTGGCCCGTACCTCGAAAAAGTAAAAAAAAAATTTTTTCACAAAAACGCGGCTGTCTGAAATAAAAAGACATTTTTTTTTACTTTTCGGAATTTTTAAAAAATAGTAAAAATTGAAATTTTGTTATAATTCTAGTAGGAGCGATAGAAAAAGCCCATACAAATTTTCAAGCATATTGGTTTCGTAAAACTTGAGATATTGTGTCAACCGTCTCGAAAAAAGTTGTTTTGAGAAAAATACGTGTAAAATTTTGTTCTATTTAGATTCCGTCTAAAACGCGAAATTAAAATGGTTTTAACATTTAAAATAACATGAATTTCTAAAAATCGTTTTAAGGAGATATTTTTGAATATTTATACTTTGGAAAAATTAAGAAAAAATTTTTTTTTTCCAGACTAGAATACTGCCTTAAGCGATCCAAAGGGCAAAATAAATTTAGGACGGGCTGTTTTAAAAAAAAATAAGAGAAATCTTCAACTTTTGAAGTCAATTTTCAAGGTCTGTGAAAATTATATTCAAGTTCTGTGATTATTTCAATTTCATGAAGCAACTGGCCTATTAACTATCTAACTGTTATCAATATAATAACAGGACTTGAATAAACCTTACACAGAACTTGAAAATTAACTTCAACATTTGATAATTTGTTAATTTTTTTTGAAAAAACCCGTCCTTAGTGTACCAATTCAATTTGATTGTAAAAGTGCATTCAAGCCTTCCAAGCGTCAGAGGATTAGCCTTAGATTAGACCGCATCACTCAGTTTCCTATAATAATATGTTTAATATTATTTTCGTTTGAAATTCTGCAGCTGCGTTACTAATAAAAAATATTAAATGCGCCAAGCGCATTTATAAAAAAGTATAACGTATTTATTATGGGTCACAAATAATTTCATACATTCTTTTGACCCTTTGCTGCAAAGTTTATGGCTATTTTAAAAATGCTAATATTTCGCCCTTTCCAGGATGCTCGCAGCTAGTTCTACTTTGTAGCCTTCAATAACATGCATTACTTAAACTTTTGTGTTCGTTATGATGAATTAATTTCTACTCTTTTCTAAGTAAATTGAATAAAAATATACCTGATTACTCCTTTCTCTCGCTCTAGGACCGAAGTACATCATATCCCGCACATCCATCTTAGTAACCGCAATACCGCCGTTTTCAATCTGCCATTCTCTTTGTTTTTCCATTTTCTAGAGGTGTTACGTCTTGCAATTACATATATACCATGTACTCAAGTTGTCTGTATATTTTACTATGTACAACCAAGTGCCCACGTACGGTCTTCGTAGTAGAGTGGTAATCTCCTTGCCCTTGATCCTAAAACACCCGAAAATAACAATATTATTTGTATTTGAAATAATATTAAACTTAAAACTTTTCAAATATACCTAGAACATAATTCTCAAAATAGAACAGATCTGAAAATTTGTTTGAAATAGCAATAGGTTTCTCATGTAATCAGACCTAAATAACAAGGTACTTTCTAACCTTCCACCACCCCTTCTCATTTCCCTCCATAGCTTTTATCCTCTCATTACTTATACGTCCAAATTGGGATACTATCGTTCTTGTTGCTCGTAGCGGTTGGAATTCTTATGATATACGAGTACCTCATAAAATGATACCGCGTTAATTTACCAAAGAAACCGCTCAAATAACGTTCCTACTTCCATTTAAGACTGGACAAAAGTCCTTTAAAAATTTAAAACTTTGTTCAACAAGTAAGGGATTCTTCTATCCTTTGCGGAAATGTTTCGTGTGCAGCGATTTCTTCTCTCGTTTCTGCCCATCTGCAGCCTCTCGTCTCTCCTCGGATCACGGAGTATCGCTTACTGAGCGACTGCCGCGATGACTTACGACTCAAGACCCGTATTGAAAAACCATTGATTCAGAGGAGGCGACGACAAACTACTATGGCGCCAATTCCCCACCACTCGGCTCTTAACCTCTTTCAAGCTAAATCATGGCAGATATAGATTCATTCAAGCGAAATCATTTCAGATGTAGATTCTTCGATCGCCAACTCGTTATCTGGAATAGATAATGAATTGGCGATCTTTATCACGTAAAAGCATTTATCTGTTTGCTTTTCTTAAGCGCCTAAAACTTTATACTGTGGTGATATTTGCACTTTTTTTTCTAGCTTTGCAATGTCTAGTATTTGAATAACTGTAGTACACAGACACGATACGATGGTCAATATAGAACAGCTGGTAAAGAGTGGCACGAAAAGCCGTTCCTATCTTAAATAATGGAGCGGAACTTTAACGTGATGGTAAAAGAGTTTTAAAAAGAAAGACGAATTGAATTAGGACATTTTTTAACAATAATTTTTCAAACTTACAAAACGACCCTTTTCAGGGCCAAAATATTCAATGTTATGAAATTATAATCGGAAATACTTAGCTTTTCTTTTTGAGGTGTTGAGAGGGTTGTAGGCTGAGTTAGAATCTGGAAGTCAGTAGGTCCAAGGGCGACGGGCGTTTGAATGAATGTAATACGATATGTCCGATAGAAAGAGTCTGGCTGGAGTGGCCAAATCATTATCAACTCCCGATCCGACTCGCCACGCTTCCACCACCAAGATCTACACAAATTTTACCACCATTGAACCAGGCCATCCCTGCTAAGTCACCAAATGTAGCGAACCTCTTGGGGTGACCTATGACAGAGGTGTTGGTTATTCAATAAACGGTTCCCGAAAATTTATGCCGATTTAGCGATTTTTAGCGAGCTTTGTCATTTGAATGTTGAGCTATGGTGGCTTTAAATTATTCATGCATCAAAAAATAAGAAAAAAACACATTTTTGCATTGTCGAAAAAATTCAGAAGATTGTTGAATAAGATACGAAGCCAGGTAGTAATCATGTTTGTACCAGAAGTTTTATTATAAATATTTCCGTTACTTTTCTGGTTGTAGAGCCTTAACAATGTCTTCACCAAAAAGCTCAGACAAAACCCGCTGCCCAACACAATGAACTTATCACGCGGCCAACGGGTTAGCCAAAGTTCAACTGGCGCCAAGAGCAAAACTCTTCCTGTTTGCCGCCATCTTTCTTTTTTGACAGCTGCTTCGTCCTTGCGATGACGTATGTTCGAATTTCGAAACGAGATTCGCGGCTAAAGACACGGCGCGCCACATAGCGGTATGCTATTAATACCTCGGAAGTCCCGGAACGGCTTCGGAAGAGCTTTTGTAAGTGCAATTCCAAAGGACTTATTTGCATATTTTTGTAAGCGAGCAGATGCAGTAATTTGATAAAGGAAATTAAATTATTATATTAAAGATGCTTCAACCTGAGTGAAGGAGTTATTTATACTCAAGCACGGCTCTTATTTTTTGTCGTTTCTTTGCAAAAGCCTTAAAACAATTTTTGTAATATCATTGAAACCGCTCCTTACTCATAATAGCAGAATAAGATAATACCACGGTAATACGAACCCGTTCGTATTATCTTGGTATTATCTTATTCTGCGATTATGAGTAAGGCGGCTGTGTAATAAAAAATAATAACAAAATACGGGGTGGCAAAAAAATTGTCACCCGATGTTCTTTGGCTTTAAATTTTTTTGTGGATTAAAAATTTTGGTTCTGCTTTTGGATTGTGTTTATTTGGTGTCTTCATTTTTTTTCGTTTAAGTTAAGAAAGTGATATCGGTCAAATGGCCGCCGGCAGAATTTATGACCACGGGCCCGATTTACGGCATTTTCCATCACTCTTTCCAGAACTTTCGGCGATAGGTTCTCGCATTCTTGACGGATATTCTCTTTGAGGGCTTCAAGAGTCTGAAGCTTATTGACAGACTCGGGACTTCAAGAAACCCCACAAAACGAAGTCTGGGACGGTTAAATCGGGCGATCTTGCCGGTCAGTGCAAATCACCAAAACGAGAGATTAGACGACTCGGAAATGCGTTTTTTCAAAAAATTTCTACGTTTTTGAGGAATATAGCGATTCATGTCATGTTGGCATGTATTTTTTATCCTTTTACTTCACATATGTCAAAGCAGAACTGACATTTGCCGCCATTTGCAAAAATTATGGCATCTCCCGATAGGGTGACGACTGATGACTTTTGCGCCACCTTGTATAAACATACAAGTGACAAGCGTTGATCTATGACCAAAGGTCGGCTGTGTGTGGTTTTCCAACTTCGGATATAAATTGAGCATTGAATATTTGAAAATGGCTTAATTATTATCTTACTAGAAAAACTTACTTAAATAGTGTAAATTTATAATATGGAACTGTCGTAACATAAAAATATTCGTAAATTTGTGGAGAAAAGAAAAAAATATGTTTGTCAAAAATTATTTTGTTTTCTTTTAACAATTATTTTTTTCAACGTTTATTTTTTATTAGGATAGGCACAACAATTCTTTTAGCCTTTATGGACTACATGCCACTGAAATGTACCTAAATATACAAATCGGTGTATCTACCAAAACAGGCTGAGGTTATTTCAAGAACTTTCAGATTTATTATCTCTCACCAGGTCATTACTGGGAGAATCTGTAACTCTTCACTGTTCACTGTTTATGGTCACTGGTCACTGTTTATGAACCCAGACTGAAAACTACTCTTTTTTGTGAAACCACCATTCTGATTCGAAACATGGCTTGGAAAAGCTTTAGCTCAGTTTAATAACCAGATCTAGTAGCCGGGTAATTCTCAACCTTTCTCTTCCTCATCTCTACACACTCCCCACTTCCATTCTCACAATAGAAATAAATCGTTTTGAAATAAATAAATAAATTAATTAATTAACAAATTTGGTGAATAAACGTTAACCGTCCTACTGAGACCAATTTCTAATTGTAAATTATTTAAAACAATTAAATAAAAGTATTCTCAATTTGTTTTACTTTAATTTTTCAAATATCTCGTATAAAAACTTTTAACAACAATAAATTTAAAACTAAATCAAATTTCTCGGAAAAACTGCAATAGGTATTCAATATTATGAATTGTCCGTTAGGGCCTATTATTTCTGCAGAAATGTGTTTACTTTACGCCTTGCAGAAAAAACCTCGAGCAGACTTAAATATGTAAGATTAGGACTGCGTATTTTTTGATAAATTACTATACGTTGCACAGTGTACCATAATTATTGGCGATCCGCGTCGTGTAAAATTCGGGATCAGGCTTCTAACAATAACACTCCTTATGCAGATGGCGATAAGGTTTAAATTCCAGATTATAGGCAAATAAATGTTCTACTCGCAGTATTTAATTAAAGCATCTAAAATATTTCTAAGCGATTTAATTTTCAAACCAAAATCACATAATTTTGCATTACTTTAATAGCGCGCCACCTTATTAAATTATTTAATATTTTAGTGCGGCGTGCTCACAGTAGCAATAACTAACTGTGTAACTCGCTGATTATATTGAGCATTGCAATCGTAAATATTAATATTAAATATATTCTCAGTAACAGCTTGACTCATCCTTAATAATTAATCATTACTATAAGTACTGTAGGAATTTGGCATCTTGTAAAAAGAGAATTCATTTAATATATTATGCTTACAAAAATATTAATTTTGGCTGTGTGTCCACCTGTAACACTGCTTCAATGAATTCTAGAACTAGATTTGCGTTGAATTTAATATCATTTTCAAAATTGGAACTGATTGTTCAGACAATGTATACGTAATCATAAAATTATTATTTTATTATAAATTATTACTATTCTACGCTGTATTAAAAATATGTGTTTCTTTTGTTTAAATATTTGAGGGATTTCTTGAATTTTACTGAATTTTGAACCAGCTTTCCCCTCGGACTGTCCGAGATTGGTTTATGAAAATATGATATCGTTTAATTCAACAACAAATTATTATAAAACCTTTTTAACAAGTGCCTAAATAAGAATCGTTATATTTGCTCAGTGGGGATGCTTTTCTTCGTACCGATCTAAATGTTTTTGATGACATCACCCGGTACAGAGAAATGCATACAGAAATACGACTCACGCAACGATCGTGTTTATTTAAAGGCATGCATGCTTTATTAAATAACAATATTACAAATGCAATACCTAATAAAAATATTTTCACGACCGACATTATTTATTTAAGTCCAAGCGCAGACCCGTGAAAAATCAGGTGATATTATAAATGTAGGATTTGCGAAGCTCTCAAGCTCTTCGAAGAAGTATAAAAAAATATATTTGCCGCAGTCTCAGTCAGCGTTTCAAGATGAACCAGATCAAACTAATCCTGAAATTAACATTTCGAATGAACACTATCAGTAAACTTGAAAATTACGTCATCTGACAAAAATTTAAAATATCTACATACGCAGTACAATTTCAAATATAGTAATTATTTTATTTTATTTTTTTATTTATTCCTTTATTTATTCTAGACTTACAATTCTTGATGTCCTATGTCCGTCTCACTAGGAAAACCTGTATTGAGAGCAGGCGCTTTAAAAACATGAACACTTTATAATAAAAACAATAACACCGCTACCCGAATTTCTACCGAGTTCTTGCATATCTCTCTTGAACATTTGAAGTTTTTAAGCTCTTAAAAAAATATATGTTATTTTTGATGATAATGTCTATACATTCCCCATGCGGAAACGAAATTTCTATGAAATTCCCTCGATAGAAAAAATTGCAAAATATGCTCCGAAAATTTTTATTTTCACGCCTGTCACTATTATTTAACAAGTTATATGTATGAAAAAAATTCAGTGTTTCTTTGAACGTTGTTTTAGATAACCCCCACGAGATTTTTGCTCTATTCTAAATGATTCGTGTTTTACTAAACATTTTTCGCTCCAATTTTATCGTTCTAAATATTAGCTCTTTAGCGCTCTCTCCAACATTCGTAATTACATATCTCTCCATCTTCTTCTTTTCGAGCGAGGATACGGCGCCTTAAGTAAAAACACAACATGACATAAGTAACAAGACAATCATCATCGTACCATAAATACATAGTTTTAAGTTCGTTTTGGTAATATCTCTGAATTTGGATCTGTTTCTAATCCAGGACTTGGCGTCAGATTTATATTTAAGATACGTTGTGTTGTGTTTAATGGCCAGTGGAAGTGCTTTGTATAATTTTGTAGCAAATTATCTAAAATTTCTTTAGCCAAAAATTGTTTTAGCAAAAGGGATAAGTAAGAGATTATGCCCTTTGGTTCTAGTATCTCGAGCAGTTTGGACATTTTTAAAGGTAGTTCTGTGTTTGAAGAGATATGCTAGTATGTTTTTGGCCGAATGTTGCCTAATGTCCAAGACACAGATTAAAAAAAAAAGTTAATAATTAATAATTAAGAAAAGAGTTGTAATTAAATTCTAGCTACTTTTAGCTTATCTGAACCGTCCCGATGAGACGCTCAGTTATAATTTTGATAATCAAAGCAAATCCCAGTTTTAGAGTTCATCGAACCGGAATTACACAAAGACACACCATTTAAAAAAAAAATAAAAAGAGATATTCTCTTGCAATAAAAGTGATTTACGATTTTTCCTGTATTTATAATTAATCTAAGCACTATTCTTTTCTAACTTCTTTTTTACAGATTCTGTAACAAAACAAAACTCTGGGAGTGACGTAAAAATGTTCCGAACATTTTTTTTCATTAAAATTCACATTCAGAACACAAATTTTTACCGATGCTGGTTTTTCTTAATTTCAAATTTTTAGATTTTTTTTTGTATTTTTAGACTCAAAGCTGCTCATATTAAATTATGACTTAATAATTTATTCCTTTTCTAATATCATTTTTATGTGATTATAACAGGAGTTTGGTCTTTTAGGAAAGGAAATAACTACTAACTAAACACATCAGTAATATCAGTTTTACTACAAGATAATTAACTTAGGTACTTTACTTTTCACGTAACATTTAATTATCATGTTGGTTCGTCGGTAACTGACAGACGAACGCCAATTCTTTGCCTTGAGAATTTACCGGCACGATTGGGATTGTTGCATTCCATTCTGACCACACACCATCCCTCGGGACTCACTGCTTCGTCAGCGGCAATTTTGGTAAATGCATCACCCATCGTTATTTTTATATCTTCGATGGAAATAAAAATTATGGATATACACATCTTACCTCTCTTTGAGAAGTAGGGTTCAAAGTTGAAGCTTATAGTTTTACTCATTAGAGCTGTATAAAATTTAATCTAATTAGCTGGGACTCACACCTCTCCAGATAATTCGATTTTTTGGTTTATGTAAAGTTGATTAATTAATAGAAGAAGTTATCCATAGATGTCAGGAGATGCAAACTCCCTTCTGCTTAGGAGCAGTATAAAAGGCCTATGTTTAGGTTTTTTCTCTCTCTTCTCGTCTCATCATCGTACCTTCTTAATAAGTAAAAGTAAACTCCTTGGTTTGGGTTGGGTAGTTTGGAGCTCCTGAACATTCACAATGTAATTGGGAATAGAGCAAATAAAAGTCACGAGTCCTTTAAAGTTTCCTGAAGATGCGTTATTATTTACGAAGTTCCTTCCTCCAAAACAAAACAAGAGCTTTAGAAAAACGGTCAAAACTTTTTGAATTTTCACATTAACGGTGTGCTTAATATTACCTTTTTATTTTCTTATAAATTATTAAAGTTTTTTTAAGGTTTAAAGTTTTTTAAGGTTTACTTTTATTAATTCATCTTTATTTATTCTAGGCTTACAATTTTTGATTTCACTATCTTATGATGTTTCCTGTCTCACCAGAAAAACCTGAGTTGATAACACGCGCTTTAAAAACATGAACACTTTATAATAAAAACAATTTTTATAGTAAAAATACAAATAAATTGATTATTATCTGTCGAGTTGTCAAGGAATTTTCCTTCCTTCTGCAATATAGGTTTCTTCAAGACCCGGATAAACTCCTTCATTTCATAAGTACACGATTATTAAACAGGATAGCGGATTTGGGAGGCGGGTATGGGTAACGCCGCCCCGGGAACCATTTATTGGATAACCAACACCTGTGCCATAGGTCACCCCAAGTGGTTCGCTATGTTTGGTGACTTAGCAGGGGTGCCCGGGTTCATGGGTGAGGTTTGTCCGTCACTCCTGGAACTCCGGATGAAAGTCCGGATCTTGGCGGCGGATGCGTCTGCCCACCAGCTGCATGGCAGGCCGGATCGAGAGAGAATGGTTGAGGGAGTCCCTTTGACTTCTCCAGCCGTACTCTCTCGCAACATCCCTTTGCTGTGGGAAGGATGGATTCATACGTTTGTCACTCCTGAGCACACTGACCCCCTGACCCACTGAAACCCCTAACACTCTTTTCCTTCCCTGAACTTTCTCTCCTTCATTTTCTTTAAAAGACCCTCACGTAACGTCCCCAAAGATGACATAGGCTCTGAGGGGAATTATTTACCTCAGGGCCTCCTGTGTGGAGCTAATGTAAAAAAAAAAACTTTGCGCCGCAGTCGGAATATTTTTATGTTCGCATTTGCCCCAAAGAATTGCCCGGGCAACTGTTACGCCCCTTCACAATATTATTAATATTAATTTCCAATAACTATTTAGACTATTAGGTAAATGCTCTACGAGTCTGTAAATCTCGTGGATCTACATTTCTGTCCACCGGTCTGTAACATGTTCTTATTAGCTTATGTAGAGGACATATTATAATCTCTCATTAATTTCAATATTCCGTTTTAGCATATATGTTATCTTATGCAATATTATTATTAACGTGGAAGTAATTAATTAACGATTATTTTGTTAGTAATGTTCCTATCCAATTTACTCCGAACGCAAATAGAGCTTTATTGATCGTCTTGGTGTACTTGATTCGAGTACCTACTCACAACTTTATTATTTATTCAGGGGTAGACAACTTTTTATATTCTCGATAATACTTTTCTTAAAAAAAACATTGTTTCAATTCATTTAAGCGAATACCTACTGACGTGTAGAAGAAACGTTAACAAGTCATTAGCCACTGAAGCGACCACCCGAAATAAATAAATTTGCCTCGATTACTTGAGATTTCCAGAAAATTTAAAATTTTTAAAATTTTTCGCCAACGACAAAAAAATCATACCTTCGAATTATAACATGGATAAATAGAAACTTACTATAGTGCTATAGAGTCAATGAATTAACCTTATTTTATATCTCAAATTGTAGGAATTGTAAAAAAAATATAAAAAAATTATTAAATTTATAACGAATCCTGCGTGTTTGCTACATTGAAACTCCGTGAGAGGTACTTATTCCAGTCAACATAGAATATTTTCGATTTCTGTATGTTGTCTGTGGCATACTTGATAACGAAAGGTGCATAATCTATGAAAAAAGACTTAATTTTAACTATAAACAGCTGATCAGAAATTCTGCCTGAAAAAATTAAAAAAAAAAATTATTTTTAACATCGTTCTAAAATAGTCTACGAAGTTCGGATTTGCGACATCTATGGTCATAAAAAGTTAAAGCATTTCAATAGCTTTGTTGTAAAATAAATGGCTGACCATGGAAGTGTTTTAAATAATTACAATAAACGTTTTACGAATGATAGGAAAATGTGGTCCAATTTTGGACCACTATCAATCGCAGAAAAGAAAAAGTGGTCCATTTTTCGACCATAATCACTCCAGTATCGATATTTTAAAGCACAAATTTTCTGTTGTTGAAAATGGCCTTGCGAACTGAAATTATGTGCTTGAAATAGAAAATCCAAACAGAAATAGTTATCCTCTTTTTAAGACTAGAACCTAGCATTTCTGCAATTTGGGAGGCCGATACGGGTACCGCCACCCCGGGAACCATTTATTGGAATACCAACACCTCTGCTATAGGTCACCCTAAGTGGTTTTCTACGTTTGGTGACTTAGCAGTGGTACCCGGCTTCGTAGGGTGAGGTTTTTCTAAGTCTTGGTGGCAGATGCATCTGCCCACCTACTGTGGCAGGCCGGATCGGGAGAGACTAGTTGAGGGAAATCTTTTGACCTTTCCAGCCGGACTCTCGATTCATCACCTTGCACCGCAGTAGGAAGGATGGGTTCATGGGTCCATTACTTCTAAACGGTTCCATGCCAACTGAGAATAAAGTCAACTTCACACTTCCTTGAAAAGTCATTAAAAGCTATGAAAAAAATTATTGTAAATAAGCCGATAACCCTAACCTAACACAACCCATTTAACCAATTTTATTGTATATATTTTTTATCACTCTAAATAACTTTTCTGAGATGGTTCTGAGTTGGTTTCATTCCGAGTTGTCCGGTCACCCTTCTAGACATATTGAACCCAGCTTCCTACCCACCTCTCTCATATTTTTCCATCCCAGAACTTCATCTCCTTCTTTTGAACAATTTTTCCGCTTTTCACTTAAGATTCTACACAGTTTCTATCGATTAATCTTAAAAAAAGCAGCCTGATAGTTGTACCTAATTAATGTTCTCTTGTTTATTAGGAACCTTATCCGCGTTGATAAAAAGCAAACAAAAATTGTTTTGAATAATATTATGCAATTTGTGTTTCCTTCTTCCCACAACAAGGAATTCTTCAAGAACCTAGTTCACTCCTTCATTTCCCCAAATATAGTTCCCCAAATATAGTTCCCCAAAAATAACATTGGCCAAGAGAGAAATTAATTCCCTCAGAGCCTCTTCTGAGCGAAGGTAACACATATTTTTGATTCGTGTTTTTCTTCAACGAGCTTTTCGAAAAGTTATGCGTTATAACATCGGTTAGGTTCCTTGGTTGGTCACGCCTTCTCTCTTCTTCACTATTTTCTGAAGAACTTAATTAACCTAAACCTGTTTGCTTTACGCAAGATAGGCTGTGCTGATATTAAAACGATTAATTAACTCATCGTCGATATTCGTTGAAAGTAATCCTGAGAAAACATGTTCGATGGAAATGGGGGAGGAATTTAATCAATTCGTTCTAACTAGGATTAAAATATAACGTCACTTAGGCTTTGCTCGTAGTATCAGCAAAAGCCAAGCCTAAGAAGGGTGAAGGCTTAAAATTATAATATTCGTCGCGCTTTTGCATAAGGAGAATTCTTCAAAAGGCCACTAATATTTTGTTTATGGTATTAAGTTTTAATTTATTTATTTATTTATTAATCGTAAATAAATATTCACTTTTATATTTTTTACAAATTTTACCAGTGTGCGTTTTAGGGCTTTGCTAGGGTATCACGGGTTTGGCGCGTCCCATCTTTCATTGTAGTCTAGGAGACGTACGAGGTAAACCCTACGTCATCGAGTACACGGATGAAACTACTTTGTAGTGATAATGGACATTTAGAAAGCCTTAAAAAAGCTGGTCTGCCGGTGCGCCTCTTGGCAAGAGCCGCGCAGTCATGGAAATAGTGAGCGATTTTTTTCGAAAAAATTACGTCATCGAGTACACGAACGGGAATGATTGCATATGATAAAGATCGATTAGTAAATGAAAAAAAAGCAGGTCTGCCAACCGGCAGCCTGGCACGTTCGCAGGCAGCCGGCGTCAAAGTGGGATAAAAAATAGTATATTTTACGTCATCGAGTACACGAATGAAACCAACGAATAACTGTAGTCTAGATCCTCCCATTGAAGAATTTCTTGGTCTGCCGACCAGCAGCCTGGCAGGTTTTTGTATACGATTTTTTAAAGTATTTTTACCATTTTAAAAATATTTTCAATATCTTCATTATTATTTTTATTTCATTATGGTTTTAAAAACTAAGAATGCCATATTTTCAAAAAAATAAGTGAGAATGATAAAAAAAATATTTTGAGGGTACCGAGTGTACCCATCGGTCTGGCAGGCCTTTCGACGCCAAACAACTCACAAAACCTGCCGCGGTGCCCCTCACCGCTGTCGCGTGCCCATTTTATTGTACAAATTTATAATAATAATAGTTCTTTTAAAATTGCCTAATAATCCATAGTGGTTGGAAGTTCGTAAAACCACCGCACCGTAGCCGTAAGAGCTGCGTTCGTCCGGAAAACGACGGAAATTTCCGAACCTCGTCTGTTTCATATCGGTTTCGCGTGCCCAGCTGCATCGAATACAAGATCGAAACCAACAAAAAACCGTAGTCTAGATCATCTCATTTATGATTTCTTTGGTCTGCCGACCAGCAACCTGGCAGTTTTTTGTGTACGATTTTTTAAAGTTTCTAAATTTAAAAAAATTAAAAAAAAAATTATTCTAATTATTTTATTATTATTTTTATTTCAATATATTTAAAAACACTTACAATGCCATATTTAAAAAAATAAGTGATAATAAAAAAAAAATAAAAAAATTGACAGTTTCGAGTGTACTCAACGGTCGGCGAGCCTTTCAACGCCAAATAACTTACAAAACCTGCCGCGGTGCCCCTCATCGCTGTCGCGTGCCCATTTTATTAAACAAATTTATAATAATAAGAGTCATTTTAAGATTGCCTAATAGATCATATTGGTTGCAGGTTCGAAAAACCACCGCACCGTCGCCGTAAGAGCTGCGTTCGTCCGGAAAACGACGGAAATCTCCAAAAGTATCTTAAATATTTTCATTATCTTTATAATTATTTTTATTTCATTATGGTTTTAAAAACTTATAATGCCATATTTTTGAAAAATAAGTGATAATGATAAAAAAAAAAAATTGACAGTTCCAAGTGTACTCAATGGTCGGGCGAGCCTTTCGACGCCAAATAACTTACAAAACCTGCCCCGGTGCCCCTCACCGCTGTCGCGTGCTCATTTTATTTTAAAAATGTATGATAATAGTACTCCTTTTAAGATTGCCTAATAGTCCATAGTAGTTGGATATTCTAAAAACTACCACACCGTTGTCGTAAGAGCTGCATTCGTCCGGAAAACGACGGAAATTTCCGAACCTCGTCCGTTTCATATCGGTTTCGCGATTCGAAACCGACGGGGTTCGGCAATTTCCATCTTTCCCGAACGAACGCAGTTCTTACAGCGCAGCATCGTGGCAGTTGTTCGGACTTTCAACCTCTATAGATAGTTAGGCAAACTTACAAGGACTATTATTATTTCATTTCTGTATTATAGTATACGCACGCGATAGCGCCGAAGGGCTCCGATCTTGTATGCGATGCAGCTGGGCACGCGAAACCGATATGAAACGGACGAGGTTCGGAAATTTCCGTGGAAATTTATGGAGAAGATTACAAAATTAAAAAGTGTGTATGGGGGCAATTTTACTATTTTGTGACTATGTCAAAAGATAGTCACTGAACTCTCTGTAGGTGACATTGAAGATGTCGATACTCAATGCAGAATCGTTAAGCAGTTGAGTTGCTCTGTTAATGGCGCCTTCTGATATGCAGAAGGTCTCGCTTTCGGAGCATAAAAAATGCGTGGGATCTCCCTCGAGTATATGTGTTATGGACATATAAGTTAATCTCTTTCAATGTAGGCCGATTTAATATAGTACCGGAGATTAGCTTAAAAAAATGTTCACTTAAAAATATTTTTCGGTGGGCTTCTAAGATAATTAAGATCGAGCATTCCTGTTAAGAATAATGATAGATACGGTGTAGTATGTATATTCCCTCATATACAGATATCGAATAAACCTTTTTTTACTTTTTCTATTTCTAGAATATGGTTTTGTTCAGAAGGGGCCCAAATAATGGAGCTGTATTCCAGGATGCTGCGGACAAGTGCTTCACATGTTCTCCGTATTGCATTTCCATTAGTAAATGATCTCGGATTACGAAGAACAAAGCATTTTGTTGTCGCGGGAGACAATGTCAGATATGTGGGATTTGAAAGAGAAATTTGCTTCAAAAATTACGTCAAGGTCTCGAATCTCGTTAATGTACGAATGTAATATATAACAATTTGTCTCGGGTTACCCACTAAAGAGTGGGCACGCTTTTATAGTTTTACTCGCTTGTTCACGTGCAAGTAAATACAGTAATGCACGGTACAAACTGAAAACTGGTGAATCTAATTTACTTTAACGAAAAACAAATAACTTTGTAATTAATTAAATTAATAATGACGCCACAAAGTGATTTTGCGTATTTTGAAGAAATAAAAAAAAAAAAAATAAATAAAAAAAAAAATATATAAAAAAAAAAATAAATAAAAAAATCTAATTTACGTTTGGAGTCGATGTGGTCGTTTGTGTCGACTGGTGAGTAAAGCTTTTTTGGATTTGAGCTTTCCTTTTTGAGTAAATCTAGTTTTATAGAAGTTCTAGTTCTGGTAATTTAGATGTTTTTTTTGTGAAATTTGTAAAAATCAGCTCTTCATTTCTTTTAAGATAGTCGAGACGCAAACCCGGTCTCAGTTTTTTCTTAACTCGTTGGCGAGAAAAAAGATAAAATAATAAAAAAAAACGTTAAAGTATTTGGCTTCTATGTGCGAATTAGATACATCAATGTCTGGCTGGTACTACTGGTTTCCGGATACCGTGTATGAACAATAGAAAAAATTATTCCATTTGCCAATAAAGACATTGTCCATATCAAGACTTTGCGGAATCCTACAAATTATAGTAGCGTACATAATGCAGTTTAAGTGATTTTTACTTACGATATTGTTTTGTTTTATATTACTATTCATAAATCGTAGGTCTTCCCGAGTGGTTCGCCACGTTTGGTGACTTAGCAGGGGTGTTTGGATTCATGGAGTGGAATTGCGTGGGAGGCCGGAGAGATTGGTTGAGGGGGATCTCTCTAGCAGGAATGTAGCCTTGCACTTGGGAGAGACGGATTCATACGTCCACCGCCCCTGGACTTACATTTTTCCTACCCAGAACTTCTTCTCCTTCATTTCCTAAAAAAGCCCTTCACACAGCATCCCCAAAGATGACATGGGCCTTGAGGGGAATTATAGTAAAAAGAAAACAATGTTTTTATAATATTGATTTTATCTGCTTCATGCTTTAAAACTCATTAGAGTTATATTCTGTTCTTATGACGTGTTATGTAAAAGCCCAGCTGTAAAAAAAAGGATACCAGACAATTCGTTTGTTCCTGGATGATGTAAGGGTGTTTAGTTAATTTATTTGGCAAAATATAGAATTTTTTCTGGAAAGTGCAAATCGTCATGCTTATAACATGAATAAAATAACACTGCGCATGTAAAATGTTTTAAGACTTGAAAACTATCTTTGATTTACTGACTTTCACCGCTTGCATCCTGAGACAACAGCCCATAACATTTGGAGCCGTAAAATACACATAATTTATGTCGTAATCATTTTAATCTCGTAATGATTTGACAAATTCGGATCACATAAATAAAAATCGTGCTATAAAAGTCAAAAGCTCACCGTTAACTTTCTCCATATTCGCTTTTCGACCCGAGCTAACCAGATTATTCGGTTGTAATAAAGATTATAATATATTTGTTTGTTTTATTCCACTGACATACTACCAACACAATGCAATTACTTACATAAACATCTTTACAGTAATGTAACAATTCAGTAACGAAATGTGGCACGAAATGAGATGAAATATAGTTTTACAAGGCGTTACAAAACTTTTTTTACCCACTTTTGAGCATGAAATGTCTCAATATTCTTATGTAATTTATTTTTATTATAATTTAATGTTATTTGAGATCATCAACCAGTAATAATAATACCAGAGTTCTTCCTGAGGAACGTGAAGAAAAAATTTAAAGCTCTTGATTTTGTGAAACAAATAGTCCCCGTATTTTACGTGTGGTTAGTTAAGGATATTTCTCGTGTCTAATTTTTCTTCTAGGTTGCAATCTTCAATGACAAATACCGCAAATATGACAGATCCCGTTATGGCTGTTTTGCTTGGGCTTGGATGGGAATAAAAAATAACCCTTGGAGGCCTAAAAATAATATTTAAATTAGAAAAAATTCTGAATTAGTGAACAAAGTGAAAAATATTACTCACCAAAATTTTTTCAAATAATTATTTATGGTGTTATCAAACATACAATATGGTATGTGGGTGGAAACGAAGGTAAGGGTTAACTGTATTATTTTCAATCTGTTATGATGTTTGATGAAGTATGTAAAAACTGTTTTGCCATTTTTGTTTGTTATAGTGACTAGATCTGATAATCCAGGTAATCAAAATATAAAATGTATTTCACCGTTTACTCGAAAACGAAAGCTTAAATCAAAAAGTTATTCCACAAAATCGACTCCAAATGTGTTGTAGATTAACCAGTTTCACGATTGTATTAGGAGTTTCCGGACACCATGTATATATTCACAAAATCTGTTTTTCACTGTAAAATTCACGAGTTGCATAAATTGTCTTAATTTTTTTGTAATTTTGAACAAATGCAACTATTTCAGCCTGCACTGTTATTTCTACCACGTGCTATGAAATTTAAAAAATATGTTTTTTTCTTAAAAGAAGGCAAGGCGTCGTATATACGTCGTTTGTTATAATTGAATACAATTTTTTATTTAAGATACATATTGTAGAAATTCCGGAAAAGATGGGTGTTATCAATAAGGACACCGCTAAATTCAAATGCAATATCTAATTTTTTCTCAAAACCGAACTATTTAGAAATACGGATCGTAATGGACAACTCAGTAGCAGGACCGTAATAACATAATCAGAGTCTTCCATTTTAACTAAATTAACCATCACGAGGATGGAACCCACACAACAATATCATTCACACATCGTCTCGTACATACTACTCTGTTATTCTGACTATATATTTCATTCAACTTCCATAATAATAAAATCAAAAGCATTTATCCATTAATAGATTTTTACAACCTTAAACATTTTGTTTTTTTATCATTGATTCTTTTCACAAAAATCTCAGCTATACATTTAGGATTTCTCCTGGAAATGTAACAGGTTTTCAGCAGTGCCTTCTTCAGTGTGCAGAAAATTTTGTTGGTGTTATCTGCCAGAAAATAGATAAAACGCACTTCCAATGAAATGCTGGCATGTAGGAATACAGGCAACCAATCTGTTTAATAGACAACAAATTTAGTTGGTAAATGGTTGGTACGTCTCCACATCATTACCTTATGCAAAGCCGTCCACGAAATCAAATATTCGAAATTTATTGTACGCTTGGCTTATCAACAATAATGATAATTTTAAATGAATGAGTCTTTTATAAACCCGATAAATTGAATACGTAAGAATCGTACACCATGATTGAATGCTAATCTTCTAGTGAAACTTTTTACTGTAAAGGAAAAGTCTTATTATTACGAAAATCTTGCTTTCTCCTCGTTAATAGGTGAGAAGACACAACTTTTATCAAACATTAATTTATTGTTTTTTTAACCTTTGTTCGTTTTTTCCATTTTGTTTTTTTTTTGTTGCTTATTCTAAATAGCTTTAAAAATAATTAACGTTGTCCTGATGAAGGTACGATTGTGTCCAAAACCGGTTGGTATGCAGCTGTAAATAAAGTTGTGAATTCAATGATGCACACAGCCTTCGTTTCGTACTGTTTCATCATGGTGCTACTAATTTCTAAAATATATTCAATTTTACTTAAGAAATACACAATGTAAACGAAATTTTTTTATTAGGAAAATGATATTTGAGTAAATCACGTAAATTACAGAAGAAATTAAATGTATAAACAACCCTTTCAAAAACCAATAACTCGTAAATAGGTAATTTATTATTAAGTTTAACACATATTAAAAAAATTGATTTCATGTCTCACGGGTATTGACAATATTTTATACGTAGTTTACATTTACAGTGAAATATTCATGTAAATAGACACAATTTTTAATTATTTTTTTTGTTAAAGTATTATATTACAATTTTTACATTTTTAGAAGATACACATGAAATATAAATGTAAAAGAGATGCAGTTTATTTTCTTGGACCACCTCACCAGGAGTTTGCGCTGAGGGGACTATGTTTTGGATAAGTTTTCAGCGACTCTTATCGTGCGTTTTTGCATTTATGGTTTGGGTCAGGTTTTTTTTTCAGTAACTTATAGTCAATAAATTTAAGTCTTGCTTCAATTGCGTACTATAAAATAGATAGAAAACTTGAAAATCTAAACACATTGTAACCTCATAAAATATTTGATATATGTTTATCTGTTCATGTTTTGTTTGTGATTAGTGGTAAGTATTTGGTATTTCTGATTAGTAAAAGTAATAGTTTATTATTTGTTTAGTAGGAATATATTATAAAATCTAAAGCTTTAATTACACCTAAAATATTGTGAATACTTAAGTATTCACGAAATATTAAACCGTAAGACTTCGCGTCCTGAATCCGCAAGGTAGGGATCTTGCTTTCGAACAAGAGTAATAAATTTTTAACAAAAAATATACACGTAAAATCGCTCCGACTTCGGTTTAAATCATGATTGACATTTTGTTAAACATTAATTCATGTGTGTTCTCTCGCTGATGCGATTTTTATTATTTTTACAGCGTGACTTTTATTTTGTCGTTTCTTTAAGTGGAACCCGATAAAACAGGATCAGTGGACATCCAATTTAATGATTTTCTTTTTTGTAATGGTCTGCAGTCAAACATTATAAATGAAAATTGTCTGTATCGATCACAGATGTACTCGAAGTGACTTCCCAACACTTTACGCCTAATTAATTTTACAAAACGTTTTTATCTATCTCTTCTTTTATTTATTTATTTATACTGGGTTTTACAGATGTTCGCACTTACGTGAGAACAATCCAGTTATAAAAACTCAGTTATTACATAATAACACAAAATCTACAATTACACACAATTAAATACAGGTACGAACATAAGAAAAACAAAAACATCACAAATAAAAATACAGAACTATATACGAGCTCACTCAAGTAACACTTTACAATGAGTGGCAAGAGACATAAGAAATACGCGAAGCGTGCATAGAGAGACAATTGACACAATATAATTAGTTAGTATTTTTTAACAGCGCCAGAACTTTTTTTAATCCATACAAATTATCGACGAAAATTTCTACTTAAGCACACTCTATCTTGTTATATAGTGGACACATCTGGGTCAGAGGGCTAAATTAAGCGATATTATTTTTAAATGTATTTATGTGAAAAATGTTATGGCGTCTTAAACAATGGGAATTGGAGCCGTTTATTTCAATAATGTAGTATGAAGATGGCCGTGAATAATTTTATGTTAACATATTAGATCAGACAATTGCCTTCTAGTTTTAAGTGTGTCAATCTTGAAGTAATAACGACGTACGTCGTATGATCTAAGATGATCATGTAGTCCACAATTGAAGGATAACATTCTTAGTATATTTTCTTAACTGATTCTACAATGTTTTCATATTTGCAGTAATGTGGATTCCAAATAGTGCTTCCATATTCAAGTTTACTTCTAATTAAGGCATTGCAAAGAGTTAGAATTGATTGAGGATCTTTGATAGGTTTACATATTCTGTGAATAATTCCCATTCCTTCATTGATGACAGGTAAAAATACTGTGTTTTTTGGACGGGTACTTCAATCAAAACTGCTGCAAAAAACTAACTTCATTGATCTCATATATTATGTAGGGTTCACAGTTGCGATGAACCTAAATATGCGAATAACCGTCTGAAATGTTATTTTGTTCAAGTTGTACGAACATATCCTAACATGATTTGATGCGCTTAACTTTTGTAAACAGAACAGTTATAATACTGAGTGAGGTCTGTGTAATAAAATATAATTTGTTTATTTTTTTTTAACGTAATTAATAAAATAATTTAAAACAAGCAAAAAATTAAGCAAAGCTTACTTACTCTACGTAGATATTATTTATTTTCAGTAATAAAAAAAAAAACAGATTCAATGTGGCAAATTAGTTCCGCGGTAAATGTATGGTAGAAGAAATCGGGAATGCCCGAGGAAGACATGGCACGACCAAGTGAATCAGATACTTGAGTCGGGCCATGTCAAGAGTCAAAATAATAGAAGAGCATGTATGAGACTAATTAACTAACTAACTAGCATGGGAATGGGGCAACGAGTGTGTGCCATGACCGAGCTGTTTGGCGGTCCGTCTCTGTCTACCCCTGCGGAAAACGACGTGATGATTAGTTAGGTTTCGGTGTGAAATGCGTAAATTAGGTAAGAAAGTAGAAATAAGATGCAAAAGTGCTTACTTAAACATAAAGTTTGACAAATAAATGAAACAATATAACTTTGTTAAAACCACTTATATATTTTATTTACATTTCGTTTTCGAAACGACCGTTCCTTCCTCAGGGCAAACACAAAATGACTTGACAATTACAAAACAGTGGGTGGGTACAATATATTATTACTAAGTTGTGGTAGGGGTGGGACGTGGCTAGGGATTAATGAAGAGAGGGTGGGGAAAAAGGAACGGACGTTGAAAGGGAACATATCCAAGATCGGGCTATAAGATAAAATTTTTCGTTTATTGATAATGGACTCCAAGGCTTCCAAGTTATCTAAGCGTTTCCTTTATGTTTAATGTGAAGAATATTTATCCCCGTATTTTTTTTTCAAAACTATGGTTATTTTCAATGATATGGTTAGCGAACTCATAAAAAAATTTATTATTAAGACATCGTAAATGTTCTTTAACAAAGTTATATTGTTTCATTTATTTGTAATGGATAACCACAAAGATATAGCTACATTCAAAAGTATAAAGTTTGACGTTTTCCATTATTTTTACTTGTTTATTTTTAGTATATAAATAAATACCTCGTCCAATAAACAGACAGACCGGATAGAATACAAACATCGCTTCCTGTCTTTCTCGTGTGTTAGGTTCGCTTATTTCCGTAACTATTTACAGCTGATTATCCTATGATTTTGACCTTTTTCAAAATTCGCTTTGCTCGGTCATTCTAGATAATCTACTACTTCAAGACCTAGCATCTACAAACAAGCTAGTTATTTCACCTGGACTAAGTAAAATGTTAGATTGTATTTATGGACGCGATTGAGATAATACGCAATGAAGGATGCTAGTTTTACCACTTTGACTTTATTTACAAGCCTCCCGGCAATCTGAAATAAAGAGTTAACTTTATAAAATTAACTTTGTTTAGCGGTAATCCTTTTAAATTTCGATTCGACTAGACAATATTTGTTCAATATGAAGTTTTATTATTCCGTTTTAGGGTTAAAACTGAAAAGTTAAAAATTCAAAAATTGTGAACATATTCGGTGTGAAATTCAGCGACTTCACTTTCACTCTGAAACCAATGCAAAAAACAAGCACTTTAAATGTATAAAGGTTTAGAACAGTAGGTATCGGTACTTTCAGAATGGAAGATACTATCAGTATCGCCCTGATGTAAGACCACCTTTCAGAATTGAAACGTTGCTTGAAATGAATTTATCTGTGATTTGAGATCAGATTTGAATAGCAAGGTTTTCCCCACCTTTCTCTTCCCCTATCTCTTTCCCCTCCCCACTATCTTCAGCCTCATAGCGTACCCCGATCGGGGATGACATAGCCTCACTGGCTCTAGATGGTTGGGAGCAGTTGGGGCTCTTATGCAATATTCACATAAAAATCTTCTGCGAAGTAAAAAGTGGTAGTTTTTGAAATGAAAACTTATACACCACCATTGTGATTTAAAACTCAATGAAACGGAAGAGAAAAACACATACCTATGAATATATGATTTAGCCTTTTGAGAATGAGAGAGCAATAAAATATTTATTTTATTCACGGGTGCTCGGTTCCAATACAATACGATAAATTCACGGTTCCAGCAAGTCCCCTTTGTTGCAGTAGCGTCTGACAAATCTTTGCAGACATTCAGCCGACCAGGGGTCGAAAACTATGAAATCCAGAAAAAATTAAATATTTTTGTTTTTGTAAAATCAATCTTCAAACCACTCCAAAATGAAGAAAACTACATCTAGAAACTCTGAAGAAGAAACCACAAATACTAATTAGATGACCAAATGTATAGGAAAAGGTGCACTGGAATTCGACGACAAAAATATGGAAAATACCATCCTTCACATTGATAAAAAAAAGTGCTTTGTTGTCTCCCAACTCTTGTATACTTTAGTTTTCTGGAGGTTTCACTTTTACCAAGTGTGAATTGCACACTCTGATTTTTTTGTAATGTTAAACACATTGCTTGAAATTACACACTGCTACTAAACCTTTGATGCTTAGCTAGCTCTATCAAAAACCGAGCACAGTCCACTGTTAACGGCATCCACGAATTTCCTAAATCCGCCACGACTATCGATTTATTTTCTAGTACCTAATACTTGTAAATAGTTTAACTCATAACATGTCATTTATTGGCGTTTAAGTAACAGTGGATGGAAAAGAAAGTCGGTTGCGCTCGGCCGGCCGATTGCTGCACAAGTACAATAATATCACAGAGAGCTACGTATTCAAATGTCACTCTGGTGTGACGCGGCCATGAAATTACAGATTACGCCCAATTTAACAAAAATAATATGACGAGCTTTCTACATAATACGAGGAAGGCGACTGAGGAATGATTGCGAGTTATGCTTAATCCGATGTTGGATTGCGAGCTTAATTCGATTGATGGCGTGCTGTAATTGATTGATTGACACGTTGCAAGAGGGCTAAGTAATTCCTGCGCTGCAGAAATATGTTATGTATATTCGTACTCGTGATATAATTTTGAATCTAAATTTGACTAATTTAATCTTAGAGCGAGCTTAATTCGATTGATAGCGTGTTGTAATTGATTGATTGATTTATTTATTATTTAGTTTTTAATCCAGCAGCATTGGAAAAATATTGCAATCCAAGTCTGCCATTTTAAATGAGATAAATACGGTGAAATAAAACAATCATTTCGTTTAAAACCACAAAAGGGTACAAATGGTGTTAAGCGGAACCGGTCGATTGTAATAAATTAAATAAATTTTGTGGTTATACACAAAGTAATTGCTTTATTTCGTCAATATGTCAATCACATATTGACGAAATAAAGCAATTACAATCATTGACGGCCTCCGTGGTCCCGAGGCAAGACTCTCGATTCACAATCCGAAGGTCGCGGGTTCGAACCCGGCGTGCGCAAATAAATTTTATTTGATTAATTTGTGTTATTTCACAATTTATTCATTTAAAATAATAAATAGTATATTTGCGGCACGTTCCAGAGTGGAAGATACTATCAGTATCGCCCTGGTGTAAGACCACCATTCAGAATTGAAACGTTGCTTGAAATGGCTTAAGCCGTGTTTAGTGACCAGATCTGAATAGCCAGGTACTTCCCCACCGTCCTCTTCCCTATCTCCTTCCCCTCCCCACTACCTTCAGCCACACAACATACCCCGATTAAGGATGCCATAGTCTCACTGGCTCCAGACGGGAGCAGTTGGGACTCTTGTGCGGTTTTAACTGTAAAAAAAAAAAAAAAATCACAAGGTAATTGCACTCTACAAAAATATAAACATTGAATTGTTTGAATCGTTGGCTTTTGTTGCAAATATATGTATGTTATGTTATACACACATACATTTTTCTTCATTGCATACATTATAGTACAATCGAAATACGTATAATTTGTAAAATAGATAATATTCGGAGTCATTTTAAGTAGATTCCTAGGCACATTAAACCAAAACTCCAATAAACTCTGAAGTTCCGTGGGGCTCTACACTAGGATCACTACGATTCCAAATGTATACCAAAAATATTTCGCAATTATATTTAAACGGTGAAGTTTTTTTTATATGCAGATGATCCTACAATTGTTTACTGGGGTAAAGATTTAGAAACCTTACTAGAAAATGCACGGAGACCTAGAAAAAATTAGCAGTTGGCTCCAAGCAAATATTCTAACAATGAATGTAAAAAAATACAGGATACATGAATTTAAGCTCTACTCGTAAAATAATTCCTCTTCGTGTATCATTAAAAATTGAAAAGAATCTTGCAAATCCATATTGAAAAATATCTTGGGCTGTGTATTGACAAGCACTTAACATGTATACAGCATGTACAATGTAGTAAAGTTACCCCCTTAATTATCGTACTTAGCCGGTTACTATATCTGTTACCAAATAAATTTTAAAAAGATTTTTATTAGAGCCTCCTACATTTGCATTTAAATTACTTGATTGAAATCTGAGGAAATGCATATGAAACGCATAAATTAATATGCATAAATTAATGCATAAATTAATAGTAATACAAAACAAGATAATTAAAAAATTATTTCATTTCAGATTCAGAATATTCACGAAAATATATGTGGAAATAAAACTGCATGAATACGATACACTTCACCGTATAGAAAAAAAATATATCTATACTAATATTATAAAGAGGAAGGATTTGATTGTTTGTTTGTTTGTTTGTTTGTTTGTTTGTTTGTTTGCATCGAATAGGCTCCGAAACTACTGAACCGATTTGAAAAATTCTTTCACTGTTGGGAAGCTACACTATTCCCGGGTAACATAGGCTATATTCTATTTTAAAAAAAATTAGGGATCTTTACTAAAACTACAATAATGTAACCCAAGGTGTAAAAAAATTACCGAAAATATTCTTTAAATCACGTGCGCTGCAAAAACTATTGATGATAGAATAAAATAATGTACTACAACTTTGTAGAACACATCATTATCTACAAAAAATGTCGCGACAGCATATGTCTAACTATTATAGTTATGCCACAATAAGTGTTCTTTTATTTAAAAATTTTAATTGAAATGCCGCCGCTAGAAAAGACTCTTTATTTGTATCTTGATATTAATTCTTATCAATATAAATTATTTAATATTCGAGACTGCTTCAATGCCTTTATATAACTTTTTGAATTATTCAATTCGGACATCCCATTCAAAAGATATCACGAGTTTAAAAATGTAAGTATTATACAATGTTAGCGTCACTGGGGTACGGGCCGTACGGAAGGACACCAACAAACAATCAAATCTTTCCTATCTTATATATAAAAATCAAAAATTGTTTGTTCGTATTTTATACGCTGTCATACCGTTCATCCGATTGCGATGAAACTTTGGTGATTTGTTGTGCGCACGCCCGCAAAGGATATAGGCTATTTATAATGGTAAGTTCTGGCGTTATTGAATTTGTATTAATGAAAATGTGCGTATTTCATATATTTTAGTGGCAAGGAGGAAAGGCAGGGGGGAGGAGAACGGGGGAGGTGGGGTACGTGGGTGGGAAGACGAGGGATGGGAAGGCGGGGAAGGTAGAAGGGAAACGCGAAAGGGGAAGGGGACTCGGGAGGTGAACGGGGACGCACGGGAAAGGACATTCAAGGAGAATCAATTGATTTCTTTGCATTGCAACGCAAGCCGTGCTTTGTGCTTTGGATTTTAGCTTTAAGCTTTGAAATTTAAGCTTTGAGCTTTGATTCTTGAGCTTTAAGCTTTGAACTTTATGCATTCAACGTTAAGCTTTACGTGTTGAGCTTTAAGCCTTGAGCTTTAAGATTTGATATTGAATTTTGAGTATTGAGCTTTGTGCTTTGAGATTTGTGTTTTGAGCTTTAACTTTGAGCTTTGAGCTTTAAGCTTTGTGCTTTGAGATTTGTGTTTTGAGCTTTAACTTTGAGCTTTATTTTTAAGCTTTGTGCTTTGAGTTTTAAGCTTTAAGCTTTGAACTCAAGTTTAGAGCTTTGATATTAAGCTTAAACTTTGGCCTTTAAACTTTGAATTTTTGATTTAAGCTTGAGCTTTAAGATTGAGCTTTAAGCTTTGAGTTTAATATTTGAGCTTTATGCATTCGGCTTTAAGCTTTGAGCTTTGCGCAAAGCATAAAGCTTAGCGCTAAAAGTTTAAAGCTTAAAACTTTAGGCTTAAAGCTCAAAGCTCAAAGCTTGAAATTCAATGATTTAAGCTCAAGGCTTTAATCCCAAAGCTTAAAGCTCAAAACTTGAAGCTAAAGCTTGAAGCTCAAGGATTTAATCTCAAAAATTAAAGCTCTAAACTTAAATTCAAAGCTTAAAGCTGAAAGCTTGAAGCTCAAAGCTTTAAGCTCAAGGCTTTAATCACAAAACTTAAAGCCCAAAGCTTTAAACTCAAAGCTTAAAGCTCAAAACTTAAAGCTTAAAGCTCAAGACTTTAATCTCAAAGCTTAAAGCTCTAAACTTACATTCAAAGCTTAAAACTGAAAGCTTGAAGCTCAAAGCCTAAAGCTCAAGGCTTAAATCTCAAAGCTTAAAGCTCAAAACTTCAAGCTCAAAGCTTAAAGCTCAAAGCTTGAATATTAAAGATTAAAGCTCAAAGCTTAAGGTTAAAGCTCAAAGTTTAACCCTTCAAAAATTTTAAAGCTCAAAGCTTGAAGCTCAAAGCTTAAAGCTCAAAGCTTAACCCTTCAAAAATTTGGCGTATTTTGTCAAAAGGTAAAAATGTTTCGATATATATCGATTTCGCAATAAAAATTCAAATAAATGGAATATTTGTAAGCGTATCGAAAAACTAAATAGGTACTGGTTTGGAAAGGTGAAATACGCTTAAATAAATGGTATTATTAGAAATTACAAAAACATTTTTTAAATACAAATTTTTTTAATGTAAACTTTAAAAAAATTTAAAAATACTCAACTGACATTTTTGATATTAAAATTACTGATCTATAGAAAATGTGTTTGTTTCTGTCTATGTTTGTGAGATGTTTTGCGTTGCTAAACCGTTCATCCGATTGCAATGAAACTTTGGGGATTTGATGTGCGCATTCCCGCAATGGTTTATATACGTGTAAAGTGAGTTCTGGCATCATCTGGGACGAATGGGAAAGGGTAAGTAGAGCGATTTTTTTTCTTTATTAAGTGGCATAGCATATGCCGGGAACTTGCTATTGTATTTAAATGCCTGTGTCAGAATTTGGTAAATTGAATTATGTAATAGAAAGTACCTACCCTAAAATTCTAAATCTATACTAATATTATGAATGCGAAACTGCGTGTGTTTGTTTGTTACGCTTTCACGCATAAACTAATAAACCGATCTTAGAATTTTTTTCACCAATAGAAAGCTACATTATACGCGAGTAATATAGGCTATATATAATGGTAAGTTCTGGCGTTACGAAATTATAAATATTAAAATATTATATTTATTTTACGTTTTCTGTCGAAAATTTATATAAAATATTTTTTTTTTTTTTTACAGTTATTTTATTTTTTTTACAATACCGCACAAGGGTCCCAACTGCTCCCGTGTGGAGCCAGTGAGACTATGGCATCCCCAATCGGGGTATGTTGTGAGGCTGAAGGTAGTGGGGAGGGGAAGGAGATAGGGAAGAGGAAGGTGGGGAAGTACCTGGCTATTCAGATCTGGTCACTAAACACGGCTAAAGCCATTTCAAGCAACGTTTCAATTCTGAATGGTGGTCTTACACCAGGGCGATACTGATAGTATCTTCCACTCTGGAACGTGCCGCAAATATACTATTTATTTTAAATGAATAAATTGTGAAATAACACAAATGAATCAAATAAAATTTATTTGCGCACGCCGGGTTCGAACCCGCGATCTTCGGATTGTGAGTCGAGAGTCTTGCCTCGGGACCACGGAGGCCGGCAGTTATTGCTAACGTCAGAAGTAAAGCAAAACAAATCGTTGCCGTGAAAACCATGTTGATATATATTTTTTAAATTAGTCATCGTAGTTAATATTTATCTCTAAAAAATGAATCGCCGAAATGTATTTACGCGCATGACTTCCGAACAACGGCACCAAATTGGATTTTACTACTGGTGAGCTCTGGCATTATGAAATATGCAAAAGGTGGCATGCGAGCTGTTTGAAAACTGAATGTACCGGGAAAGAATGTATGAAATGCGGGAGGGGGACTCGGGTAGGGGGTTCGCAGGAGGGGGAGGAGGGAAACCCGGGAGGGGGAGGGGAATCTGGGAGGGGGGAGGGGAGCTTGGGAGGGGGGTTCGCGGGATGGGGAAAGGGGTATTGGAGTGGGGGGGAGGAAAGGTGGAGGAGGCGGAGTTAGAACGCGAGACGGGAAGAGGACGCGGGAGAGGAAGGGGAGGCGGAAGGGGAACGGGACGAATGGGAAAGGACACGCAGGAGAAAATAATTTATTTATTAAATGGCATGGCAACGCATGCCGGGTACCAGCTAGTATACAATAAACTCATATAAACGTCCACTAACAAGTTGTAAAATTTACGCGACAACATGATAACACACATTTAAAAACCACACATACTCACTATTGTAAGCAGTCCATTAATTATGAGGTGAGCAATTTACATAATTGCCTTCTAGACAACATTAAAAATGAAAAAAGCTAAAGAAGATTTCTTTTTTTTTTTTTTTCATTTTGATTCTTAATCAACAAAATAATTGAATAAAGTGAATAATATTGTATTGTAATGTAATGAAAAATGTATTTAGTTTAGTTATTTCTAGTTAAATAAGTTTATAGGTAGAGTGAAAGTGTAATTTTCTTTTTTCTAGAATAAAATTTTAATTATTGATACCTAATATTAAAGCTTACTTTCAGCAGCCCTAGCAAAATGGTTATACGAATAAAAGCATTCGAGTTCATGGGGTGAGGTTTTTTCAGGTTTTAGCGGCGGGAGCGTCTGCCCACCTGCTGCATAGCGGGCCGGATCGAGAGACTGGTTAAGGGAGGCATTTTGGCAGCCGGACTCTCTCGACCTTTCGCCTTGCACCAAAGGGATGGATTGATATATTGTCCGTCACTCCTGGATACACTGACCCCCAGATTCCTAACTACCCCTCATACCTTTTTCCTTCCCAGAACTTTATATCCTTTTCTTCCTTAAAGAGACCCTCCACACAGCATTCCCTAAGATAACTTAGGCCCTGAGGAAAACTTTTTTTTCCTCAGGGCCTCCGTTTTTTACATTAGATCCTGTATGGATCTAATGTAAAAAAAATAACAGTGCAACACGGCTTATCCGAAGCTTATTATTTAATTCATTAAGACATCACTATTTTGTACGCCGAACGGTAATGGAAAAAAGAAGATTATAATAATTTAAAAAAAGATATTGTGGAATCAGATCAAAACTCTTCATTCAATATCCATCGTCAAACCAAAAGTCGCAATATGTTATATTACTATGACTAAGAAAGGCATCGAATTTTCTTCTGATTGAAAATTAGCGGCCTTAGAGAGAACCAAGGGAGAACTGATCTAGACCCACTAGATATCACAATAGATCCTAGGTATCACAATAGATCTAGGAGACACTAAACAAACAACCAAGAAATACGTTCCTCGACCCATCAAACACTCGCAACCAGCAGCGTGAGAGCCTGTGTAGCAGCATGCATTGGTCATACTGTATGTCTAGTCGGCGAGGACAGAGCCATTAACAAGATACAAAGCCAGTCCTTCTGCCAGGCCCATAGACAAATGTATGACTACATCGATGGCTTGACCTTTAGGAAGGCCAAGAATACGATTCACGGATGACGTGGTCAACAGGAGATTCTGAAAAAGTAGGATTGTAGGGAGCAAAGGGCAAAGGATCGTTGGAAGTAGAATGGAATCTAATTTAACTTAAATTTAATAATATTATTATCAAGTTCTTTAATAATTTATTTTTGTTACAGCTGTTTCGGCTTACAAGGCCATTTTCAAACTGTGGTTAAAACACTTGGAGACGACTTATTTATAGGATTCTTAAAGTCAATTTTTGAGGGTGTCTAAATTGATTTCTTACCGGTCAAACCAATTAACTGAGAAACTAATTGAGACAGCCGACACTTTATCATATGGGGTATTTCGGAATCTGTTTTCCCCGCACTAAAGGTTAAGGTTTCCTTATTGTTTAATAATGACGTTACTGCTACGACTCGTTTAAGTGCGTTCTATTGTTTAGGTTTTGTAAACATACTAAGGAGAGGGGAATAAATAATTTCCTTACTTAATATAATATTTACTGTCTCAATTAGTTTCCAAGCAAATGTGTTTAACCGGTAATAAATCAATTTGGACACACTCAAAAATTGATATTTAGAATCCTATAAATAAGTCGTCTCAAAGTAGTTTAACCACAGTTTGAAAATGGTATTGTAAGCCGAAACAAAAATAAAAACTAAAATACTCCCAGAACTTTATAATAACGTTAATAAATTTAATTAATAATTTTTTTTAAATTAAATAGAATTCTACGAATTAAACACAAAAAAAATGAATAGAATGGTATCAATGGAGGCTAAACCTCTCGAAGAGGCGTACATAATAATATGAACGTCAAAAGTGAATGCCTTCAAGTAGTTTTGCAAATTGTTCATTTGATTCTTCCAAGTGTAACCAAACTCTAGGGCTGTTACAGCTTTTCACCATCAAAGAAGTGTTCACGAAACAGTAAAACATGATTTCAGCGTCCTAAAAAGTGTACTTTTCTCAGACGTATTTATTTAGATTTTTTCTTAATTTTTACAGGTATTATCCCAATAACGCAATTAAATTTCCAAAAAGCCTTCAGATCCCAAATGTACCTACATAGTATTACCCAGGTTAATTTAATGATTTAAACTACCCCTCCGTGCAATTGTTCCATGATGCTGAATTGTTAGATATAAGAAAAATTTACTGTAAACAATGTTTAAAATATATATTTACACGAAATGTTATTTTTACAAAAAATGAAAAGCGTTTTAGTAATAGGTTAAATAATGTATTTGAAGTTCCACGGTGTAACACTAGGCTTGCACAAAGGCATGCATATTTTATTACACCAAAAATATATAATGCTTTCTATAAGGCTACAGAAATTGATTGTAAAAATATATCCACCTGCAGCAAGTATAAAAATGTATTAAAGTCTTGGATAAATACCATCGACACAAACATTTACTTGCTGTAACATCTGACCTGCTGTAACTTAACAAAATTTTTATTAATCTTTATGAACATGTCTTTTGAATATGTATTTCAGTAAACACTGAATCTATTTTTTATGTATTTAATTTAATTTATTTTTTTAAACTTCTACAAGATATTGTATTTTTATGAGTAATAATTATCTGTCTTAAAAACACTCAAGTATACCCACGAACTGGCGATGCCTATGTGGGATTTTTTTGGTTAATCTGCTAATCTATTTATGTTATTCTCTACTTTTTTAAAACTGTTAATATAAAAAGTTTGTATTACAAAATTTTACCAACTGTACCAAAAAATTTGTTAATAAATAAAAAATAAAAAAATAAAAAAACGTAGGTCTTTACGTACGTTTTATGATGATCTAAATTATTTTACCATAACTATGTACAGAAGATGTTCATTAGCCTCCAAAAACCTTTGAACAGTGAGTTCAAAGATTTTTGAAAATGCACATTTTTTCTGGAGTTTCTAGGTCAACATAAATAATTTCAACTGACTTAATCATCGTAATCGCTTTCATTATTTCGATAGCGGAAATTTGAAATACACACTGTAAAGGACAATAATTCCAAAAATTAGTTAATTATGTCATTTTTACAGTGTTTTTTTTCTCTCTCGATCAACGTCTTCGAATTATTTCTGTAAAAATAAGTGCATTTTAAAGTGGATTTTTTTTCTGAAAAATTAAAAATAAATTAAATAATGATGTTAAAAAAATAAAATTTAGTATTCCGAAAGAACTATTCAATGACATTTTAAAATAAAAATCATAATTGTAGGTGTACAAAATTAGTAGACATGAGTTTTTGAAAAAATAAAAATAAAAACTTTCTTTTCGCTCAACATTTTGTTATTTACAGTTAAAGTATTTCAAATTTCCGTCATCGATTTTCAATTAATCAATTAGAAAAAAAATCACATCCTATATTGTTATATAAAATGAGTATCTTAAACTTGCTATTTAAATTTTGTTAATCTTTATTTCTTTATTTTGTTATTGTTTGAGATAAGTATATTTTATTTTATATTGAGGGGGTATTTCACCATCCTCCTCATAAATTATTCGTACGATAACGTACATTTTAGATTAATCATACAGGATTTATTTATTTAAAAAGTCTGAGTTTACTATTCGGCACTTGAACCTATGAATAATGTCTACATATTGGATAAATTAGCCGTGTTTTTTACCACTTGCAAGAATTTATTTGTGTATTTATTGATATTCGCTATGTGTATGGATAAGCTGTGGGGAGGATGGTGAAATACCCCCTGAGTAATATCTATATAAAATAAACGCAAGTAATTGATGTAAGCATTTACCAAATCATCATATTTCAACGTAATATGTATGTGTCGGAGCACTTCAATAAATCCATTTGATCAGAAATCCAATTTTCCCCCACGTGTCGTAAAATAGGTAGGCACCTCTCCGAAGCGAAGTGGCTTCGGTCATAAATTCTATCTTCAATACGGAAGCCTGGTAGGTGAGGGACCTACGGGTACCGGGTACCTGGCTAGGTATTACCAATATTCTAAACTAAATCATATTTGTGCGGGCCGCTACATTGTTCGGCTTTATATAACTTTATATGGCGAGCGCTGCGATTCAATAAGACGGGTACCTTTATAGTTTATTCTCCCACGAATATGGACTTCTTTGACATTTTCGCTTTGGCAATGCTTTGTCAATAAACCTTTGGAACTGTATTTATTCAGATGTATTTCGAAGACTACAAAATAACTGCGGCAAGATATAAAAAATTATAAAGTATAAGAAAATATCGCTCTAAAAATAACTAACTAGCCATCATGCCGTTTCTCCGCATTGCTTGCTTCATTCGCATTCATACATCGTCTCATAAAAACCCTTCTATTATTCGTACTCGTGACATGGCGAGACTCACGTATTTGGTTACCTTAATCGTGTTGTCTTCCTGGGGCATTCACCCGACTTTTACACTTTTTTCTTCGTTAATTCGTTCTACATGCCCAAACCATCTAGCGTCCCTTTCTTAATCTTACTCATTTCACTTACATCAGCCTTGCATTCTTTGCGAATCTCTACATTTCTCACATGACCGTACATGATTTTAAACACACCCGCCTCAGAGATCTCATTTCTACAGCATATAGTCTACATATATGATTTTACCACACACGCCTCAAAGATCTCATTTCTACAGCATTTAGTCAACATTCCTTCCTCTGCCAGTTCCTCGCCTACCTGCCGTACCAAAAGGTTGGTATCATTGCTTCATTGTGGACTGCTAGCTTCCCTTTATTGAGATTTTTTGCTGGCGCCAACCACGTTGTCTTCTGGTGTGGAGTTTCCTGCATTTAAAATTCGAATTAGTATTAAAAAAAATAATGGACAGGGAAATCCGTTTTATTGATTTTTAGGACAAAAATGCTCAGGACCTATAAGATCCAAGTTACACGATTCACCTAATCAGTATTCCAGTCTATTTAATAAAGTTCACCAGGATTCTTATCGGTTTTTCGGCGATGTTTTCAGGTTCCACAATGTAGCTCCCCAGGTATCTGATTCATCTTGTTGTCGAGGCGGGACGTGGTACAGTAGATAAAAGGGTATTTAAATTTATCTTCTTTTCCTACAGCTGATGGAACCTATTCCACTCCCAACAAGTGTAAATGTCACCCCAGGTGTTGTGAAACTTCAAAAGTTTAGTGTGTAGATTTTCATCAACAAAGCAGACGAGAGTATCAAATAAATAAACAAGTATAGCCATTTATTTTGTATGCTTATCGAAGTCGCAGCCTCAAATTAAATTGATAGCATCTCAACCTCAACCACTCCTCCATGGAGGCACTGTGTATCTTCTTTATTAGTATCAACAGATTTATTTTACATTTTCTCTTTTAATAAATTCATGTCAATAAACCTCAAGACCCGTGCTTCTAATTTTGCACTGGTAGCAAATAGGAGAAACTGGACTTGTATGATTTATCGATCCATAAAGAGAAAAATGTGATTTATCATAAGAAAGAAATTTGGCTTTGATTTATAAAATGATTGTAGCTTTGTTGCCCTATTTTCCCTGATGAGTTCATTGCTTTGCACCTAATCATTTTGTAAGTAATAAAAATAGACAAACCCAACAAGTAAAATGCATTAATATTGTATGGACCAATTATTTCTGAGAACTTGAACAATTCATCAAATTTCAAAGTTAACATTCCTGCTCTGTAAATGTTCTATTCAAGTTCTGTTAATATTTCATCACGGAGCATTTATTTCACATAACTACTATAATACTTTACAGAACCTTGAAATTTGTTGAATTGTTCGAGCTCTACGAAACTATTATTATCTAACGATTTTTAATCTTATCGCAAAGTTCATTTCTTTATCACAAGTTTCAATGTTAAACTATTGAACTATCGAATGGACAGTTAAAAGTTTTATTCTTTGAAATTTTTATCTTTAAGTCACCACAGGGATTAATAGGTTATGACCCTTGTAACGAAAAAGCATTTATATATACCTTTACCGACAGAGAAATCAGCTAATTGAGATTGAAGTGCTTTATTTTTTCTTGTTTTTCCCTTACCATTGTCATGAATCTTTTAAAAAAAATACGTAATTGTTGCACAATAAATAATGTGACAAATACACAACGTTTCTTTAATTCGTAGGATCATAGTTCAATTATTCTTAAAATAACTGACCTTTGACAATTTCATCAATAGTCATAGTTACAGCCGCGAACCTTTCAAACTCTTTCTTTTTAAAATCATATTTAATTTTTGTTTCTCAACACTTGCTTTCACATCAATAATAAACGTTTTGCAAATAATTAAGTAAGTTCATATTATTGAAAGCGGACAGTCGCAGTCGTGTTGAACACCGGAGATATGAATTGAACATCATGGGATGTTATTATTTCAAAAGGTTATGCGAAATCTTCACAAGGCGATCTTGATTGGCAATTAATTTCAGATTGACAAGTCGACACCGGAGATAATGCATGGAAACGGCAATCAATGATGCTTTAATAAATTCGTTGCGGATATCAATTATTTTAGCTCATACTGGACAAGTTACGACTGCAAGTAGGTATTTAATTATGTGGGACAGGATATTTGCGCAAAGTTTCTCCTGGTTTCTTATCTCTTCATTGGTGGACACTGCTTTTTACGGAAAATAATTATGTCCTTATTGCCTCCATACCTTTTTATATATGTTTACATAATAATACATGCATTTCAGAATTTTTGCTTTTCACCTTTAAGTCCTAAGAAGCATCGTCTTTGAGTGAGATTTATCGTAGACCTTTCACAAGCTTAGCTTTTCACACTTTTGGATCCATTCATAATGCTTTATAAGTCTTATTCGCACGGTTGTTCATCATGTGAAGCTTTTCGCGATGGTGTAAAAGATGGAAGTAAATTTATTTCCATTGTGTGTTTCATTTAGGTAATCTTTGGCGTAATATTATCGAAATATTATACGGCAGCAGCGTTTAAGGCCATGTTATATTTTTATTCATTTTCTGATCTTGGACTCTGTCATCAGCGACATTCTTCAGCATTTCCACTGGCATAACAGGTCGACTCCTTCATAAATTCCTCCATCTACTTCTAATTCTTACGTTACTTCCCTGGTGCCCTTTTTCAGAAATTTGCCCAATTCCAGGATAGAACTCAAATTGATTACCATTTTATGGTGGTCGAAGAAAGGAGCATTTTCTTTTATTGTGATTACATAATCTCTCTTATTCAATTTGCCTGATTCAAATCTTTGGTAACTTGTTTGAAAGAATCCCTTCATTCCAAGCATTTTACACAAAACCCACTTCTAAAAGAGTTCCGAATCCTCTAATATCATTTAGATTTAATAGCTCTTCACAAGCTATTAAGCTTCATCATTTTGCCTTCTTTACATGATCTCAAACCCGAAGTATTTAGTTCTCAATCGTGCCATGTCATGTTCAATCCCCCAAGATCTATTTCCAACCACCTCATTGCGGGCAATATATTTATTAAACATAATTGATCTGAACTATAAATAAATCTTTTGCATTCATTATTAATATTCATTCAGAAGTCGTACTTATTTAAATTAATGATCCAACAAATTAATAATAACGCAAATTCAAATGGATCATTAACGCAGCGTGATTTGAATACAGGCGTTAAAGAATTATTGTGTACTTTATTGTGCTTATAAAACGTATTTAAGCACAATCAATGGGCATGTTTTATTGGCGCCTTGATTGTTTTATTGACCGCTAATGGATCGTTCGCAGAAAAACGTGACTTTTACAAGAGTCAATTGGAGATTAAGTGGTCATCTTGAGTCAAGTTGGCTCTTCAGACCGACAACAAAATAAATACAACGTATTGAACCTGTATTGCTGCGGTCAGTTTTATATACAATCCGGCCGAGTTTTTTAGGTCTTTTGACGGTCTTGTTTTTCCTTTCTTTTCCGCGTTTCTCGTTGTAAATCATTGTCACACTGTTACAGATCGGAATCATTTCGCTATAAATGATTTAATGATACATATTATATTAAATACAAGTATTATTAAACAGGCATATTTCATATTATTATAACGCCTGTCGCTAATTCTTCCGGTTTCCGAGGTATTGAAATGATGAAAGCGCTACTGAAAATTTCTTGGAGAGACGAGTGCACTTTTGATGTGAAACATCTTATGGGGTGCCTAGGGGAATTAAACTCGCTCTTATCTCGTGAGTTGTCGGATCTTTGTGTCCAGTATATATTTGCTTCTATTATCTTTAATTTGTAATATATTGTATAAAATAAAAAATAAATAAAATAAAAACATTTTTAAAGACTTTTGATTGTGCAAAATATAAACACAACTGATAACAGAGTAATAATAGTTACAGTTATAATATAATATGAAACATTTTGTCTTCATAATTTTGTATCTATAATTTTTATTTAAAGATGTACTCCCTTAAAAAGCTGTGGTTTTGTGTATGGGAGTAGGTGTTATTTATTTCATTATTAAAAACATATTTTTTATAAAGTTTGTTGTTTTTATTATGCACTTTTTATTTTTACTAATAAATGAAAAAAAAAATTGTTGAAGTTTTCAGTATAATTTTAAAATTTTTGCTTTGTTTTCTTTGAGACTATTTTTAAGGGGGTTTTATATTTTCTGGCCATTTATTAGAGAAATTTGTTCCGAGGTATTTGTAGTTCTGTTGACCCAAAGTTTTTTACATACCGAAATCGGTAACATGTATTTGTAATGAGTTTTCGGAATGGTACGGCTTTGTTTCAAAAGGTTTTTTTAAAGTTTAAATTTTTAGAGATTTATGCTTTCTTATTAATATTGCTTATGTTTTACCCATGTCTAGTTTAATACTTTATATTATTTTGTTGAAATGTTATTGTTTTTGATGCTAGCTAAACTCTTAAATTTAATAAAACTGAATACTGCATGCATGCGTATACGTTTGTGTATGTATGTTATGTTTGTGTGTATGTGTTTATAGGATTAATATGTTTTTATATGCTAATTGTGTATTAATATGTTCATGCACGCATATTTATGTACCAGTCTCAGAACAGACATCGTCTAGTGAGACGAGTTTTTTTTAATAACTTGGATTCTTTGGGAAACATATTATTAAAAAAATGTGTTGAAATCATTAAATAGCTATCACTGCCCTCTGTGGAATAAAATGTATAATAGGCAGATTCGGTACTTATCTGCACCCACCTGGTATTAGTTTTATGAACTAATGATCATAATATGGTAATACAGATTTCCAACCTAGACTGTTATGTTGAATTAACGGCTGCATTGTGTTAATTTTTATATTCATTGTGTTAGTCTTACCAATTTTATAAAAACGATGGGATTCTTTAACGTTTCTCTTAGCCCATAATTCAGCCAACGAATTAAGAACCGATCCGTATAGATAATATTCCGCATAGCGTTAGAAAAAAGAGCAAGTCATGTTAAAAGATACTTTGTTAATAAATTTCGAATACTTGTTTTGAACTGGAGTGCTTTTCATCGAATTGGACCTTATAAAGTAACAAGATGGAATACATATGACATATCTCTGAATGACCATGTAGGTAGCTACTTGCCATAAAATTATGTTGAATTTCATCCGAGCCATTATTAATTATCAGATTACATTATATCTTACACCTTGGAACAACAGGCGAGTATTTATCATAATCCTACTCTTCGTGTAAATTACGCAGACGTCCTTGTGAAGAGAAATCGTCTTATTTCCTCATATTATTTTACTCTCCCATATCTTGTGAACAAAAATTGTATTCCTTGTTTATGTTGAATTAATTTCAAAATATAACTATTATTTATTCTTTATCAGATTTATAATTATATACCTCCAAGTATGGAAGAATAATTTATTTATGAAATTGGTGAACATTAAAATGAATTTGTAAATTTCATGAAAAATAAGCTTAAATGCTTTTTTCAAATGTAATGACTTCGCAGAATTCCTCACTATCCGCAGCCATTGGAACGATTGCACACCCAATAACAGGGAATGTTTTATGGTGGAATTAAAATTGAAGTGCGAAAGGAAAGAGAAAGGTTGGGAGAACTTTTACATTCAGATTGAATCACTAGATATAATAAAATCCATTTCAGTAAACTTCCCTGCAATGAATTTTGTGTTTTTTTTTGCGTAATACTGATAGTACAATTTGGGGGCGGTTATAAGGATGGGTACTGCCGTCCCGATTACCATTTATTGAATAATCAACACCTCTGATACAGGTCACCCCAAGTGATTCGCTACGTTTGCTTACTTAGCAGGGATGCCCGGGTTCATGGAAGTAGTTTGTCTAGGCAGGAATGTGTTTGCCCACCTACTGCATGATAATACAAATTTTACAATATAGATTTTTTTACCAATACCCTTCAGAAATACAGAATATAAGTAACGCGTACGATCGAAAATTAATACAAGAGCGTGGAATGTGCGAGCATCTCCTATCCTTATCCTATATTCCTCTTCCTCTCCTGCTCACCTAAAATTATTTTTTACATACAATAAAACTCCATCTCCAAGTAACTTTAAATTAAGTCAAGCCAAAAAGTTCTCCTTTTTGGCTTGACTTTAATTTAACTTTGTGTACACGTATCTCTATATTTTATATGTAAGCTGTTCGTCTCGTACAAATAAATAAATGAATAAATGACGGGCCGGATTTGAAGCGATTGGAGGGAGACCTAACCTAGACTTCTCCAGCCAATCTCTCTCGATTCATCGCATTGCACTGCAGTGGGATTAATACGTCCGTCACTCCTCAGACACATTGACCCCCAGATTCCCATCCATCCCTTATACCATTTTCCTTCCAAGAACTTCCTCTCCCTCCTTTCACTAAAAAGACCCTCCATACAAGATGACATAGGCCCTGAATGATTTTCTTTCCTCAGGGCCTCCTGTACGGAGCTAATATAAAACAAGTACCTACCATCCTTCCACGCCTGTTTTCATAAAACGATTTCAGCGCCATTTATCAAAAAGTTGATTTCTAAAAACATTGCTTCGAACTTGTTATAGCTAGAGTAACTCAGCTTCATAAAAATGCCTTTGACACAATGTTAGGCGCTTTTGACATTCCATGTAATTTTTGTCTCCCATGTGACTCTATCTTACTGCGCGCCTTTAACCTGAGATTCTGTTGTTTTAATTAAGTAATTTACTGGGTAGGTATCTCTAATAGCTTTAATAGGGTAGACGTGTACTGGAATAAGCAAATGGAAAGGGCCCAAGGCATGCTAATTATGTCGGAAAATAACCAAGTGTCATTTAAAAACTTATAGCAATAAAATCGCCCATAAAAATTAATCAGCCAGTTAATTTCGTATTTAAAGTCCAACCAATGTGCAAGCGCCTCGGTTTATTGAAAATAAGATATCAAACAGTGGTTTAGTATTGATTAAAAGTGATTATTGATCATAATATTTATTACACCCATATAAAGCGATGGCTACCAGACAAGAATTCAAATAACGAAACCTCATCGACATCCAAGCTCAATGATCTTGACCTAAAAACTACATAAATATATTATTAATATTACTGATCGATATTATATTTAATTGTAGGATTTGTGGAGCTGAAAGTATTTAAGTCTATAACACAATAATTACTTTCTTTATAATCACTATTTTTTTTAATACCGACCGGTTTCGCTTTACACAAGCATCATCAGGGTATAAAATTAAATTGCTCAAAATATACATTGATATGTAAATGCTCTCTCCATTTTAATTTCATTCTCTCTCACCCTTCCTTTATTTTATGTTATGTGTTGTCTCTTTCTATATATAAATTCACATAAATAATAAATATAAAGTCTCTTTCTATATATAAATTCACAAATTATATGAACTCACACAAAATATTTTGTGATCAGTTGAATTTTATTTCCTGATGATGCTTGTGTTAAGCGAAACCGGTCGGTATTAAAAAAATTGTTAAAAACAAAGTAATTTTGTTATTTTAGTTACAACAAAGTGACTGCTTTCTACCAAAAAAAAGGTGAAAGAATTTAAAAAAAAATTTTCGCCGTAGGATCATTCATTGCCTTTCCGAAGAAGAAATTTACCTACCAAATGTTAGTAAACTTGAAAATTACTCCTAAACAAATACAAGTTATATTCATACTAATTGAACAAAAATTGTAGCACCGCTTATGAAAAGGATAGCCACCCAAAGAATATGTGTGTACGACCGTGTACTGCAATAGCTATATGAACGGATCGTTTCATCGTCGTTCGTTCGCAATCGCTGTATAAACGGGTCGTTCTCCGTCTATCCAACGTATATTCATACTAATGGAACAAAAAGTGTAGCACCGCTTATGAAAAAAATAGCCATTCAAAAATATGTGTGTACGATCGTGTACTAAAATAGCTATATGAACGGCCCGTAAGCATGTCTAGTTCAGTGAAACCATGTGGTTGTCTTTAGTAACGTATCTTTACTCTATTTAATCATTCAAACATCTCTCAAAAATTAAACAAAAGAAAAGCATATTTAAAATAAAGAATTATTCATTAACGAAATTATTTTGGTACCTATCGACTTTATTGCTTGACTGATATGATAAGTAGTTCCAATTTTGAAAATTAAAAGTTCAATGAACTTAAATAATGTTGAGCATTATGCAGACATATTTCACATTTACATTAATTTCTTAGGCATGCACCAACAACCGAAATAAGTACGTTAAACAATTCTGTAATTCTACCTAATTCGACCTTCTTTGCAAAGGTCCCAGCCGACCCGGACCTCTAGTAAGGCGACATTGTAATTTTTATTCTTGGAAAATATCCATTGGAATAAATTACTTGATTATGTTTGTACCTACCCAATATTTTGCAAGTTCGACGCTTTGAACGATTATTAGTGACTAGGTTTTTATTATTTGATCGTTGTCCAAGGATAACAACGTGGTGTTTTAACGCCTTTTTGACGCCAGACAAATTTATTGCAGGTGCATTGAATGTATGCACTTTCAGTACCTTATATTTATTTTTCTACTTAACCCTTATCGCCTCTAGCGAAGATAGTCTTAATCTAGATCTACTGATCAACAAGCCAAAACAAAACTAATGGTGATCGAGGGGGCAAATAAGTGATTTATGTTCTTAACATCAACATCTCATTTTTTTTCATTTTTTTTTATTCATTGTTTTGATGGTTACATAATTTGTGGATTTTTCTAACACCAAGCTAGGCGCATGCCCGTATAAATAAAAATAATAATAATTTTTGTTTGTTTGTTTGTTTGTTTGTTATTCGTATGTTATGCGCTGCCATACCGTTCATCCGAATGCGATGAAAATTTGGTGATTTGTTGTGCGCACGCCCGCGAAGGTTTTAGGCTATACATATTTGTAAGCTCTGGCGTTACGAAATTTGTATAAATTAAAATGAGTGTATTTTATATTTTTTGCGGCAGGGAGGGAAGGCATGAGGGGAAGAGTAATGAAGGAGGTGGGGTTAACGGGAGGGATGACAAGGAAGGGGAAGGCGTGGAAGGCGGAAGGGGAACGCCGGGGGGAAGGGGACGCGAGAGGAGAACGGGGATGCATGGGAAAGGAAATGCGGGGAGAAACATGCCGGGTATCAGCTAGTATGTTATAAATAATTATTTATTGTCAATCTAATAAACATGTATTTCCTTAATTGGGCTCTGATTTCCCGGAGTTACTCCTACCAATTATCTTATATATTTGCCTTTGAACTTTCCTGAAGGTCTTTGCTCGGAAGATTAATCGTAAAGACAATAAATGATGAATATGAACTCCGATTGACGAAAAGATCTAAATTTTAATATCGTTGTTTTAACAAATTGACTTTTTTGTCGACTTTCTGTCAACCCATGCTGAATGAAAGTTTTTAAAGGCAGTTTGATGAAAAGGACTCTAATAGGGAAAATAAATGCACTTTATTAATCAATTTATATTATAAAAGAAATTGTAAGAAAGTGTCCTTGCCACTAAAACTCAGAAACGAGTCCCGGTACGATCAAGGAAGTTATATAGTGTGATAGCCGTCTATCCCCATCCATGAAGAAGGTTTCCGTGTTTACCTGAAGTGCGTGCTTTTGAAGATATAAGGGCTGAAAGTATCGCCCTCTAGACATTTCTAGAACAATCCAGAACATTCGAAAGTATTCGAGAGCATTACACAGCATTCCAGAACATCCTGGAATATTCTGGAATGTTGTGAAAAGTCTGGACCGTTCGGGAACATCCCGAAACAACCAAGTTCATTGTGGCCCATTCTGAGGCCTTTTTTCTTTGGGGGGGGGGGGGGCTACCCATTGATAGAGGTGTATAAAACAAGATCCGTCGTGGGTTCGAACGTTAGTTCAATCTCGTATTGAAATAATGTTCGAAGTTCAAATTTCAAGAATAAAAACTACCGAAAAATTGTAGAGTCTATTTTGTGTGAATAGCTTACAATTGTATGAACGTTTATGCCGTAAGTATGAAATTGTGCATAGGTACAATAAGAATTCCATTGATCGAGATAAACTTATATGGTAGTCACGAGAAAACCTCTGAAGGCGGAACTAACTAATTTTGAAAGTTGAAAATATGATATGATAATAATTGCATATCTGCCATTTTGTAAAGATGGCATCTCGTTTGACAATTCTACGAACAAGTGATAATATATTATTCCGCGTCGTTAAGGACGATTAAGGTCAAAGGCAGTACAAGCGGTACCTTACGAGTTCTTGCGGTATGTTGAAATGAATTATTTGCGAGTTGTGTTTTGACTTCAACCTTTTTAATGCCTGTGAATCAAAAAATAAAGTTTTCACTAGAAAGTGTCCAAATTTTAACTTTTTTTTTTATTATTGATGTTCTATAAAGTGTTTATATTTGTATAACTAAAGCAAAAAGGATTTTATTTCCATTAGTCCTCATTTTTCATTCGTAATGTGGAAAGCAAATACGAGAGAAAAAAATAGTTTTAAAATATACATTTTTCCAAAACGTATCAATTTAACAATATGGTAACATTTATTCAATCTTTTCATTTATTTATTCATAAAATTAACGCCATTCGGCTTTTACATAATAACATAGTTAAGGTGCAGCAACAATATGAAAAAAAGCTCAAATGAGCTTGTTTATTTAAATGTTACAATATTGCAACAATAAAAAAATATATTTAAATATGATGTATTTGAAAATAATTTAACTTAAGAGGTGGGTTGAAAATGTTTAATGGTAGGTAAATTATAAGTAAAATATATTACAAGCTAGGAAACAATAAAATTAAGAAAATCTTGAATCATTTTTGAAAAGTTGTAGTCGGCTGACATGTCAAATGTGATTTTGTAAAGCTGCTGCTAATGTTCCCCAACTCTTTCCCCTTACCTTCAGCCCCAAAACATACCACGATTGGGACTCTTGCACGGTATTCACACAAAAAGTAAAATATGTAAGTGCGTGCTTATCGCAAATCCGATTGGTTTTTTTTTAAGCTTAATGAATATTTTATTGACAAGTTTATAGGTAGACTTAAAACAAAATTGATAATAAAAAAGCAGAATTGGGTCAAAACCGACACCACCGAATCGGGCATTGACTTACCAACGCTTTCTGTATACGTTTGTTGGTATAAACCTTCATATTATTTTGATATATTGTCTATTCAGCTAGTCCCACTAAGAATCCACTGAATTAAATATAAACTGCAAATATATAGCGTGCGCAGTATAACCAAGTTAATTGATTTGTATCAAAATAGACCAGCACTTTGAATGTAATCACGGTATTAATTAGTTTTACGACTACATAATTTCTACGACTGATTGATTTACGATTTGGTTATTTAGATTGGCCATTTAGTGGGTACCAGAATTGCTTTAACGTTTTAAGTTTTCACTAATTGAGAAATGCATTCGTCGGAAATTCTACATTAAATTTTTTTTTTGCCGACATGCAGTGTCGAAAGAATATCCCATATTATCATTATAATACTGCCACTCCAATTGTACTTGGGTACAAAATAAACATAGCTTTTCCACCCTCAATATTAACAGGGCATTAAAGATCGCCCTTATGAGAAGCAACCACTAAACTTCGACGAGTTGCTTAAAATTGCTGTAGCTGTCTTTTATTACCGGATTAGGATAGCCAAACACTTCCCATCATTCATTTTTCCTTCCTTATTTCCAACCTTTCTCTTAATTACTTCTTTCTCGGAACTTCCGGAAATCTTAAGTGGTACACACAAAAAACATTTTTATTTGTAATTTACAAAGGTTTGTATAAAACATACTGCTAAATCGTTGTGTAATCTGTTGGACAACGTTTAGTGGCGTGAAAATATTTTGATTGACGCAAAATACCGAGAAATAATTACTTTAATAGCACAGTTTATCAGTATTTTGCAAATCACTGTTAACATGATAATCGGAAAATTTAAACGATATACCTGGCGCCAAGAGTTATTGCGTAAGCAGCAGGAATTATTATTTTTATTCCTAGGTTTACTTGCTTTCTGATTTATTCAAAAATGAAAGAAAAAATATTGAAGTATCCATTCATTCTGTTTAATTTTTAAAAAATCTTTATAAACGTTGCGTTTTTGCAGCAAGATCTTCTTGAGATTTTGTAGACAACAACAAAGTCGTCCATGTGAAAAAAATGCCAAATGGAAGGACACCAAAAATCATGAATAAAAGGTTGCCCCAGTGGAAGCAACCAAAAAGCAGACTAAGAAAGCAGTAGACAGATTGCTTGGAAGGGTATCAAGGCAGAATGGGAAGATCCGAGGACTGGCGGGGAATTACAAGAAACAAGAACCAGTGGAGAGCATTTTCTCGAAGTGGTTAAATACGTACCATCCAATGATACCGTAGACCACAACAAAGTCGACTGTGTGAAAAGTATGCCAGATGAAAGGACACCGAAAATCATGAGTCATGATGGAAGCAACAAAAAGGTAGACTGAACAAGCAGTAGACAGATTCGGTGGAAGAGGATCAGGGCATGATAGAAAGACCTGAGGACTGACGGCGAATAGCAAGAACACGAACCAGAGGAGAACATTTTGTGGAAGCGGTTAAATACAAATCATCCAATGATACCAATGATGCGATACCCATCGTGTGGCGTCGATGGTGATGTTTTATAACGTATACAGATCAGTAAAGCACTGTTCTTCTTACTCTGGTGGCCTTAGATTAGGTTAGGTTAGGTTAGTTTAGTGATCATCTGAACAATCTTCACTATGCTAGTTTCAGCCCGGAATAACTCATCTCTAGCAGAGCTTTCATACTGCACTTATTCAATCAGTTTTCCAATTCATGGAACAGCGTCTTCCTCTGTTGTATTTTTAGTGATTTTTAAAACATGTAAATAAATTGTTCAAAAGATTTTTAAACAGTTTTTCTCGTATCACTAAGTATGTAAATATCCAGCTTGCAAAGGGTTAATCTCATTGAAGTGCGACAAGATTTTTTCATGGAGATCGGTCAGTGATTCATATTAATATGCAATAAATCGTCAAGTATTTCCTGCGAGAAGAATTATGGACGTAGAATAAGGCAATATACATGCAGTATCCTGTTTTCAGATTAAATAATAAACTTGGATCTGTCAAACAAACTAAGAAAAGTAAAAGGAAATTGCACTCTCCAGTGCGCGTTACATAAATAAGAGTTCTCGGTTAATCAAATCCCTTCAAGCATTCGCCTACTTGATTCAAAGCTTGGTTTGTTCGTCGTTCGTCAAAAATAATAATTATATTTTCTTAATATTTCTTTGGTTTTTCTTCTGGTGTGCTATCCGATTATAGGTGAGTGATCGTAGGTGGAATTGTGCCGTTATCAAACACTTAGGAATCGATCTCATGAAGTCGTCTTTCAATTTCACATTTTTAATCAATCTGTCCACAAAACTTACCAATTAAGAAAAGCCAAAACATTCCAAATTAAAATAATTAGATGGGAAAGTAACCATACTTAAGTGGGAAGACTGACCGTGTAGATGGATTTAGTTCAGAACATTGGATCATAGATTATAGAAAAAAAACGAGATATGTTATGGAAGCGAGTCGATTGACTAAGCGGCGGAGCCAATGAATGTTATTCGTTTTGTGTGTAGGCAGAAAACAAAGGCAGGGAGCCATCTGCTGTGCGTCCATGATTTGAAGTAGTCATGGCCTAAAGTCTAAACGATAGAACTTTGTTTCTACAACTCGTTTTCAAGTTCAACAGCTCGGCTATGGAACGATTTGCCGGCCTCGGTGTTTTCTCCTTCCTATATCATGGGCCTCCTTAAGAACCGTGTTAACTTCTTCCTCTCCTCAAAAAGACTCTCCATACAGCGTTCCCAAAGATGAAAAAGGTACTGAGGGAAATTATTTTCCTCAAGGCTTCCTGTGTAAAATTAATATATAGAAACAAAAGTGGTGACTAATGGCGATGCTTTTGTGTGCTTTGTTCTATGCTAATGATGGTTCATGGCCCATCTCCCTTGTTTCTATTATTTTTTTTGCATAATTTTGTACACTTACGGTATTTATAACCAATAATAAACATACACTAAACGTAGTTGTACAATATACGATTTAAAAAAGAAGAAAAGAATTATTTTTTCAAGCAGCATTACCAATGACAGGCTAGTTTCGCTTCTTGGAACAAAAAAAGTTCTGTGCCTGCGTGTTCTTATAAAATTGCAACATGAAAACAAAAACTAAAGTTTTTGATTATATAGGAATGGCCATTCAGAAAATTATGTGCTGTTATCAGCAAATCAATTTTCCTTCCAACGGTGAGGCGTGAGGCTATTTATACCCAGCATACCAGACAGAAAGGCGGAGGACTATAACCAGGGATGATTCCGGAAGCGTGTGCCCTATCTATGACTTCCACCCCCTCGGAATCCAATTTAACCATCCCTCTCCTATGTTTACGTTTTCCCAACATTGGCAATGCAATCGAGGGAAGCCTTGTTTCTGCCGATGGTGAGTAATAATTCTCCGTGGGTAATTCTCGCAAGGTGAACCCATGAGAATCAAATAAATGGTCTCAATGTCTAGGCCGGGACCTCAGATCTTAAAATCTCCATTAAACACAGCTTCATTGTTCTCTTCTTCAAGGTGAATAGTCTCCGGCAGTCAACTTACCATATTACCCAGAAACGCTAGTATTTATTATTTTTATCTTTTCCCTTTTTAATGTCGGACCTGAGACGTCCTTCCTTTGTACTGCTCTGGAAGTGCGATAAAATCAAACCATGTCGAGCACATTAGCATGATGAAACCCGCTCACAACCAACACAACAACGGAAAATGCATTTAATTCGATGTAAGTGAAGTTATAAGACACGCAAGTTTTATATGCGTTGGGTTTTCAATTGAAAAGTAGTAACATTGCATCTTGATAAGAAATACCTACACTACGAAAAATGTAAAGCAGATATTTCAACATACACTATGTTATGCTTATTACTCCAAGATATGTTATGTAGCAAAAGAGAGCACTATGATATGATTTTATTATCTGCTGTAAAAGAAGCAGTTGTCATATATGCTTTAAGAAATCAGTTCATACAAACATATTTATAGGTATAGAACGCTTTACAATCACTACCCGGTCTTACTCTTGTTTAAAACACACTTTTCCAAATACTTTTGTTACAGTAAATAGATGAAAATATTTAAAAAAAAACTATAAATCTAATAAATATAAACTTTTTTTTCACTTTTTTATTTATTTTTTTATTTTATTTAGCCTATGATAGCCATCTGCAGACCGGTTCAATATTTCTTTAAACAATGGTATATAAATACAACATTTGTTGAGGGGAGGGTTGATGGTCATAAATAAATAAAAATATAATTTTTTTTCAATATATAATGGAATTCCGCATCAAATTGTCGGCATCAAAAATAAAAATACTCAAAACTAAAAAGCAACGTGAATAATTTTTTTTATTTATTTAAGAAGAAGTTAATCCTAATAAATCTAAACGAAACACGAAACAGAACAAGACAAAGAAAAAAATAAAAAGGTGACGGTCGCAAATGGGAATCGAACCCAGAATCCTTGTGTTTATTTTTTGATCAATTAAATTAATTCTCATGATGAAAATGCTGCCGAAAATAGTTGCGCCGATCTATAAATTTCAACAGAAACAGCTCTGCAATTTTCGTGACGCCAGAGCATTTGATTATTTTTTTGTGAGATTCAAAAAACAGATTTTCTTCTTCAAGGTCTAGCTTACATCCATTCCAGCAACTAAAGTATTATGATATATTATAATAAAAACAAATATAAAACTTTTTTCCACTTTAAGTTTAATGACCGTAACCGGTTTCAGCTCGCTAGAGCCATCTTCAGACTGGTGAAGATGACTGGTAGACCAGACTGGTAGACCAGTCTGCAGACTGGTAGACCAGTCTGAAGATGGCTCTAGCGAGCTGAAACCGGTTACGGTCATTAAACTTAAAGTGGAAAAAAGTTTTATATTTGTTTTTATTATAATATATTATAATGGAATTCCACCATGAATTATCAGTTTCAAAAATAGAAATATTAAAGTATTATGATTTTTCAGTTGTTATGAATAACTAAATGAGGTCATTATCTTGCAATGTTTTTATAAAGGATGACAATGAACATGATGGCCAGTGATCACTCACCGCATATACAACAATAAAAAATCAACTTTTAACAATTTTAAGAAGCTTCATACAAATCTCCGAAATATCCTTGTTCCTTATAAGCACAATGTTTTCACGCTTAAATCTATCCTTGCGCATTCCTTGAAACCATTACAGCGAGCTTTTGTAGCACATTTTTCTTAATAATCTTTAACCGGGTAAGCATACTTTTGTAAATTCTCCTTTTTCTCTTTTTTCCCCTTCTTGAAGGCGTATTTACTTCGTGTAAGGTTGTTCAAGAAATCAGGCCTTTTCAATTTCAGTGATGTGATCAAATTAATGCAATCATAATTTGATAGCTCCTTTTAAAGAATCGATTGCTCGTCGTCCTTCGAGAATGAACGAACTTCGTGACGTTTTAAAATCGGAAATATTTTAATCATTTTTTAATTTTAAATTATAATTATCGTAGATCGAATGAAGTTAATTCGAACTCGCTTTTGTAATGATTATAAATAATTCCGTATCTCTGCAATGCAATTCATATTTCTTTTGCAAATTCTTTGAATTATAAAGAAATTATATAATAATAATAATGTGATAATTTGTAGAGCGCCATTTTTGTGAAAAATTACCTCAAGTGTTGTTTTATAGAAGTTTATTTCAATTAATATGTTTCTTACCATGCAGCAGCTGAAAAGTAATGTTACTAGTCCTGATCAATATTGCGTCTTATCTGGTAAAAGAAAATGTATAACAATAATGGAAATTTATAAGCTCCATTACTCATGTTAAAAAAGTTATCTTGATTTGTATACTCCATTTAAAAAAAAAATTAATTTAAATCAAATTTAAAAATAGTATTATCAAGTTTTGCAAATATTTTAGTTTTTACTTTTGTTACAGCTGTTTCGGCTTACAAGTCCATTTTAAAACTGTCAGTTTTTAATTCAGACTGAAAAGCTGTTCAAGAGTGAAACTTACTCTCAATATCGCCCACTTCGATACCTGTATCATTAGCTAGTGACCGCCATTCGTAATTGAAACGTTGCTTTAAATGGCTTTAGCTGTGTTTGGCGATGAGACATAAATAGCCACTTCCCATTCTTCTCCTCCCCACTACCTACAGCTTTACAACTTGCCCCAATTCTTTGACCCTTGTGGGTTAACCGATAAAAAAAATTATGACCCAGAACGCATCGAGAATTTCAACAGCTTCGGTAAAAACAGGGTGGTAGTTAGATACTGTCAGTATCACCCTTGTAAGAGACACCTTTCAGAATATAAACGTTGCTTGAAATGGTTAATCCATGTTTATTCATCACATCTAAATCTCCAATAGCATTTTTTTATTTATTGAATATTTGTATGTTTTTACAATAATGGGTCGTCTATTAATCACGTGAGGGGGGGGGGGAGGGGTTTGGAAAAAAATCACGAAATATTTTTCGTTGAACGCACGATTTCTCAACCAAACAGCGGTGCATGGCCTTAACTCACCGTTGCCAGGCAACTATTACCCCGCGCATTGCGACCACCGCTCGGCTCACCAGTTGCCAGTAAGTCTGTGATTTTGACGCCGAATACATGCGTACATCGTTGCCGCGTATGTTTTGCGTTAAAACAATGGAACAATGTCTTTATTAATTAAACCAGGAGATCTGTATAAATACCTATTTGCAGAGTACAAAAAGGGAAAAACGTATTGTAGCTCAGAAAGAATTTAATGAGTTGTGGGCTGATGCAAAACAAAAATATACCACAAAAGAAGAACACAAGATTTGTTTCTTTACACCTTCCTTTATTATTTTTATGCCAGTCAAAAACAACCTGCAAGCTTAATGTCTGTCGGGACATTTTTATTACGTGCATGCTTAATGCATAATTGCTACATGCTTAATTTTCCAAAATTTAATCAGTTTTTACCTGTATTTAAAGATAATATTCTGAAAATTTCAATATACTTTGTACTACAAAAATAAACGTAGGCTAAAACCTCACCACATAAAACCAGGGGAGGGCGGGGAGGGGGTTAAAAAGATGCTAAAAAACATCACGTGATTAATGGAAGACCCCTAAGTATACATTTTTTATATGCAGTGTTCTAAAGGAATATAAAAATAGCCTTTCCTCACCATAAAGAGACAAGACGAGGAGTGTTTGATGAGGAAATTCATGCTCAATTATACAAAATCGTAGGAGTACGTTAATAGTAAAATGTTGGCAAAAAATAACAAAAATATCAGTCAGAAAAACTTAAGATTTATCAATAATAAATTTCAAGACTTAAAAGAAATAATAGAAATAGATATGAACTCTTAAAGAATTTTCAGGTAATTTTTCAATTTAGTTGAAAAACATGATTATTTTCGATAATTTTTAGATTCAACGATAGGTTGTTGAAATAAGTTATACCTATATTTGAATGTGTTTTGTATTAAATTTTGGGATTTTAATATTATTCGGAAATCTTGCTGATATATTGAAATGCAAATTATTATATCTATTAAATACTTCCCAAAATCTTTCCTCCTTTCATTTCCAACATTTCGGCTTCACAACATTTCCAAAATTCAACTCCAAGTAATTGAGACTCCTGTGTTGTATTCACATATCGACATATTCACATTTAAAAAATAAAAATAGTATAAATTTCCACTTATTGATAATGGTATATTGCGTGCAATATTGCATTGGAAATCAGGTCCAACGATCGCATGAGTTAAGCGCATTACCGAATGAAGTGTGAATTCCATTTAACAAATTCATTGAATAAATTGATATAATTTTATTAAACTTTCTATTGCAATTGCGAGCTTGATAAAGTTAAGCCTCGGAGCAAATCGTTCCTCGGGCCCTATCAGCAATATTCTACCTTATGGTGTAAAGTAGTTAATGCGGCAATGGTAAATATGGAATGGAATGAAAGGGTTCTAACACCTTCACAAATCAAAATAAATAGTTCAGTCATGTTCTTCCTACTGAACTCATTAATAGGGTGACCATAATATTATGGTTATTATTGGTATTTTGCTGTTTTAGTTTTATTGTAATCATTTGCAGTTGGTTTCATAATATTAGGAGGTCAACACCATTGGTATTTGGTATCTGGCAGTTCAAAATACGGATTAAAACTTATCAAAACGAGACATGAATTTTTTATTTTTAAAGATTTTGACTGAATTGTTACTAATTTTAGTTTTTTTTAAATATGTTCTTTTGAGTTATGGTCGAGTCGCCCATTGGGCTCAAACCAATCAATCTTCTACCATCAATCTCTTTTTTATGTGAATATCGCACAAGAGTCCCAAGTGCTCCCGTCTCGAGCCAGTGAGACTATGGCATTCTTAATTGTGTGAGAAGGAAGTTTGCGGTGAGGGGAAGTAGATGGGAAGAGGTAGGCGGGGAAGTACCTGACTATTCAAATCTGGTCATCAAACACGTCTAAAATAATTTCAAGCAAAGATTCATACTGAATGGTGGTACTACATCAGGGCGATACTGAGAGTATCTTCTACTCTTGAACGTGTCGCAAATATACTTTATATAATTTTTATTAATTACTTGTGAAATAACATAAATTAACCGAATAAAATTTATTTGCGCATGCCGTGATTTGAACTCGCAATTTTCGGATTGCTAGTCGAGAGCCTTACCCCTCGACCACGGAGGCCGTCTCTGTCAATACACATAAGTACATACAAGTACCATTTTTCTGTTAAAATGGTGTCAGGTAATTCGTACTCCGAGAATGTTTGTAACTTTGTCTTTTATAAATGTGTAGATATCTACATATTATACTTTGAAACGGTAAAAATTTTATAAATTCAGCTAAACTATTTTTTTTATGAATCCAGTTTTCTTTTCATTGCAAAGGTTCATTAGAAATGAAATCTTTTGTTGGAATTACATAAAAATACTTTCCATTATTTTATTCCCATTTCCTTGTGTAGATGAATCAAAACATTCCAAATTATAAAATCACATTCGGACAAATAAACTACATTTTTATTTTGCAAAAAAAAACTCCACAACACCCTTCCCCGGATATAAAATAAATAGAAAAGTTTAAAGAGTGCAAGTCAAGTATTAAAGTCTAGCTAAATGATATCAATGAAATAACCCAAAACCACATAGAAGAAGCACCTAAATAAATTAAATTAAATAATTTTAGTCCGCTTCAGCACCTCTTGGGACCCCCAAGTGAGGATGACTACGAATAAAAAAAAAATATTTTACACCATAATATTTTGTACGTTCACGTGTTTTATAAAAAATAGATGAATATACGTAAATACTTAAATAAAAATGTTTTATTCTTTGGTCACCCCAAAATAATAGTGCCAGGGTGTGATATAATTACTTGCAAGAATTTAATTACGTTCGAGTTATCCACAGTTACCCCCAAGTGTCTGCCGTTCTCTCCGTGTGAAGTTAATGTTAAATATACATCATTCCACCACAATATGCCGTTCAACCATTCCACGAACCAGAGTCCACCGTCTCACCATCTACCGTCTCACCACCGCTGACGCGAAAATTGAATTGCTTTTATCATTTCCGCTAGATGGCCCGTAATGTCTAATGTCTGTAATGCTCTGATGGCGGCAATTTTCACTCAATAAATACAATTAATTTATAGTAACGTAATGTTATTTTATGAAAACTGACCAGTGTTACGACCTGCGGTAGTCACGAAGCAATTTGCTGCGTCACGTCACTGGACCTGGCATCTGGAACTAGAAATGCAGACTTCTTGTCCGTTTTGTAAAGGTTCCTTTCCAAAAACTGATTGGGCTTGTCAAAAAGAAGCTTTTTCTGAAAAGGACAAACCACAATCGTATCCATGCACGTTTAAAACAACTGACAACGAAATTTTAAACGTTGATCTCCTAGACCTGGTTGTTTCGCAGAAATGCAAATGAAACATTGTCATCTAATGGCCGTTCACCAGTTTTTGACATTTTCAACTAGGAGCGTTGCCTCTTTCTATCAAATTGAAATAAGCTGTTAAAAAAATCTAATTTTCAATTTTTTTACGGAAAATTAGGTTCATATAGAGGAGACATTTATGTTCTTAAACTAAATTCATAAACCTTTTGATTTGAGATGAAAACTGTTGCCTCCAGAATGAATACCAATAGCTACGTCTGATAGTGACGTTGATGGGTAGCAGCAATTTTCTTATTTTCCGAGGAAGAGCTTCAAAAACTTTACTATATTTTTTTAAATAGTTGTATAAAATGACATTTCATTGTATGTACATTTCTTCCATGCCGAAAAATTCATGAAAATCATTAAAAAAACGTAGAATTAAATGGAACCTTTCAACTATCAAGAAAACAAAATGCTTAAAGGCCATTTGATCACTTTGTTGTTTTGAATTTTTGAGAAATAACTGGATCTTTAAATTAAATAAAAACTCGAAAAATTGTTATAAAAATTATTAATTTCTTGTTATCGCAACCCGTTATTCAATATTTTTTTTCTGATTAAGCCGTTCTTAGATATGGAGCAAACAATTCGGGGTATCGTCTTTCTCCGAAATACATTGATGTTTCATTGACGTTGCAAGCCAAAAAGTTGGATTGTTGTAGAAATTTCCGACTGAATAACAAGCGACCTACCGCCACAAAATGAGCATGTACTGAGTCTGGTGGTCAAACAATGTAACAAACTGAATAAATTAAATTAAAAACGAAGCGCAAATTTCACGAAGCGCATTTTTTATGTCTAAATAAATCTACTGCAATGTATTTAAAAGATGAAATTTTTTACTACCAGTTTCGTTTTAGCACCCATCAAATGCAAAATGATTTACCAACCCGCCAAAGATAAAAAAAAAATAAAAATAAACGGAGTCGTTCAGTTCTTTGGAGTTATTGAGTCCTTCCATATTTCACTGTCAGAGAAAGTACCCTCCGAAGCCAACATTCGGGATGCGGCGCATTGTTGACGCAGAAGCGCTCCGAGATAAATCTTGGTTAATGTGGTCCATTTCTACCCACAAACTGAGCTTAAGCCTGTATCGAAGATCATGTAAATCTTGCGCTGACCGTAAACCAGTCAAAACTCCATCCATTTGATTTTAAACATTTATTTTGTGTGCATAATTGTAGCATTTGGTATTCTTTATCGACTCTCGGTAAATCGGAAGGTAGGTACCCGATGTCTGCGTTTTTCTTAATACTGGTTTTGATCTGAATTTTTAGTCCATTTGATGCATTCTCTTTGATGAATCTCATTAAGTTTTTGTATTATATGTAGAAAGATTCGATCATTCTTTAGCAGTAGTTATTCCATAATCCTAACCAGCATGGTAGATTCTCTCAATCGGAACTTTGCTCGAAATTACGTTAATCGTGTTTGATGACCAGGTCTGAATAGATAATTGCTTACAAACCTTCTTCTTGCGCGCCTCTTTCCATCTCCATAACAATCAGCGCAACACACACCTCAATTGATGATGCCGTAGTCCTAATGCCTCCGGACATTTGAAAATCTTGTGCGGTATTCACATAAAAATCAAAATTGAAATAAAAGTTATAAATTTTACAAATACTCTCGAAAGGTTGATTTATCTGGCATATTGATTTTGTTTATTCAATTATTGGCATAAATAACGATCACTGAAAATGCAAGGATATGTTCTATTTTTTTAACAACCTATATAAAACCTGTTATTTTGAAAGAGCAAACCACGTATAACAATTCAATCAGCTGCAAAAAAATAATCCAATTATCAATAAAACATTCTAAAAAAACCATCAAAATTTATAAATGTTATTCCTGCTTTCAATAAACTATAATGCTCCAGCCACGTTCTTCTATACAATGACTAAATAAAATTCCCCAAGAGAAGGCTTTGCATACCAATGAACAAAAACCGCGGCAAAGATGGAACCTATATTTATTATTTATCTTACAAACTGAAAAATACCACGGTAACGCTCAACAAAACGACAAAAAAAAGACGTAATTTCGTAATATTTATTCCATATTTAACCATTGTTCAAGAAGATAAAACGTAATTTTTAAACTACTTGTCATAATATTGCGTACGTTGATTCTTGCACAAAACATGTAATTCAGAATTTATAAGTGGATAAAACACTGAAAAACTAACACAAACAAAAGAGATTGTCAAGGAAAACCTGAAATTTAAAAATGTTCAGGTGTAGCTACTCGAACAAAAGCGGTTAATCTTTACGTAGATAAATAATAATAAGTGAATCAAGTAAACTAATATTAGTTATAATTATAACCCTTTAACCCTTTAAATATTATTAAATTCAACCTTAACACAAAGTAATTACGTTTTCGATCGTGCGAGTACTACGAGCAGTAAATTACTGTAAACAATTTCCAAACCCTATATTATTATAATATTTACCTACCGTGTCATCGTATTAATAATAAAGGTACATTGTATTAAACGTTTTATAAAGTCCTCATTAAATTTACCAAGAAGAATCTATCGATGGCTCCACGCAGCATCCAATGCAACTGACATTTAGTTTCATTGACATTAGAAGATGTCAAATAGTTGATCCTTCTCGCGACTTTATTTATTTCTCTACCCGATACAAGAAGAGGCAATTGCTTGGTTTCACAACGCACTATAAAATTTATTTCATCACACAATGCCTATAAGCCCACATCAAAATACAATGTTCTGCGTTCTTCAGCGTACAATACAGCAAATTTATTTATGTGGATGCGTTTGACAGGACAAATAAATGCAATCATTCTGGAGATAGAGCCTTCTTTATAAAACTGTAAGGACTGTAAGGAGTTCTCGAGATGTTGATGTACGATACCTAATCGAACAACAATACTCCATCACGATGCGTAATTTTAGGGTGAAGTTACTCATGGCGATCGTCCTTAAAGTACTTATAATGATTGTCATGTCATGGCATCACTTTTGACAATGCTCAAGTTAAAGAAATCGGAACCCGATTATCAAAGATCAAATAAAAACTTTTGAGAAATATTGTGCTCCTTGTATCTGACGGTTCTGCGACTTTTCATCCCGCGACAAAATATCCTACCGACAAAACATCCTCCGCCAAAATATCCTACAGACAAAATATCCCCCAACAAAATATGTACTAAAACTTAAAGACAGCGTTACAGTGTCCATCATCAGGGCAGATCATCAGGCACACATCTGATGATGATGGACAATGTAACGCTGTTCGAAACGTTGGCTAAAGAAGGAGGTAGCGCAACAACGCTTAAGAACGCTTCTTCTATCTTTCTTGTGGTTACTCTCGTAATATTTCGTATCATTGGAGTCAGAATTTATTCAAACTTGGGTAATTTAGTGTGAGTATATAAAGTTGAAAGTCTCGCTGCAGTGTACCTCTACCCTCTACCTTTAACTTCCCCGAAGAAGGAATTAGTCACGAATGTCGATTTAACCTATTGATCATCAATTATAATAATTCCTGACATCAATTAGTTACTTAAATATTTCACGAATCAAACCACGTAACAAACTAGTAGGAAATGTTGCCTCAATCCTGTTTGTGAATACATTTATTAGTTTGTAATAATTCCTCTTTTAATATAATTCGACATAATAAGACATTTGACATGAGAGAAACTGATTGGGCAATTACTATGCACATTTACATTCAATAAAAATGCATTTTAGATGCACAGTCAGATTGACATCATCCTACTGCATTTTTCTGGGTCGGACTTGGGTCAACAAAAATAAAATAATTTTGTATTAAATATGTTTTCTTCGTATGAGCTACGTAAAATTTAACTTCTGTTCGTAATTTCTTTTATCGCACTAATTAAAAAAAAATTAATATTGAATTCCAAAGAAATGTAATGCTAAAATTTCGATAAATGGGGATTTCGTTTCGATTTGGGAGGCGGGTATGGATACCGCTGGCCCGGGAACCATTTATTGAATAACGATGCGTCTGCCCACCAGCTACATGGCAGGCCGGATCGGGAGATACTGGTCGAGGGAGTCCCTTTGACTTCTTCAGCCGTACGCTCTCGGAATATCGCCTTGCAATGTGGTAGGGATGGATTCATACGTCACTTCTGGACCCTCTGACCCCCAGATTCCTAACCACCCCTAATATCCTTTTCCTTCCCAGAACTTCCTCTCCTTCCTTTCGTAAAAAGACCCTCCACAAAGCATCCCCAAAGATGAAATAGACCCTCAGGGGAATTATTTTCCTCAGAACCTCCTGTGTGGAGCTAATGTAAAACAAAAAAGGAGAGATTTAAAGAAAAAAAAAGAAAGTAGACAATATAACTTAATAACTCATTGATGGTCTTCTATTCCTTTTTTTAATAAAAAATATTTTATTTTGCAGGTAATTTGTTATGCTAATTACCTGCAAAATTATGCTATTTTTCATTTACTCAGAAATAATTGCCAAATCGCCTCCAAAATCATTTAACATTAAAATCATTCATAGCCCATATCTTACAATTTAAAGCAAAAATAAATAAAGTAGCTCACATCCGTACTAGATATTTGATGTATCTTTTGATTACAAAAATAATTTTTCAGTTTTGTTGGGTATTTTGATCTCAAATCCAGAATTAAAATTTGAAAGAAACGGCCGAAATAGGCCGCGCATACGTTCCTCTTAATATTCCTTCCGACCCTGCCTTAAAGTGACAAAAATCTTTACGTTCCTACCATATCCACATGAGATCGTATCTAATATGAATCTACAGCACCGGGGCTTACCTTAAATGGTATCAATGTCAGTTTAACAAGTTTAATGCCACTTTACCGGCCATGTCATAATATGGAAGAAAGTGAAATATGTACGTTGTATGGCACACGATTGATGCCCGATCGAGGTTGGCCACTTTCAAGGTATTCTCTCCTTTTATGGGAGACAAAAATTTACAGGCCACAAAGGAATATGATGTTTTTTGTTTGTTACACTTGCGCAACGCGCATTTTTTCCTCATTTATTATTCTTGTATGTAACAGATGTTTCGGTGTTCAAATGTTTAAATTCATACTGTCGCTTTCACGCGTGTTTACGCATTGTATTGATGATTGAGGATGTGCTGGTAACTGAACCCATTACGTTACGTAATATGTTTTAGATGAGCTTATTTGGTACAATTGTGGCTTGGTGCATACAGAAGGCGGTATACAACACTGATAATTTTTGTTTGCTCAAAACTCACATTTAAATCATTTCCGGCAAATTCGTAACTATAATAACTTTTTTATTCCAACATACCCCTGGGAATGTAAGCTCTTTATATTTAAAATTAATAAAAACAATACCTTACCATTCGTATATTTTACGTACAACTATTTTAAAACTTTATATTTAACCAGTTTTTCAACTATAAAGTTAACGGTAAGCACCAGATTTTGTTTTTCTAGACGTTGAATTAATAACTTCGAGAGTGAAACGTTTAGAAACATCTTAAATATTTGTAACAGGTTCTTCAGAATTAATTAAAATGAACGCGGCGGAAACGTCGAAACTCCAGCGGACTACGGCGAATTTGACCGTACGTTCGTCTAATACGTCGTGCCGCGGGCGTACATTTGTTTAAACACTTTCTTCACTTACGTCGTTATGATTTCCAAATTATTTGTCTTCTTCTTATTTTCTTTGATGGGGCAAATTCGATAGTAGGTCCGTCCAATACACGGGTCGCGAGTCGCAATTTGTATACACGGCATTTTTACTTACGTCGTTAAGATTCTGAATATATATTAGGGTATATTGTCGTCTTAAGCGAACAACAGGTAGTGAAAATAAAAACAAAAGCGTTTTTGATTTTGCAATAATTGTAGAATGTGAAAATAATGAGAATGTACATCAGATTAACATTTTATTTCGTTAAGAAAAGTGGAATTTATTAACACGCATTCTTTAATCTTAATTAAAAACCGAAAAAGCCGTTTAGTTACTTCTACCTTTCATATTTTAATGAAGTCGAATTTAATTAGTTGGGAACTCTTCAATGCTCTTTTGACCCAGAGAATGTAAAACAAAAGTTGGGAAGGTGTGAATCATTGCCTTTTATATTATTATAGATTATACTTGTGGTGCAATAGAACGTAGAAATATAGAAGTCAGAAAGTTGTTGCCCTGCCGAATTGTGGAGCACAAAATTTATCCGTTATTATGCGGCAAAAGACAACTTTGTACGAATGTTTGGCACGTGGTTGGCGCCTCCCTTGACTGTGTACTGATGAATGAATCAGATACGTTCTTTTAGGAGTATTTTTCATCAACAAACAAAAAAGTTTAAAAAAATTACACAACTAATGGTGGAACAAACTAAGACTTAATTTTCTAATGACTTTGATGAACCACTCAATAATTACACCAAATAAGTAGGTGTCATGCTTTCTTAAATGCTGTAATACAGTAGTAATTACTATAATAATTTATCTCTGGCTGACATGTACTCGGCATTGATTGGGGTTATAAATGGACGGAATAAAGTTTAAGGTTCTGAATTATAAGTGTAGTAATTCTCCTTTCACCCCTTTCTCCGTTCGTCACTTACCTAAGCCGAATTTTACCATACATGGTACATAATGATAATTTTACATCTAAGGTTTTTACGACTCTTCCATCGAAAGCATTTGCTTTTATATGGAAGAGGAGTGTACATAAACGCCGTTATTAGTTACTACTTAAATAATTCATTGTACATGTATCTATGTGTGCTTATTATTTATTTTGATAATAGTATGTTTTTTATAAACAAAAGAAAGAATGTTTTGGAAAACAAAAGATATTTGTAAAATTAATTAAGTGGCAGTAGTTTTTTTCTTAATGTTTTTAAAATTTTTCTTGACAGAGAGCAATATTCGGGTTTTATCATTAATGCTTCTGATTTCTTCTGGTAGACGATTGAAAAAAGTTCTTCCCTGTGTAATGATGTTGTGCACAAGTAGTATTTAATTTTGGGCACAGAAAAACATATTTAAGTCGAGTTCGGTTTTCAGATAAAAAAATGATATTTGTCTTTTTCTTTTATAATTTGAATTAATGAATTTTTAATATTTAAATCTTTATATGTAAGTACTTGAAATTCTTTTGTTGGTTAGTCCAAAGATTTTTTTAATATAAATAATTTCTATCGGAAGAAGGTTACATTTATATAATTATTTATTACTTATATTGTTTTTATTACATAAAAAATATTTATTTCCTTGATCGTACCATGTCTTCTTTGTACTTTTCTCTACCATTCACTTCTATATATCTACCACATTATTACTTAAAAAAAACTACATTATATCGACTTCAATTCGTCTCCGTATCTCGTTCTAGTACATACATTATGCGTAATAATAAAACAAACAAACATCGATAAAAATATAATATGTATGCAAGAATTCTGATTCAAGAAAGAGAAATATATGATCTAATATGGATTAGTCATAAAATAATATCATGACTTCGTGCTAAATATCTCGGCATCAAACGACTTGTCAATATTTATTTGACAAATCCCTAACTATATGTTATTTACACGCTGCCGAACGGTACTAAACGGTCCTAAGTCCAATACTAAACTAATCCGAGCTATAACTCCTACCAATACCTACAGAATTATTAGTCCTAAGTGCGTTGTACGTTGTCAGTAAGTGCCACGCATTTGTGTGTAATCCCTTGTAGCCATGCGGTACGATGTATCTCCGCTGTTAGAAATATAAATCACCCGGTCAGAATTCCTGAGTCACCGAGGAAAAGGGAGAACTGAACATATTTCAGTCCCGTGTGAAACCAGCTTTAGTACGTAATTAAATGTAGTGCATTCCTTCTTCAGTTCTGCATTCCTGGGAGTTAAACTACTTTACAATCCTCGCATCACATCAAGTTTTTTAACAGTGCACTACTTAAATAGTGTTAATTATTTATAATTAATTAATTAACTCCAAAATTAGAGGCTCAATTAATTGGTACAAAAGGTTTATAAGTTCCAAAATTATGTATTTTTGTAAATTCGTATTTTTATTTTAAATACCTAAGTAATATTTACTTACTTTTATCGTACCGTACAAGAGTCCCAACCGTCTTTTTTATTTTTATATGAATACCACACAAGAGTCCCAACTGCTCCCGTCTGGAGCCAGTGAGACTATGGCATCCCCAATTGGGGTATGTTGTGAGGGTGAAGGTAGTGGGGAGGGGAAAGAGATGAGGAAGAGGAAGGTGGGAAGTACCTGGCTATTCAGTTCTGGTCACCAAACACGGCCAAAGCCATTTCAAGCAACTTTTCAATTCTGAATGGTGGTCTTACACCAGGGCGATACTGATAGTATCTTCCACTCTGGAACGTGCCGCAAATATACTATATATTATTTTAAATGGATAAATTGTGAAATAACACAAATTAATCAAATAAAATTTGTTTGCCACGCCGGGATTCGATCCCGCGACCTTCGGAATGCTAGTCAAAAGCCTTGCCGCTGGACTACGCCGGCCGTCAGTGAAACTATAGCATCCAATATAATATTGTAAGTATTTTTTATCACACGTGCTTTTGGCTTTTTGCAGACTACAATAAGATCCTAAAAATAATAAAAAAATTACCTCTTTTTTCCAATCAGATATTGACTCATTCAATGTTTTTCTTTCAAATTTTTATATTATTTTATCTCTAATATATTCTTTCATACTCTTTTATATTATTTTAGATTATTCTATATTCTTTCATATACTGTATATAAAATCGAACACCGCAACATGGGCATGTGCCTAGCATGGTGCTCGAAAAATCCTCAATTAATGTAATTGCAAAGCAATAAGAAATATATATTTAAAAAAAATATATGATTGGTGTAAAATTATTGGCCTTGTACAATTGTACATCTTGCGCCAACATGTACTGGCGGCTTTAAATTTATCTTTGCATTTTGTCTTTGCTCTCATACACCTTCCTTTACTCTTACAATTTACATTTTTATTTAATTTCGTGTTATTGGTTTTGTAAATTGGTTAAATCGTTAGTAAATAAATGAATAAAACGCTGATTGTGGCATGTTGTGAGGTCTCCAGTATATAAATTTATGCCGGTATATCTCAATAAAATACACACAAATCTTAAAAAATAAATAAATAACACCTTCCTCCCACACACAAAAGCATAGCTTTTTACGGGAGTACATATTTAATATATGCATATACATATATATATATATATATATTCATATTGTATGTATAGATACAAAATTAGGAAGATGAAATTCTTATTAAATTATTAATTAATTATCTTTCTCTTATCAATTATATTTATACATTGTACAAAAAAAAAATTAATATTTTATTTAAATTTACAAGTGTATTTTTTTCTGTTAATTTTGATTAGCGTATTGGTATCTGTCATTCTGTACAATTATGTCTATTTTTAAGGCAGTATTCCCAAAATTATTTTATGTTTAATAGCACATGATAATAATCCCTTCCTAAACACTAGTTATTCTCAATTAGGGAGGTATTAATAAAAAAATACGTAAAAAAATGTATAATAGCTTGTTTTGTTCTCTACATGAAAATATTTTTAGGTGGTAATATTTTTCTTTGGATATTCTAATTCGTTCCAAGTTCCAAGACTATCGAAAGTTTTCATATAATTTCATATACTCGTAATTTCATGTGAACCATAATTTTAACACTCCGTGTTATGTCAAAGATGATAAATTATGATTTTTTTATTGGCAACGCTGTGCGATCAATTAGTTTAAGTGACAGAATGATTATTGCTGATAAAGTCATTATTTTTTTTTAATTGTCAACTTTTTAATTGATTGTCCAAATTTTTTATCTTTTTTTAAAGTTACAAATAAGAAGTTAATCAATTTATTCGATCATTTTTCATATTTCATTTTGTAAATGCTTCGCAACATAATATGATTCATATTCCCAACTAACAAAATTTGACATATTGTAAAATTTTATATCTCCTTGACTATAACAATTCAAAAATTTCAAACACAAAGTGCTTATTTAGTAGACCACCATTAAAGATATATTTAAAAAAAAATTATATGTGAATACCGCACCATAGGCCCACCGCTCCCCCAATTGGGGTAGGTTGTGAGGCTAAAGGTAGTGGAGATGGAAAGGTGATGGTGGGGAAGTACCTGGCTATTTGGATCTGGTTACCAAACTATTTCAAGCAACTTTTCAATCCTGAATGGTCCGGCGAACCTGAGAGTATCTTTTACTCCGGAACATGTCACAAGTATAGTGTATATTTATTTTTCCTTAATTACCTGATAATTTGAACCTGCTACCTTCGGATTGCTAGTTCAGAGCCTTACCCCTCGACACAGAGGCCATTTCTTCACCTAAGGTAACAAAAAGTAATTCTATATTGTTCTTAATTTGAGAGGCGGGTATGAGTACCGCCGGCCCGAGAACCATTTATTGGACAACCATCACCTCTGCCATAGGTCATCCCAAGTGGTTTGGTACGTTTGGTGACTTAGTAGGGGTGCCGGGAGGTGAGGTGAGGACCGGATCTTGACGGCGGATACGTCTGCCCACCAACTGCGTGGCTGGCCGGGTCGGGATTGACTGGTGGAAGGAGACCTTTTGAAATCTCTATCAGGACTCTCTCGGAACATCGCCTTGCACCACGATTAGAGGGATGGATTCATACGTCCGTCACTCCTGGACACACTGAACTCCGAATTCCTATCCACCCCCATAACGTTTTCCTTCCCAGAACTTCTTATACTTCCTTTCCTAAAAAGACCCTCCACACAACATCCCCAAAGATGACGTAGGCCTTGACGGGAATTATTTTCCTCTTGGCTTCCTATGTGGAATTAATTAAAAAAAAAATAATAATAATTTATAATAAAATATGTGTGTTCGAAGAAAATATGGACTCATGGACAGCAACGAAACCTTTTCATCATCCCCTGTGGTTTCAGATTAATAGTATTAATATGAATTCATTCGTAGAGTTTTAATGGAATGCAATATTCAACATTTGAATCTTAATATTTTACGGAAAATAATTTTCAAAGATCGAATTGTATTGCTCTGTCATAAATTATTTTCATTATTCGATAATATTGACCACAAATTTCACACCATCTTTTTCTTCTCTCTTATTCCCCTTATTTACCTAAAAATCAAATATCGTGTAGCAACAAGCTGATTTAAGTACATACATTAATCAAAAAACCCCACTGCTGCTCAAATAAACTTTATAACAAACCATTTAAAAATATTATAAGTATTTTTCTAAACTACGACTGCCAATAAATTTCAATATTATAATTTAAATTAAATTCTTCTCCGTAGATATCTTCTTATTCCCAGAACTGGTTACCGTTTTAATTTAATTTGAAATTCTCCTTAAAGTCTCCTACGAAACCGTTTTTTAAACTCGTACAAGAAGCCACAACTGCTAACCCTGTACAAATCTGTGCAGAGACGGGCGGCTCGTTTGATAGATTCTCCCATCTTAATGAACGGATTGCAATCTTTAGAGCAACGGCGTCGGGTGGGAATGCTATCCATGTTCTACCGGTATTTCAATGGAAGATGCTCTGAGGAACTAGCCTCATTGATCCCTTCGGCACCGGTGCATAGTCGAGAGACACGCCAAACGCGCGCCCAACATATGTACACGGTTGACATTTGTCACATGAGAACGGGTCGTTTTTTCGACTCGTTCTCGAGTTCAAAAGCTCGGCTGTGGAACGATTTGCCGGCATCTGTGTTTCCTTCCTCCTACAACATGGGTCTCTTCAAGACCAATGTTCATTCCTTCCTCTCCTCAAAAAGACCCGCCCTGAGGAAATTATTTTCCTCAGGGTCTCCTGTGCGGAGTTAATGTAAAAAAACGAGGAAAATAAATTTTCTCAGAAGAGCCATTCTCTAGCTTTTGTGAGATCGAGACAGATCTCAGGCTAGATCTTCTGTCAGATTTGTGTTTTTGTTTTTTCGGCTATTTGTTTTTTCTATGGGCCTATGTTAGAATTTCAACTGTGAGCTGTCACGTATTTCAGTTTAGGTCGCTTTAAACACGAATTCTTGCAAGTATGCATGATTAATTATTCATTTAACAGCCAAAATCACACAAATCTGACAGGAGATCTCGCCTGAGATCTTTCTCGATCTCACAAAAGATAGAGAATAGCTCTTCAGACCATCCCATCTTTGGTTATACTGAGTTAAGGGATTATTTTTGTATACTAGTCTCCTGCATTACCCCGGCTTACTGTAGAGTTTTTTCGAAATCAGGCGTAGACAGTAATAATTTTGACGTAGTAATTAATACTGTCAGGTTTGCAAAATTTCATCAAGAAGTGTTAAAACTCTGCTTTAGTGGGTGGGAAGGAGGGACGGGAGCCGTTTTTCGAAATCTCATTTAAAAAATCATCTTCCTCTTGTTTTGAAGGACAAGTGTGCAAATTTTCATCAATCTTGGAAAACAACTGTAGATTAGCGTAAAAACTAAAGGATATGAATTTGGCCACAGGCACTCTCATTTACATTATATTAGACACATAGATATAATTAATTCATATCATCAGGTAAATAGTAAATCTTTTATTTCACTAATTAAAAAAAAAACATTATTTTAATTTAGAATATCTGTTCATTCAAAAAATATCCTTCAATCGTAACCAAATAAAAAAAACCCAAACGGGTAATAATTATTGTCAGTGTGTTGTCAAATATATTTTGATTTTTTTGTTTAGCTACCTGCAGCAGTGTGGGAATATGACATCTCCAATTCGTGTTTGGTTTTGTGGAAGGGAAGGAAAATGATGTGTTAGGGAAAGACAGGGAAAAAGTTAATCATTTTCAGTAACTTAAATTATCTTGAATGCAATTATGATACACAAATTAACTTCTTAAATACCCTTTATTTCGTTATGTGTCTGTCTACTTTGATATTCTAAAACTCGGACATAATCAATTGGTATGTATTGCATTCGATCAATATTTGTTGCCTGACGATTGCAAACGCAAGTAAAATAAATTATTTATGATGCAGTGTTATGTAAGTTTCAATACAAATATTGAAACGTCTCAATGTGTTCTCAGTTGTGCTCTCTTCTCTCACTTCACATCTGTTCTCCTCTTACTCCTTTACTTATCTAGGGTCAATATCACGCGAATGTCATTTATTTTATATAATATGTATATGTATTATGTAAAAGTCATTGTTTTCTACTGCGACAAAGATATTTATGTTTAATTTTTTATCAATAATAACATTTTTACCACTAAATATTTGCGCAAGTATAAAGATGCTATTTTTAATTTTTATAACCGTTTTGACATGTAATAACTAAATAGTGATTTAGTCGAAGGAGATAAGTTAAGCTGTCGGTGCTGAAAAATATTTTTTATGATATTTCAATTTCAAAATTTTGACAATAAAGCGCATTATTATATACCTTTTCAAGTAGCGGAATTTAATCATTGTTAATAATTGATCCTAACTATTATTTTTAATACGAAAGTGTGTTTGTTTGTCTTTTTTTTACGTCGTAACGTAGTCACTGATCGACGTGAATTTTTGCGTACTCATTGTTGGAGGACTGAGAAGTGACATACTTTTATGTTACTCTACTTTTTATCCCTAAAAATATTTAATTCCCTTTCAGGGAAAATTCTTTATGCAGTAATTTCTCCCTAATGCCACGCGAGCAAAGCGGCGGGCCAAAAAACTAGTTTACTGTATTTTTAATAATTATTTAACTTGCGATGTCACCAATGAGCCATTTTCTGAGTAGTTCCAAAATATCCGCTAGATGGAAAGCGGTCACAAGCAGTCCTCCTGGCATCAATCTGGTATACTGAAGGACCAGTGTTGCCAATTCGTGGAGAATTCCCCAAACTGCGGGGAATTTCTTAGAATTTAAAACGATTATATATTTTGTGAGTAGAACCCAGATATGTGGAAAGTGCGGGAGTTCTACAATATTTTGAGATCTGAATTTATGAATACCGACAATAAGAACATTTTCTGTTTATCCAACGGTATTGAAAAATAATACTTGGTGAGAATATTTTATAATTTCGTTCTCTTTCGCGGCAAATTTAAAAAAATATATAGATTTTTTTGGAAGTGGTAGGTTAAATTTGTATTAAGAAAACGTATTGAAGCCTTCTTCCTCGAATGAATATTGATTAGAGACATTTCCAGGCTACTTCTTTTTATTACTATCGGTTCCTTTATAATATAAGTAATTAACTCCTTTCAACCTATGACTTTGTTGCATATTTAATTACCTTCTACAATAGTAATCAATACTTGGTGTAACGATAAAATAAAGTATAGATTGTATGTTTCCAAGCCTACCAATAACATATTAAACACATGTTAATGAGCAAACAGAAGTTTTGCCTTTGAAAATACAACTTGTGTTGCAAAATTTGCGTTTGTATTCAAAACTACATTGATTATTTGTGAAAGAAACAACACATTTTGAGCTGTTAGCATTTGCAACGAAGGAAAATGCAATATTCTTTGACAATGTAAATTTCACCTGTTAAAATAACAAAATGATTTTATGTTAACTTTGCCGCTTGTTGGTGTCTCGTGCATCGACCGTTGTGTAAATCTTGTGCAACTTTTAAGACTTTATCCTTGTACGCTGATATTTACTGAAGGGTTTTTATATTTTATCTGGACAAATGAAACAACTTAACGTGTCGCACGCATTGTTGAAACGATTTAACCTACTTTTATTTTACAAGTTAATCACTTTTATTATCATAGTTATCATCAGATTCCTTTGCTGGATTAATAAAAATTATTTATTTAATTATTTTTAAGAAACAAATAGCTCATATTTAAACAAACATATTTGTTTATCTATATATTTATTTATTTATTGTTTGAGACTTTTACAGAGTGTTAACAATTATTACAATAATAGAATTGCCGTTGGGATGTACATAAATATGAAATGTTCACAGCATGAGTAATCAATGTTTAGTTGTTACTAAACGGAAATGCTTGTAGTGATAACAGAAATAATGATAATCAAAATTAAATATAAAACGTAGTAGTGTCAAATAAAATACATAAGCTGCAGAAAAAGAGAAAAAAGAAAGAAAGAAAAAAACGGTATGACAATAAAGCAGCTACATAACTGTCCATGAAGTGTTATGGTAGGAGTTTGATAATTTATTTTTTGAAACAAGTGAGATTGTTTGCGTAGATATATATATGGTCACATTCAATGGTATTATATAGACGACACATTCGAGACAGTGGATTGAAGTATGCAATTCAAGATGGAATATTTTATGACTGCTTAAATTACGTCTATTAGGAACTTTAATATGAATATTGCTCAGACAATGAGTGGTTTGAAGCTTATCATGAAGAATTTAGTATAAACATATTAAGTCAGCAAATTATCTTCTTTTTTCCAAAGAAACTGTTGGAGTCGTTCCTCGTAAGATAAGAATGAGGCATTTATTTATATATCTGTACATTACGAGGTTAAATCGGGTTAAGTCAAAAAGTTTCTTAGGCTGAAGGTGCTTAGCGACAGGAGTTTTATTATGCCATTACCATAATAAGTAGGTAAAGGAGAGAAAAAAGGAATAGAGGAAAAGGATATGATACATTCTTTACTTACATTAATTTATTCATAAAGCTCCTTGGATATAAATCGAATTTTTGCGGCATTGTTACTTTAAAAAAAAATTTCGAATACTCATTAAGCTATACCAGCTGTATCATCGTAGTAAAATCAACCATTAATATATTTATAATAGATTTCAAAATTGCTTTGTTCCCGGCCACGTATAATAAAATCCCCATTTTATGAGCTTTAACACAATGATGCCGCCTTTCAAATGATCTTTTAAAATATAAAATGACTTGCATATTGCCTTAAAAACTCAATCTTCTTCCCTTTAACAAATTGTTAACCTATCTAAAAGTTAAACCTTCGTCTTATTTCCTACGTTACTATCCTAAATTGTTACTATCTCATCTCATCTTTGAAAACTACCACTTTTAAGCAACTACCAAAAAACTCGCAAATGTAAACTAATCCCTAATATTACCGTAATAAGGATCAAGTTCACTCGACTGAATAATGAAATGAAGGCTTTATAAGGCTTTTAGGCAAGATACTCAGGTTTCTATTGTGACGTAATACAGTTTGAAACTAATACCTCCAGCGATGAATTATCCACAGTGCACCATAGTTCCTGTAAGGCTGTAAGGACTCGGGTAGAGGTACCTAGGAATACAGGGCTGTCGATACATTCAGTTAATTTCACGGTGAAATTCAAGTACGTGCTGCAGTGAGCGCTGTAAGTGTTTTCGCCGCTACTGTGTTCAGGATTCATTATTTTGCCCTGAAGAATGACTACGCAATCCCCTGTTGTTGAATAAGTAGTTCAGTGGTAGACAACATTTTTTTATAAACATTTTTTTCCTTCGTGAGCCTTCTGGCGACCAGTTTTGGACAGTTTTGGACAGATTTCTCAAATATCTCCAGTTTTACCGTTTCTTGAATCAAAATTAAATAACTATCACTACATTTCTCGATGGCGCTTAAGTTAAGACGAAACGTAAAATAATATTTATACTATACTATTATTTGTAGTGTCCGACTGAAACAGGACCTTCTACCGAAACCCAAACCGAAAGTTTTTTAGACATGTTAAAAATATATTGTTTACTGAAATTAGGCTTACTTATTATATTTATACAGACAGGTTACACGTGTTAAATGAAATAAAAAAGGCTGAAGGTAGTAGGTAGAGGAAGGAGATGGGGAAGAGGAAGGTGGGGAAGTACCTGGATATTCAGATCTGGTCACCAAACATGGCTAAAGCCATTTCAAGCAACGTTTCAATTCTGCATGGTGGTCTCACCATGGCGATTCTGAGAGTATTTTTCACTCTGGAACGTGATGCAAATATACTATATATTATTTTTAATTAATTAATTGTGAAATAACGTAAATTAATCAAAGAAAGTTTATTTGCCACGCCGAGATTCGATCCCGCGACCTTCGGATTGCGTATTGCTTACTCAAGTATTTTATATAAAAGAATTTTGGGACGCCTCAGATTTCTTCTTCCACTTCTTTTCACAACATGATATTATGGTTAATCTTAAAATACGCTGTTTGTTTGTACATTTCTATGTCTTCAAATGTTTACTATCAGCGTTGCCCTGGTGATAAACCACCAATCCGTACTGAAATATGTTCGTGTGCCAAAAAATTACTAACTAAGTTTAGTGACGTCAAATCCATCTTATTCCCATCTGCTTCCCTTACTCACTTCCAACAACCTCAAAAAATTCTCCAAACTGCTGACACCACCCACTTGAGACCAATGGAACTCTTGGTAGTAATTTAATTAAAAATGAAGCTATGTTGAGTAACCTCATCTAATCTGATACTCTCTAGCCTTCATCTATCCCATTTTCTTCTCCACCTTACTTCCTCCAGCTTAATAGCATTCTACAAATTGGGGGATGCCAGCATCTCACAGGACACAGGCAGTTGGAACTGAATAAAAGGAAAACTTAAAAAAAATACTACATCATCTAAGCCAGTGTTTCCGCTCCTCCCCTTTACCGCCCCCACCCCTTTCCTCCCCCCACAAAAGCTCATTGTTTTCTAGGAGCACGGCGTGCCTTACCTCACGAAAGCGCAATTACACAAAAAAGGTCCAGTAAAAATAGTATCCATTAATGAAGATATTACGGACCGAAGAACAGAGCCTTAACAACAATGCGCCCCCTGTTCTTTACCAACAACTATGGTGGTCCCAGCCAGGGGAGTTCAGACCTTCTAATACGAAAACGGTCATAAGTTCAGTGCTAATACTGGTCAAAGATTTCTTTAAACATTCTTATTTATAGGAAATCGACTATTTAATTTGTTGACCCGTCAGTTGACGTCCCAAAATTATAATTATTACAAAACTATAATTTTTTCTGCATTATTTACCAATTTCAAACCTAAAATCGACTTCAAAGATATTTTTAATAGTAAGTTGGTATGGATATCAAAAGAATTTATTAACAGTGTGATTTTTTTTACATTTATTTATTATTTGAATGAAATTAAGTTGTATACTTTTCTTATCCTGCGGTGTGCATACTCCTTCAGGGAAACTAATGTATATTTTGTGTAAGTATATAGTATATTTGCGGCACGTTCCAGAGTGGAAGATACTATCAGTATCGCCCTGGTGTAAGACCACCATTCAGAATTGAAACGTTGCTTGAAATGGCTTAAGCCGTGTTTAGTGACCAGATCTGAATAGCCAGGTACTTCCCCACCTTCCCCTTCCCCTTCTCCTTCCCCTCCCCACTACCTTCAGCCTCACAACATACCCCAATTGGGGATGCCATAGTCTCACTGGCTCCAGACGGGAGCAGTTGGGACTCTTGTGCGGTATTAACTGTAAAAAAAAAAAAAAGAAGTATTATCACTAACTACTCTGGCTCGTCTGCGATTTAACACTATTAAAAAAAGTTTTGAACATTATAAAAATATGAAAGTTCTTAAATCTCCAAAACCCGTCTTGCAATAACGCTCTTGCTGAAAAAGTTCTATTGACTTAGAAATTCCATACAAAAAAGGTGTGCAATTGCATGACGATGGAGTTTAACAGATTTTAGTTAAGTTATTTGATGCTAAAAAAATTAAGAATATAAGTTTCTTCATACTTAAGAAGAGATATTAATTGATCAATATTTTAAATTTATTAAATTTTTTTTCTCTCTTCCGATTACCCTTCCCAAATCAAATACCTATTTTGCAGTCTATTTCAGTTATAATCACACTTATTTTATTGTTGTGAATTCGTTTATCATTTGTTGAATTCAGATTTGCACTATTATTATTTTTTTTTAATTGCTGCTTAGTTCTGTATTTTTTTTCTTAATTTTTCTTAAATATTCTAGTTTACATTTAGTTAGTCTTGTTTCTAAATACCTATCTGTGAACATTAATAATTGGTCTGCTTTTATATCATTCTCTTATCTTTATTATATTACTAAGACTGTTTATGTTCCTGAAATAAATAAATAACATCTCTTTGAATTGTGCAAAAAATAGCTTATAAGAGTAACTACGAAGCGATGATATTTTTTGTGATATTTTTAACAACTAAAGCATTTTTATGTGAAGATATTTTAAAAGCGCACATTTTATAAGAGTGCATATTTTTGGTAATAAATATAATAACATAATAACCATTTAATTATAGCTGAAAACCGCCGAAATGATGTAAACAAAAGCTCAATGTGTGACACTCATATACAAACGAGAATGATTTTTGGCTGTTATGGGGAACAGATCATACATGGTATATAAATAATTTATAATTTAGACGCTAGTAGCTCTAGGTAAACATGATTGGTTTCTGTTGGAGGCTCAAATGTACAAGAATTGATCAGTTTTCCATTTTTTAAATTTAATTTTAATAAAACAATATTATACTTTGTTAATATCGCTTGGGATCCACTGCAAATCTGTGCGGAAGAGAACCTAGTCACGTGGGCTGGTAATTGTCATCTGGCCAGGAACATTATCTCAGTATCTCTGGAATCTATGTTCCGCTGAACGCCGTCAGCCAGCAAGCGATATCCCGGCACAATGTGCAAAGGAAGGAACCTGATCTGATCACCTATTGTTAACTAAAATATAACACACGTCCTTTTAGTGATTTAACCAAATTAAAACTTATTTATGAAGAAGTTCAAATTCTTGTTATTATTATTTATGGTTAGGTGTAAAACATGCTTCCTAACTTCTAACTAACAATCACGCCGTTTTCTTCTATAATGGGAAGAAAAGATGGAACACCACAAAACTCTGTTTTAGCAATATTGGCTTACACTGTAGGCAAATGGCATTTTGACATGGCCCGGTTCAGCATTTGCTCCACATCAAATCTTCGTGAAATTACCTCAACTTCTTCATTTGCTCACTTGCGCGTCGTATGTTATTGGGAATTTTTTTTTCCATCCATCCGCTTTACATATTTAAACTTAAGTGTCATTTTTGTATGTAAGGTCTTAGTATAAACCTTAATGTGTTGTTTTTTACGTCTACTTTGGCTTTCTTTTAGATAAGCATGGTTTTTCTTCAGATGTATTTTGTTTTAGGGTTGGTATTCTTACTATATATTTAGCCTCGTTTCGACATTCCTCCACTAGTTCTAGCTATTCCTCCGCTATTCTCACTGCGAGACTAACCCTATTACATAAAATTTCTTTTTACAAAAACTTCTTGCCTAGGTATTTTGACACTAGCTCATTAATAAAAACTGTATTCGTGCCCCATCAATAAATCAAATTTGACTTGATTTTTTTGTTGTTGTTTGGCAAGATTGAATGCTTTAAAGTTTTTGTTTTATGAGGATAATGCTCTAATATTTATAGTACAAAATAGGTACAAGATAACATTATTTATACCGCTGAACATGGGTTGTTGAACTGGGATTTACAAACTGCCAATTTGACGAATTTGCATAACCGCTTCCAAATACTACAGGTGACTTTGAATACTATGCTTAACCGCTTCCCAACACAATAATACTTCTTCCCAATATAAATCTGTACTTTTATATTCCGTTTCCTTGATATAACTGCTTCTCGATTCGCCGAATTTCCAATGCATTATGCGAGTTGTCGTGTCAATATATTCCGGCGCCATGGACAAGGTATTCCACGGAATGGCGCCTGGCTAACTGACTTGGCGCCTAGCAATTATCGTCTTGACCTGAATATACATAATATCGTGTTAGTGACGTAAATCACAAACAGTTACAAATATCGTCTTCTTTCGAACAAATGTATTTCATACAGTCAGTCAATCACGCACACGTCAAGTCTACACAAAATGACGCGATATTCTTCAAATCCCGTCAGCAAGAAAATCTTCTTAAAAAATCATTCACAATCATTAAATCATTCTCGTCTAGGAGTATTCAACCCATAGAAGCTGTAACTATATACACACCACAAGAAAAGAAGAACTTTATTTTGTTAACGTGAAAACGTCTTTAAAAAGGCTTCCTTGCTAAGTTCCCACCACAGTTAGCGATGTTAGCTTTTGTTGTCGCCGAATATTTAAATATTTTCTCTTGGCCCAAGGGTTGTGGCGCCAAGTGGAGTTTATATTCTGTAAATTGACCATTGTCCGTTGCTTGTTAGTGCGCTTCCTTATTCCCATATTCAGGGAAATGTATCTTTCATATTCATCCAAATTATGCCCAGTGAGAAACGAATGACGTTCTCACGTAAAAAAGAAACAGATAGCTAGCTACTCACGCCAAATTTTAAAATAAATCAAACTTAAAAATTGCACAAATTTACTGCATGTTTATAAGAATTATCATATTCTATGGTCTGCTCGTGTTGGTTACACCAGCTTTCCTACATCCAGTTCTGATTTCTTCGACCACCCACTTTTGCATCACTTGTATCTCATTTTTGCATCTTCTTTTGACGTGATCCAAGAATTGGAGTGCTGTTTAAACTAGCGAGTAACTTTTGAGTTGTGGAGCGTAGTCCTAGAGCCAAGTCTAGCTCCCTGCTAACTACACGTCGATAGCGAATAAAATATGAATCCCAGCGTCGCCCAATGTCTGGTGAAGTCATTGTTTAACATATTTATGCCGCTAGAGTGTAGAATGTTAAGAAGCCCGATCGAAGTGGCATGGCAGAGGTACACTGGTACAAGAACAACGAGTTTGGCCACTTGTCGCTAATAGAATGGCTAATGGCAACCTTTAGTGCCACTCGGGGGCTGGGAACAGCGACGATGGCATATCGGCGTTATCAGATCGCTATCTTTATCTTAGGCTCTTCGTGGGCATTTAATACCAACCTAAATAGATAAGGATGTACAGGTTCTATTGAATTTTGCATCTGCGTATAACTTGCGACAGGACCGCATCAAGCCACCGATTAACCAATAATGTACATAATAACTCTTCAAAATGTCAACAATTTCCTTAAAATACCATAATTTCCCTATAAGACCCTCAACATAGCATCACCAAAGAAAACAAAGATCCTTAGGAAAATTATTTTCATCGAGCATTAGTAGTCTTTACTTCTAGGATCATTGATTGAGATATAACAAGACAGTGAGTGATCCAATAAATACTTCGTTATTACTGAAACAACAAAACAAAATGAAACAGATAATTTAAAGGTGTGATCAATACCGATTTGAAAGATATTTGGTACCACCAATTTGAGTGATACCTTTCAAATCACAGGTTAAAGACGATACGTTAATGAAATATAAATATTATTATACAATGTATGTATTATAGGCTAATATAGATATATCCAATTAAGAATTTCGGTATTTGAATATGTTTGATCAATTTCACCAGAAATGAGGAAAAAATAAGAATACCATGCGGTGACTGAATTATGGCTGAGCTAAAACGAAAATGGGCAGACCGTGCCGCAAGGGAAAAATACTGTTAGTGCAACACCTTACTGAACTGGAAAGACCAGAAGGATAAACAGCCACCAAATATAGATGAAAACCATAATATAGATGGCACAACAACTCAATGCGAAGGAAGCTATTGTTGGCCCTTTCCAAAAATAAAGGAAATATTGGAAAGACGGGAAGAAGAACTGTATACAGACTGGGTAAATCAAGACTAAAAAAGAAAAGGAGTTGAACAATATTGTACAATATGTGAACATTGGGCATGCTTGCTCAATTTAAAAGAATAATACTGACCAAAATATATAATAAAATCGTTTATCTTCGTCATAACAGAAACATCTCAACAGTAATAATCGAATTACTAACCAGTTGCCCACCACCACCCACATCGTTAGCCAACACGATGAAGAGATTAATAATAAATACACCGCACAAAGATTTGAATCTTTGAATAGTGCCAGAAAGAAAAATACTTTGAAATCAATTTGATTATTTTTTTCAAACCTGCGTTGATGCGCATGTGTAAGGATCGTTGATGGTCAATGATCCTAAATGAACATGTTTGAAGTTTAAAAGCTTTCCAAAATTGCTATTATTATCCTTTGGGTCTTCATAATTGATCTAAATATGTTCAAAAACAAGGTACGTAATGGGTGGACCCTCACTCCCAAATTCATACTTCAATGGAGAATTTGCATATAATTATGGAAAGGTGCTTTCTAAAAAACTTATAATTGTTCAGAATGACTGGGTCCGCTTTGGCATGATCGTTATTGCAACCATGACATACTTAGCTACAAAATTAAGCGATTTATGACAAAGTGATTATTGATTACTGTTTCTTAATTTAAGTGATTAATGTTTTTTTGAAGTGTTTCATAGTGTGTGCTTCGATGGATACAAAATACAAGTATGTTATAAGGAAGGCGATGTATTTTTGAACAGGCTTTAACCAGAGTGGAAGATATTCTCAGTATCGCTCTGGTGTAAGACCACCGTTCAGAATTGAAAAGTTGCTTGAAAGGGCTTGAGCCGTGTTTGGTGACCAGATTTGATTAGCCTTCCTCTTCCCCACCCCCTTCCCCTCCCCAATGCCTCCACAACATACCCCAATTGGGGATGCTGTAGTCTCACTGGCTCGGGGAGCAGTTGGTACCCTTGTGCATAAATACATTATTATTATTTATTAATATTATAATAACATAAAAACATGGTATGTTTTTAGGTTTTCACGGCCAAAAAGTATTTTTGTTATTGTTTTTGGGGTGTTATGCCGTGTTTCGCTACCTCCTTCTTTAGCCAACGTTTCGGACAGCGTTACAGTGTCCATCATCAGGGCAGATGAGTGTCACTCATCTGCCCTGATGATGGACACTGTAACGCTGTCCGAAACGTTGGCTAAAGAAGGAGGTAGCGAAACACGGCATAACACCCCAAAAACAATACCAAAAAAAACATAAAAACATTTTTATTTTTTATTTCTCATGAAATATGTTTTTGTTGGTTTGAATACCTATTAGGAATAAACTATAATTTTTTTTATTATATCTAAATCACAGTTTGTGAAAAAGCTACGAGCGTTATTTTCTAGTCAATGAAAACTAACGTGGCAAATATATTTCAACAATATTCCTTCGTTTGTATGAGAACAACATTTCATTAGTTAGAAGTTAAGTGGAATATGATTCACTTACTTGGTCCCCCTTTTAAGTTCAAGCTGAAAATTCCTGTTGAAATCATTGTTTGTGTATTCGATTAATTTGAATCTTATTACACTATCTGACATGAGAATTATTTCATACCTAGTTGTATTACGTAGAATCGACCATCTAATTGACATCCCAGCCATCGTCGCTCTCATTAAATTACATGTACCGACTAGAAACGCAAGACAAAATGTACCATTTTTCTGAAACACAACACTACTCGAACTTACTTACTCGAAAGCAATCAACCATCAGACACATTTAAGGTTATACTTAAAAGAATTCATAATCTACTCTTTCATAGAAAGTGAATTAATTATTTTAGAGAAAACACTTTTTGAAGATATGCTTTAAAATATAAAGATTAATTAATTATTTGCGCCCGTACATACGCTGTTTAAATAAATATGAGGAAACAGTTTTATCCATAAACAAACTCAAGTATTTCAAGAAAGGCTGACAAATATAATATAGTATCGGTGATTCAATCCAATATTTATTTGTTTGTCTTTCTTGAAAGATTTGAAAAATCTTATTTAATCCTAATTAGTTTATCAGTTTTATATAATAACACAATCTACGTTAGGGGGTATTTCATTATCCTCCTGATAGCCTATCCATACGATGACGACCACTTATAAATAAGCAAATAAGTTCTCGTAGCAGTTAAAAAAACTCGGCTAACTTATCCTATATGCAACCACTATTCATAGGTTCATGTACTGAAAAATAAACTCAAACTTTTTAAATGAATAAATCGTGTTTAATTGATCGAAAATGTAAGTTATCGTATGGATAATCTATGAGGATGATGGTGAAATACCGCTTAAATCAAATAAATCAAAATAAAATAATAGAGGCCATTAGCGACGCTTTCTAAGGCTGTTATGGCTTAGAAGTTAGTAGTCGCAGGGAGCTTTTCGGTTTTTGCCTACCCGATTGTAGTACTATGCAACAAATTTTATAATCGTGTCATGGCGATCATTCAATTTACAATCAAGTCAGAATGAATTTTGCCAATACAAATAGGTACTGTTATTGTTACGTAAAAATTACAACACAATGACTAGAATCTATTTACGAAGAAGCATAAAATATCTAATATATATTATATATACTTCTGTCAGGAGTCTTTGCCAAATGGACATTTGATATCTTCAATCTACGAGTTTCGATCAAGAGCTTAAAACTCACTGAATGGCGACGTTATACAATCAATTTTATTGGTGAGAATAGACTTCTAGGAGCAGCATCAAACGATCGTGATCAACTGTCATTAAAAATTAAAAGCAAACCAGATATTATGCAAATATCATCGTGACAATGAACAAAGGCCCTCGCTGAACATTAAAAGAGCGATAATAATTCTAAATTTCACTTCGGAGAAACTATCGACTACTTAATGATGGCCGGCTGGCAATCAAAATGGACCGTTCGAGTAAAGTTGAAGACACTGCATTTAAGATGGAAGCGAATCTAATAAGGTTTAACCGTTATAATAATTAAGTCTGGTTGCTGACTTAAATATGTTGACATTTTGTATTGAGAAATGGCTGAACCTGCGTTTATGTTCCACTTTTTTGATACATAATGTGAAGTGGAAAATTATAACTTGCTAAATGCACAGTTCTGTAAACGAGTCATTCTTCTTCCCTTCTTAGTTTGGAAGTATTCGAGATACGTTTTCGTTATACAGGTACTTTAATTTGAATGTGAACCCAAAAAAGTTATGTACACTGTCAAAGCCTTATCTGTAGGATATGAAATAAAGAAGAGGATGAAACAAGATAAGCTCGAATTATATCCCCCTTTGTCCTTGCATTGTTTTTAAATACTGAATTACTTGTCTTTTTCAATAAAGGTCTCACTGGAATACTGAATCACTTGTCTTTTTCAATAAAGATTTTATTAAGCTTTTTGTTGTAAAATGGGCTACTTTGTAGCTTGGGGGCGACTTTGCGTACATAACTCGATTTTTGACTCGTCTCACCTTCCCGCAGATATTAAAGCTACTATGTAAAGTCCCTGGTAGCCCAACTAATTCAATACCACCTGCCCGAAGGTAGGATCCAGTTGTTCGACCAAATTACCTTGAATGATCCCATGCCCAAGAAACTCGAAATTACACGGATAATGGATTTAAAAAAAAAAATGATAAGTAAAAACAAAAATCATTTCCCTGGATAGTATTAAAATTTTACAAAACCTCATCAGCTAAAGAAGGATTATTCGAATAACTTTTAACGTTGAGAGATCTCTGACCTTGCCTTTAAAGAGCCCGGTAAATATAAGAGTACCAATTTGACACATTAGGCATTACGAACTTTTTCAATATCACCGTTCACATACAAATTATGAAGCAAAATTGCCAATTCCTCCCCTCAATAGTCTAATAAACAAATATACAAATGATAAATATTTTTTGACGTAACAAATTCATATATACACACCTAAACAAATTTTAAATAGCAAAATACCATTTCGATTAAATTATTATTAATAATACTGTATATAAAATTTATACAATAAGGAAATCCAGTTCATTTTTTAAAATGTTTTTTTTTTTATTAATAACGACATTCCTTCTTTCCTCAATATTCGAATAAGAATCGGACATTGTTCCGTTCCTTCCCACTCGTTTAAATTTCACGTCCTTGACTCCCCAGATTATACATTCTGTGGTATAGAAGTGGGAACTTTAGATCACATGTTTTTTTGGTTGTCCCTCTCTAAATAAATATCCCCTCTTCTATCAAGCTTTATCTAAAATTACTTCCCCTCCATACAACATCTCATCTCTTCTAAGTCTGAACTCGACTCCAATCTTCCATATAATTCTGAAATTTGCACGTTTAAATAATATTAATGTGTAAATTCACCTTTACTTTCTCTGTAATTTGAAATGATGGCCTAGAACACCCTTGAAGGGTGAAAGCCAGAAATAATTTTAAAAAAACGACATTCCAACTAAAATAATAGCATATTTAATTTTTAGAGTTAAAAATTCTTTTTTTAATTTTTGAATACCCGCTAAAACGTCTGTGACGTCAGAAGGAGCCCTTTAACGACACTAGAGGCACAGGCACGACACAGCAAGATCAACTCAGTACTAAACTGAGAAATATTCATAACAATGGTCGTCCTATTTCCTTGTATTACGGTGAGATGTGGGCAGTGTTAGAAAGATACATTTCTGATTACAAAACAAACATTTTTTCATACAATTCCAGAATTTAAAACCCGCGAAGACCGCGGCGTGACGCAAGTAAATTCCAACCAAGCGGGGCGGTTTAAAGAAATAATATATTAATAAAAATAAATAACTTTGTAGACACGCTATGTAATCAAAATTAAATGACTGTGTATCAAAACCAATAGTTTCTTCGTCGGGATAAACGTACAATGAAAATTAACAAATATAAAAATAGACAAATAAGTACTTGTGGACAAATATAACACGTAATAACAAACCAAACACGTTTACACCAACAAAAAATTATATCATGACATCTGTTTTTCTATCATAACAACAACTTATCAAAATGATTTTGTGAAGATATGGCTACAAAGGATTGGAACATTTCCAAGGACATAAATTAAAATTTTTGTAAACTTTATCAATTAATTAATAAATAGCTTTAACCATTCACAAATTTAATGCATCGAATGCGCGAGTTTCGTGGCTAATTCATACGGGACGAGTATCAATTAATACAAGTGGGTATAATACCTGCGTGTACCAAAGCATTTTATACCTTAAAGGTAAATCGTGAAGGGGAAAAATGTGATGATGTTTTAAACGTGTTGGACTTAATAGCTTTACGTTTAATGTTTAAGTGCTTAAATTCAGCAGCAATAACCTAGACATTGTTAGCGTCAGCGTGCGTGCTGATGCTATCGGCAGGGTTGGAGAAAGCTCCCACATATTTAATACAAATTAGTTGCTGTATCTGCCCCAAATAAAAACTAGCTCAGGTTCGGTGCAAGCAGGGTTTCTTTTAACCTCAAGGCTAGTGCTTGTGGTTCGGAACTTCACGCTTCTCCATCCCCCCAGGGCCTCTCTCGACAAGCAAAACACGGTAGGTTATCACATAAATAGTTTATTCAATTCTAGGAGACACAATAATACATAAGAGGAACGATCCTAGCTGAAAGTTAGTTTGAACGTCAGTCTCTGCTCTCTACACGCGTGGTTAGGGCTTCAAAACATTTAATTGCACACAAAGGGTAACATGGTAATTGACTCACGTTTGGTTTATGGGCCAACAGCGGCTTTACGCGCTTGTTCTCCCGGTCTCAGCAGCGTCCATGCGCGGACACCGGAAGTGCACAACCGGCGAAACTGAACTTGTGTCGCACATGTTCGCGCGGGACGTGGGCCCGGGAAGCTCGCTTGCTGAAGACTGGTTTGAATGGCCGTGTGCGGCGCGTCTCCTGATCCGTGGGTCGCGGGAGGGGTGATGCGCCTGCGCATTACCGTCCCGCGGTGCAACAGTATTTTAGGGCTCGATTCGCTGACTGTCGAAACATGACGGTACTTAAGACTCGATTCCTTATTCTTGTAACGTAACACTTCCCCCCTCGCCGCAATAAAAGCGACGTGGCAATGGAGCTGTAGGGCTAATAAATCCTCTTACCCTTTCAGCACTTGTGCCAAAAACATTTAAGAGAAACGAGGAGAGAGAGAGAGAGAAATTCCTAGCTGGAGAATAGTTATGAACAGAACACAAAAGAGATGATACATGGTGTAACAAGGAATTGTCAATAAATGTATATAAAGGCAGTGGCATACATAAATACAGTTGCAAAGAACAAGGATCTGTTGAAGAAAGGTACAAGGGTTATGCAGTGATAGAAAAAAAAACTCTAATTGTATCATTGGTCTGTGAGCTAATGTTTGCGAACGTGGTTTGCGTAGGATGTCTGGGGTGGTTGAACGTTTCACTGAAGTTACAAGGTTACTTTGTCACAGTAACCTGGCCCATTTGAGATTACACTCAAGGGACACTAGGGCCTTTAAGAAAATACGAGGAAGAGAACACATGATGAGGCTTCTAGGTGGTGTGGAGAGTTCTACCTGTCACAGAGGTCGAAAGGGTAACTGCTTCCGGATCCTGTGGGTGAGCCAGTACGAAACCATTGAAGTATTGGAGAGTGGAATCGTAATTGGTGGTTGGTACACTGGTTTTTGTATGTAGTGGGATTGTTTTGTGAACAATCGTTGGTATTGTTATTTGCGCAAGGGCACAGGAGCATCAGCACAATGGCAGTAGGGCATTTGCATTATGCAGCAGGAACATTTGCATAATGGCAGCAGAAACATTTGCACAAGGGCAACAGGAACATTTGTATTATGCAGCAGGAATATTTGCATAATGGCAGCAGAGCATTTGCATTATGCAGCAGGAACATTTGCATAATGGCAGCAGGAACATTTGCACAAGGGCAACAGGAACATTTGTATTATGCAGCAGGAATATTTGCATAATGGCAGCAGAGCATTTGCATTATGCAGCAGGAACATTTGTATTATGCAGCAGGAATATTTGCATAATGGCAGCAGAGCATTTGCATTATGCAGCAGGAACATTTGCATAATGGCAGCAGGAACATTTGCACAAGGGCAACAGGAACATTTGTATTATGCAGCAGGAATATTTGCATAATGGCAGCAGAGCATTTGCATTATGCAGCAGGAACATTTGTATTATGCAGCAGGAATATTTGCATAATGGCAGCAGAGCATTTGCATTATGCAGCAGGAACATTTGCATAATGGCAGCAGGAACATTTGCACAAGGGCAACAGGAACATTTGCACAAGGGCAACAGGAACATTTGTATTATGCAGCAGGACTATTTGCATAATGGCAGCAGAGCATTTGCACAATGGCAACAGGAACAGGAACCAACCTAGAGCTGGCGTGCTCGGGTTTGTTTTGAGTGTCGGTTCTTTGTGGTGATACAATTCGCAACTACACGCACGACTCACACTAGGTTATGTTAGATGCGGTCGGGTGCTTTTGGTACGCAGGGATTGAAGGCAAGGGACCTCCGTGACGGTAGCGAGGGCAGCATGAAGAGGCGCAGATGTAGATAGGGTGCAGAGCTGCTGGTTTTTTTTTTAAAATCCGGCAAAAATTATTATTAGAACAAAATTCTTGAAGTTTACCTGCCTAGTAGACCAATGATGAAAAAGGTTTGGAGAGAAACAAGTGTGCATGTTGAGAAAAAGTTGGATTTGTTTGGCGTGTAGAGAGAGAGACGGAGAGAGAGCTAACTAAATGTGGCTAATGCCTAATACATGTTACAAAGGTACGTATTCAAGGACAGGTTCTGTGTAACCCCTTTTGGTTTTTTTTCTTTACCAAATACATTTCCAAGAATACGTGGTTGAGGGATTGTACGTATAACAAAATTCCCCATTCGAAAGAAGTTGGTCTTCCATGACCTATGCTCACGTCTATACGGTAGCATTTTTTCTACTTTCGAAAAACAAAACATTGCGTACAAGATTAGTTATAACAAAGTGGGAAAGGAGTAGGAAGTTGAAAGGATCCGCGTATGAAGATTGTCCCATTTGACAAACGAAACGCCAAGTGCGTAACGCATATATCCCCATTCACGGATAATTTCGAGGAAGGGGGAGGGTGATAATTGGGAACATTTGAACGAAGAAAACCGCTGGGGACTCGGCTATTTCCGAAATTCGACCTCTGGGTGGAGGTGAAACAAGGTCTACAGCAGTCATCCTGGCACATTACAATAGTGACAACTGGGAAAGGAGTAGGAAGTTGAAAGGATCCGCGTATGAAGATTGTCCCATTTGACAAACGAAACGCCAAGTGCGTAACGCATATATCCCCATTCACGGATAATTTCGAGGAAGGGGAGGGGTGATAGTTGGGAACATTTGAACGAAGAAAACTGCTGGGGACTCGGCTATTTCCGAAATTCGACCTCTGGGTGGAGGTGAAACAAGGTCTACAGCAGTCATCCTGGCACATTACAATAATATTTGGTAGTGTTGGACAAAAGAATACACTGACATAAAAGTCTAATCCTCTACGTGTATTGGGCAGAAGATTAGGGGTCGTTTTATTCTCCTACTTGTTTGCGAGAAATGACAGACCCTTGCTCAAATCTCACAAACCTGGGGATTTTCTTTGTTCGTCTCCCAGACAACGAGTTAGGTGTTTTTTTGTGTCCATCAACTTAACTCCCACGACACGATGCCCCATAATCATGAGTGAAGCGTATGATTAGTCCTTTTGAGATAGTAGATAGTTCCTGGGTTCTTGTGACAGGAAGTCCACGGGCATATTAATGATTACAAAAAAGGGGTGTGGACTACATTGAGTAGTTCACACATAAAGGTTTGATATTATTTCGTTCGCACGATTCATGGTGAGTATTATAACGTCTTCACGTATAGCGTACAAGATTGCAAAATCAAAAGATTTGCAAGTAAGTTTTATAACGTCTTCACGGATAACAATGAACGAATTACAACTGGGTTGCCCAGTATTGAAGGGAGGTGCAAAAGACTAGGTATTTATGACATTTCTGACAAAAACCCACAGAGTAATTATAACGGGCTCCCCGTATCGCATTTAGTAGATATTCTGAGATTCCCATCTATGACGGCAGATTTTATAAGGTTCCCACCTATGATGGCAACAAAGGTTAACGTTCATATAAAGGTACCTATTCAATACAGACGGCGAGACATACTGATGTACTTAGTACAACAATACCGTAGCATAATAAATCCATATTAGCGTACGTTAAAGACTTGCACAAAGGCAAAAACATATTTGAAGATCTGGCCAAGATTTTATACTTCAACAATTAAGGGACAAAAAAAATTCTGGCGTGCTGATGGAATGTGAATTTCATCTAAGCTTACCGCAAAAGAGATCCTTTGTGGTACAACCCTTTTGGTTACGCACAGAGTATCGTATCGTGATGGTACAACTTTTGTTGTACTTACACGTACGATGGTAGCAACAATACAAGACATGCGCTTATCGTTGTTTGACAAGGAAAATTATTTACATTGGTCCGATTTGAGTGTTTAAGACCTTCTAGGTTTTACTTACTTAAACAGACTGCGATGGACACACCTTGGTGTTATGAAAATTATAATAATGGGATGGGTTGTTCACAGGGTGGTTCACTTGGAGACCTGGCTTCTTGTTGTGACCTCGTACTTTGCACGTGATAAGTCACAACAAGGCAACCCCAAAATTTCAGTTTGAGCAGTTGAGACCCAGGGTGACTCAATGTTGCTGAAATGTTGTAAAAAAATTTATCGTTAATGAAGAGGCACGTTGAAAGTTGTCCCCTTTATAACGATACTTTCCAGACTCCACATCCAGTTCTGGGGAGAGCTAGAGCAATTTGGGTTATTTATTGAGCGCCATTCTATTTTCTTAAAAAACAGAAAAAAAACTTAGAACGGGTAGCAAACATCTGATACCGCCGTGGGTTTACACAGGTTTGCTTACCTAATTTAACTACATATGACATAAGGGTTAGATGCACTTTGGCGAGGACCCGATATTTAATGTACAAAAAAGATTTTTCTAACATTTAGAAAGGGGTGACGAGGTATGACATGATGATGTGAAAATATGATGCTGCGAGTTGTGACGATGCACAAAACCTTGGGCACGTAGTCTCTGACTACTTGCAGTAAGCCACAGGGAATTCCTTTCTCCGAAGTGATCAATTTCAGGTAGAGGTGTGCATGCTTAGAAAAAACGATGTTTCCAAGGTTTGACACCTGGGGCAGCAATTAGAGGCGAATGACTGATGATGACGAGATATTTATACAAACAAAAATAAAATAAAATAAAATGAAACGAAACCACAAGGGAGGATTATAATTTCTTCCATGACTTTGGCTACAGTTGACACCACTGTGCCAGAGCTAGAAAGGTTTCGTTTGAGTGTCCCAATGAGTGACAATCGTTTACGAGAGGCCGCTCATTAGTGACGAAACAAAAGGGTTGACTTCCATAGTGATCCATGTCACGGTGTAGACGAATGGTTGCTAGGAGTCAAGGAATAACCGTTGGGGTTATACGGGCGTGGCAATGGAGTTTGTTTCCATGTTCCCACTTTTTACAATGTCCTTTATATGGTAGTTACCTATGTGTTTACCAGAGATGTCGGACAATCGGTAAACCAGGTCTGAGATTTTCTTTAGAACTTTCGTCTTTACAAAACGGGGTGCCAATTTGGCAGAGAAGTACAGCGCACCTTGTGACAGAGTGTTGTTTCTCCTCCAGACGATGTCTTCTTCCTTGAACGTGATGTGCTTCCTGATGTACTTTTTGTTGTAGAAAGAAGCATATTGAATAAGGCATTTTTTGGATTTATTCCTGGGAGAAATCTTTCTACTTCTCAGGGCCTGTAGTAGTTCTTCCTTTTTTGACGTAGAAATGTGGGGGATTATACCCAGCGTGACTTGAGGGACTTCCATAGTGTATAGGGTCGTGTCAGGGTGACCTTACGTTGGGAGAAAAACGAGAACTCGACTCTTTATCCGTAATTGGAAAGAAATTTTTGCCAGGGATTGACCACTGGGGACGTATATATATTTTTTTTTACAAAATGCTTCTGCGAAAAAACGCGTATTTGTAAGTGTTTGGGTTATTTGAAAATTTGGGCAGAGGTTTGCCTCTGGCCACGTGTTTTTTAGGAAAAATCCAAGCGTTTTGGAAAAAAAAATTTCGAAAATTAAAAAATCGAAAAAAAGGAAAAAAATCGGAAAAATTTTCAGAGTCCGAAACTGGAGAAAATTTGAGCAGCGATTTTCCTCTGGCCATGCGTTTTTAAGAAAAAATCCAAGCGTTTTGGAAAAAAAATTTCGAAAATTAAAAAAATCGAAAAAAGGAAAAAATCGAAAAAATTTTCAGAGTCCGAAACTGGAGAAAATTTGAGCAGCGATTTTCCTCTGGCCATGCGTTTTTAAGAAAAACTCCAAGCGTTTTGGAAAAAAAATTTCGAAAATTAAAAAAATCGAAAAAAGGAAAAAATCGAAAAAATTTTCAGAGTCCGAAACTGGAGAAAATTTGAGCAGCGATTTTCCTCTGGCCATGCGTTTTTAAGAAAAAATCCAAGCGTTTTGGAAAAAAAAATATTTCGAAAATTAAAAAAATCGAAAAAAGGAAAAATCGAAAAAATTTTCACAAGTTTTCGTGGAAGTAATTTGTTTGAGAATTCAACAATATCTTGGGGGCATGGTTTCATTACGCGGCTTCCTATAGCCTGATTTTATACAGCACCAATTTTTTGGTATTTACACGCGAATTCCCTTCGTCTTTTCGACAAGATATTACCTTCTTTGTCAATTGACAAGGTATTATAGTGTCAGATGTCAAGGAATCCACGTCAACGCGAATTTAGTATTTTTTGCATTATTCGAATGTGATTCGGCATGACCCGGTTTCAGCAGACGACAGAGTCAAAAATACTTAATTGTCAAATGACAGAAAGAATTTAAATCCACTTGTTCCCTAGGTGTCAGCAAGTGTCCGTTTAAGAGACGTACCAGCGTGCTGCAGTATAGTATATTATTAAAAATATTTAGCACTTTCGAGACCAAGCGGATGATTTGTTTATCATGTACATGATTTTAATTGTTGAATAAATTCTTCTTTAATTTGTGTTTATTTCCACTATTCACTTGTATTGAAAATAGCAATTTTAATCGGCCGACACTTTGTAATCACTGTATTATTCGCAGCGACAACTTCCTAGGTTGGGCACCTTGCGTTGGAATACCGGTAATATTTTGTCGAGTGACGAGTCACAAATGATAAAATCGCGCCCGTAATAATTTAAATTGTGATTCGAAATTACGTTCGCGCCGAGATTCCTGTTGGAAGTGCTAGACAATTGGGAATAAACAATACATCATAATAACATTTCAGAGTTTACAATTGTTGCTTGGGAACGAGGCCGTGGTGGAACAGAAAAAAATTTAAATGGCCCCACGTTTAGCGCCAGTGTTAGCGTCAGCGTGCGTGCTGATGCTATCGGCAGGGTTGGAGAAAGCTCCCACATATTTAATACAAATTAGTTGCTGTATCTGCCCCAAATAAAAACTAGCTCAGGTTCGGTGCAAGCAGGGTTTCTTTTAACCTCAAGGCTAGTGCTTGTGGTTCGGAACTTCACGCTTCTCCATCCCCCCAGGGCCTCTCTCGACAAGCAAAACACGGTAGGTTATCACATAAATAGTTTATTCAATTCTAGGAGACACAATAATACATAAGAGGAACGATCCTAGCTGAAAGTTAGTTTGAACGTCAGTCTCTGCTCTCTACACGCGTGGTTAGGGCTTCAAAACATTTAATTGCACACAAAGGGTAACATGGTAATTGACTCACGTTTGGTTTATGGGCCAACAGCGGCTTTACGCGCTTGTTCTCCCGGTCTCAGCAGCGTCCATGCGCGGACACCGGAAGTGCACAACCGGCGAAACTGAACTTGTGTCGCACATGTTCGCGCGGGACGTGGGCCCGGGAAGCTCGCTTGCTGAAGACTGGTTTGAATGGCCGTGTGCGGCGCGTCTCCTGATCCGTGGGTCGCGGGAGGGGTGATGCGCCTGCGCATTACCGTCCCGCGGTGCAACAGTATTTTAGGGCTCGATTCGCTGACTGTCGAAACATGACGGTACTTAAGACTCGATTCCTTATTCTTGTAACGTAACAACATTAATTGCCGATAAACGATTTTGACGGCAGGAATATTTTATTTTGAATTGACGCAACATTCAGGAGTGGTCATATTTGTTGTTTTTATTTACAAAAGAGAACATTATTTCGTGTAACAGTTATTGAAATAAATAATTAACTGTCCAACTTTTTTCGATAAACTTTTTCATGTGAATATCGCGTAAGAGTCCCAATTGCTCCCTGCTGACCGGAGCCAATGAGACTATGACATCCCTAATCGGAAGGGGGGGGGGGATATGTTGTGAAACCGAAGGGGAAGGAGAAGGGGAAGAGCAAGCTGGTGTAGAACCTGGATATTCAGATCTAGTCGGCTTCAGCGTTTTCAATTCTTACTACTGAGTGTATTTACCATCCTGGAACGTGTCACAAGAATAACTATTTATTGTTTCATGCGAATTAAATATGAAATATTACAATTAAATTAAATAAATTTTACAAGCCGACTCCGGAATTCGAAACCGCGTCTCCCGGAGTAGTAGTCGAGGACCTAACACTGACAGTCAAATTCACTGTATTTAATAAAATATTATTATTTTTCAAGTCACACTTTTCAAGAGTTCAATCTGCCCGAATACGGTAGGATTATGGCATCCATCGATCATTGATCGATGTGACATTCTCATTAAATTAATGTTACAAGGATACAGAAAGTGGGGGAGGAGAAGGAAAGGGGAAAAAGAAAGTTAGAAAAATTTGCTCTTTAGATCTGGTCACTTAATCTAAAACTACTGAAAACATAGTGAAACGTTGGTCTCTCGCCTTGGGCGATGCAGAGTTATGGAACGCTGGATTTCAAATATTCCCTGATAGAATTTATAGAAATGCCTCCAAAAACCGATCTCGCCACAGAATTGGTTCAAGTCCGCGTTACACTTGCCTGACATCATATATCGCCATCCCATTTGATCGAAATTACAATTTCGTAATGATGCTAAACATAGAACAAAGAAGAAAACTATAAGTGCCTTCCATACAAGATTGAACTCATACATGAGTTGCCATCGCGTTTGGGTCCAACCCAGGCGTCCCGTGTCCTCGGCTGGCTAAGTCCTCCATCATGACACAAGCAATATTTTCCGCTTTCTGTCATGGTAGTAGGAGATTTTCAAATATTGTTGGGTTATTCGTAACCCGGGAATGTTTTTTTCCTTAAAAAAAAAAAGAATTTTGTTAACACAGTTTTGTATTGGAAATTTAAGCCCTGATTGGACAAATATTTGTATCACCAAACACGTCCACAAGACATTTGTGTTTTTCTGTATTCTATGATGCTTAACAACGGTAGGTAGATACTGTATTTGAAATTTAATGGAGAATCTTCCAGAATTTCGGATCACGAACACACCCACATAGTATTTCTATTATCTTTTTTATTTAACAATATAATTTATTACTTCTTATGAAATTACCCTTTTAAATGTTTTCCAAGGCCAAAAATCTACCGCATTGCCATGATGGTAGTGATTTCTTTTCTATCGACAGGTCAGCAGTTATTGGAAGGTCGAAGGAACCAAATTCGCACACCAGATCCTAAGTTCGTTTCAGACAGTCGTATCCATAAAATCATAAACTATTTTATAAATATTCTCCAGTCTTTCAAAATAAATATCAATTCCACTTTTTCCACTAATCTTTTCAAAAAATGTAATATCAATAGTAATGGGAGGGTAGCAAATGTAAAATCCTGCCGTGGCCAGTGTTTTTATCTGTTGTCCTCTGCGTGCAAAGTCATATACTTTCTAATAAAAGTGTGTTTATCGGACGTGACCTTTCAGATAATTAAGTTTTTAGTAGCTCTTTGTAAATAATAAAATTAGATTAAGCCTAAGAACTCGGAATAAATTGTAAATCACCTTAAGATGATTTTTCACAAAAACGTCAATCACAAATTATTTTTATTAATTTTATTATTATTAAGTGTCAATAAATTAAATGTTTACCACGTTAGAAATCAGAATATTTATATTTTCTAGTAAAACATAAAGGCCCATTTTCTTCCCCTTTTCATTGAAATATTGTTATATAATTATTCATCGGAGAAATCGATTGCTTCAAAACGATATGCTGGATACATCAAGGTAGGTATGTGTTTAAACTGAAGTACATATCGACCAAATCCTAGTGGGAATAATGATGTCATACCGAAATATTTTTAAAATAATAAATCTATTGTGTAAACTTTATACCAACCAACGAGTTTTCGTGTCATACTGCATCGTATTACGTTCATATTAACCCCTCAGGATAATTTATTCGCTTTTCGCAACAACTTATGTAGGTCTCATAGAAAAGGAATTGAAAAGAGAAAATACTACAATATAATATATTAAAATTTAATAGATAACCACAAAGAACTAAACTATACCGCTACTACCTTTTACCCGCAGCTTCGCTCGCCTAGTATTAGGGGGAAATTACTGTAGCGCTTGCACTTATCACTTATAGCTGGTCCCCGGCATGCGTTGCAATGCCATTCAAAGAAATAAATTGATTCTCCCTGCATGTCCTTTCCCATGCGTCCTCGTTCCCTTCCACCTTCCCCGCCTTCTCCCTCTCTCGTCTCTTCCCTCTCCGCGAACCTCACCTTCCTCCCTGCCGCTATAATATATGAAATACACACATTTTCATTTATACAAATTTCATAATCCAGAGCTTACCATTATATACAGCCTATATTACTTACTGATATTGTAGCTTTCTATTGGTGAAAGAATTCCTAAAATCGGTTTAGTGGTTTAGGCGTGAAAGCGTAACAAACAAACACACTCACTTTCGCATTTATAATATTAGTATAGATGACACCCGACAGCAATTTGAAAAAAAAAATTAAATTTTGTGAATTTTTTTTTTTAATTATTTTTACAAGAAATCATAAAAAATTGTTACATTAATCTACAGGAACTTAATTAGTCTACAAGACTTCAGAAAATTCAAATATTAGAATATGTTTTGTTTTTTTTTTGGACAAGTTTATGTTTTGGAATAAATGTCAGATGAGAGTTCCTACATTTAAAATATAATTCGTTACGATTATAGAGACTATATAATAAATTATTTTTTTCTTGGAGCTCTAGCATTATGAAATTTAGATGGATTGATTCATGCAAGCGCTACAGTAATTTTCCCAAATAACATGCCATGAGCGAAGCCGCGGGGAAAAGCTAGTATTTAAATAATTATAGAATTATATAATCACTCACCAGATATTTCATCATGATATTAGTACCCATGTAAAAATTATAAAACTCTTTATGTTTTTCTTTATATATATATATTTTTTAAATAAATTTAAAAACGAATTCTGGCATTCTGAGTTACGTGTGCAAACCTCGTATCTGCAACTTTTCAATGCAGAGTTGAGCAGGGAGGGGTCCGGATGTTAAGCATATCTCATCGAGCTACTCAAAAAGTTGAAAATTTTTGTTTATTGTTTCAGATTTTATTTAAATGCACCCTTATTGTTCTTCTCTGCAATAAATTTGCATACACGCGTGGCCCATAAATACTTCGCCAAGACCAGCGCAATTATTTATGCCCCGTAATGATCATAATTAGCTCTATAATAAACTGATTTCATAACGTTTAGTCGTTTAGCCGTAAACTGGACACAGACTGGGCACCGGGCTCACTCGTCCATTTTAACAGCACTTAATCAGAAAACGATTTGTCAAACACAACTACAGCCTACAGTGTACCAAGCGAGTGCTGGCCTCCGTATTGTTTAGGTTTTAGTCGGTAAAAGTGATTGAATTAATGTAAAAAATTGTTTCTTTAAACCTAATCGCCCTTAGTTTTTATTTATTTGATACATATGTATTACATTATTTTTGTGAATGAAGGTTATTTATTATAAGCTTATATGCCAAAAATTTAACCATTATGAGAAACTGCTGTTGCTGAATCGATAAATAGTTTATTTTTAATAATTTTGGATGATCAAACTTTTTAAATAGATTTACAGCGCCCTAGGGGTGATTTTTCACAAAAAGGGCGCTCTACAAATTATCCAACTATTATTATTACTTACATGAATTTTACTTTTGTTTGTTTGAAATCTTGGTAGTGGACATTTCTCACTTCCCGACATTCGATCGAGCCTAAACTCAGTAGATACATTCGTTGTTAATGACAATGAATTCTATCAACTTTTGGTTGCTATTACGAATAAAGACACGGACACTTACCCATTTTTCTTAATTTCGAAAAAATGAAAGCACTTAATACACGAAATGAATGTAGGTTCTAAAATCAAAAATTGGCATGTTTGGTAGCGTGGTTGATTCCGATCACCGGAAAGGAAGGTTCAAACCTCAGTCAAACCAAATATATATATTTTATTTATTTTAGTAAAACAAAACTTTGTTTTATGCGAATAGATTTTTAGAATGTAAGTAAATAAGAGAGGTAATATGACGTTATATAATTGCATGAAAAGTGTGTATATACATTTTTATGTGTGCGTTTATTCATAGTTTTTTTTAAATTATAAAACAATCTTTAGTATTTTTTTTTATTAAAAACATTTTCTTCTTTGCTCCTTTTTCGCTTTACTAAGAACTTTTTATATTTACTACTTTTTTTTCCCTTTTTAAAGCTATTTTATACCTTCTTTATGTTGATTCCCCTACTGATACCAATTACCTATTATTATGGCACAGGTAGTGAGGTATACATGAAAAATAAATAAATAAAAAACGTGATTTGCATTTTCAGGAAATACCTTAGAGACCTACATTGAATCTTAAATTTCATAGTATTTCCCCCAGGGCCTCCTGTGTTGAAAAATACAATAAACAAAAATACAAAAAAACAAACTCTTTAGACATTTTTTCAACACACCAACTATGGGATAGTGCAATATTAATTATTACGCCTTTTAGAGTTTAAGTTAAGAATCCCAAAAAAATACGACAATTATTTTAAAGGCTATCACCTCTTCGGACGATAGTAAAAACTAAACAAAAATTACTATAAGCATATAAGTAATGGGTACTACCCACTACATTGCCATAACATCACATCTGAAGGAAGATTATGGCCCACGTCTTAACCCTCATTAAGTTAACTTAATTCATATCGTAATTTATATCTGGTTGACCAATAAAATATGATTTATGCAAATCCAGCACAGTTCGCGCTCTTACTTCGATGCGCTGAGATTATTATTATTAAAAATAAATAATAATGATATGAGATATATATTTTATAGTACCGTTCGGGTGCCTTACAAATCTTGATATATATGACTTAACCTATAAAAATTACCCATAAAATGCAACTGAAAGAAGCCCTACAAAAAGGTATATTTTAAGATTTCAAGGGTTGTGAAGTTAAGATTTTTTGATAGATAAACTGTTGAATAATGATCAATATTTTTTTTAATTGGTGTGGTAGGTAGGTACCTAACTATGTTTTTTCTCCTTCAATTGACAAAGATTTTTCATAAATGTACCAAATACGTGCTAATTGGGTTGTTTCACAGAATTTAAACACTTCAACAAACTTAATAAAAAATAATTTATATGAAAGCTCTATTTAAGTTTCAAGTTCTGTTATTATTTAATCGTGGGCCGGTTGTTTCACATTACTTGAAAAGTAACAAAACATGAATAGGACTTTCATAGAACTTGAATATTAACTTTGGAATTGAATGATTTGTTCAAATTCTGTGACACTACCGTCCTAACTTTGGCTAGAATCAAGGTAAAGTTTATATTTTTTAAGTTTCGCGGAATGAGCGTGAAACGAAGTGGAGCTTTGTTATAACCTGATAATTACTAATACTTAATAACGGTTCCATGCCAACTCAGAATAAAGTCAACTCAACAACTCTTTGAAAAGTCATCAAAAGCTTTGAAAAAAATAATTTAAAAATAACCGTTAACCTATTTAACCATTTTTTTATATCTTTTAATCATCACTCTTTATCAACTTTCTGAGGTGGTTTCATTGTTGCCCGGTCACCCTTAATAACATGCCAATATTACAAATACACACTCTATGTCCTGTGAGATCTTACCATGAGAGAACGACACAAAATATATGATCACTTCGCATTGAAAAGTAACGCTTTTCAGCAGTTGTTTTCTGTTATGCTTAAGAATAATTACTTAAAAGTTGAAATAAACTCTTATCGGAAACTATAATTCGTATGTAACTCAATAAGTTGACGACTAAGACAGTGTACACTGACATGTAATTTTCTTTTACCTCTAAATGATCATTCCACGTTAATTGGTGATATCGATTATTTTCGTAATTGTGTACAATATTACCTGTATTTCTTATGTTAGAAACTGTTACTTGATTCATTTTATACGTTTAAATGAAATTCTATGATCAGCGCCGATCTGCTAACTGCCGCAGTTAACAGATCTGATGTGCCTAACTAACTATTTATAACGACAGTTAATAAGTCGTCTGAAGTAATGTCTTGTTAGAATTATGACATTTACGCGGCTGAAGTTAGTGATACTCTTACTCGGCAATGCCACTTATCTTGTCGAGAATATCGCTGATCAGTTTATATGAAAGTATGAAAATTGGCTACATTCATACAACAAACTAATTAGTAATTATCTTACATGTTGTGGTGCAATCTTAACTATGAAACAGAAGTCTGGTTTAAAAGGAACGAAAAATGATCTTTCGATCATGAAATTGTATAAGCCTATCTACGAGTATTTCTATATGAAACTAGCTGGGTTACCCGGCTTCGCTCAGGACAACATTCGAGAGTGTTCTGGAATGTTCCACAATTTATTTTATTTATTTATAGTTGTCGTGTACACAACTGTCGGGACAAACTAAAATTAAAATAGAATAATATTGAAAATTCGATACTGCGATGGTAGCGCAGTCTGCCGGATCCAATGTAAAACATTCCAAAATCAACAACTCCTTAGAAATAAAAAAAATAATTAAAATAACATTTTCCAGTGGACCAAATTTTGAATCTAAACCATTCTCGAATCCCCTTGAACCCACACAAAAAATTTCATCAAAATCGGTCCAGCCGTTTAGGAGGAGTTCAGTGACATACACACGGACAGAAGAAATATATATATTAAGATTTAAAGATATTGAATAACTGCCTTCAGTTTTTCTTCTCTTCAAAAAAATTAAGACAAACCTTGTCTTCTTTTTCTTGAGACGACTTATTTATAAACCACTTATTTACGGCTTAACCGGTAATAAATCAATCTAGACACCTTCAAAAACAGACATTTTAAATCGTTTGAATAAGTCGTCTCAAAGTGCTTTAACAAAATTTATGGTTTAACCGGTAATAAATCAATTTAGACACCTTCTAAAACTAACATTTAGATCGTGTAAATAAGTCGTCTCAAAATGGTTTAACCAAATTTATGATTTAACCGGTAATAAATCAATTTATACACCTTCAAAAACAAATTTAAAATCGTATAAAAAAATCATCCCAAAGTGGTTTAACCACTGTTCAAAATAGCCTTGTAAGCCGAAATAGCTGTAAAAAAATGAATACTTAAATACTTGCAGAACTTGATAATAACATTATTAAATTAAATTAAAACGCTAAAGATTTCGTGTAAAGGTTAGCCGATATTATAAACTCTCAATGCAAAACATCACCAAGTTCAATGTTTCAACTCCCCTGGCCGCAGTTTCCGTAAGTTGATACGCACCTACCATTTGACACTTCGCGCCGGCAACACATACAATATCACATGCACGATAAATATCCCTGGCGGTTTGTAATCATCCAAATAACAATTAATCTTACACGCAATGGAAGTATTTCACACCGCCATTCGCTATTATGCTCTCAAGCCATACCCCGTCCTTACCCCGTCCGTGCCCCGTCCGAACCCCGTAACCCGTGGACCACGCTTCCTCAGATTACAGGCAGTTTCATGCTGAAAGATTGCACGTTAATTTAAAATTGATTGCTCAATAATGATACGTAGGTACTTGTTACGTCAGACAATTTTAACCCGCGCGTGTAAGAATTAATATGTAACCTTAATGATGAATAATCGAATAAAATTTTATATTATATTCAGAGATAGACGTCGACCACATATTGCAATACATTTTGCACAGGACCACAACAATTTTTGCAAGTTCCCAGGTGTATACGAAATCTTTATTTATTTATTATCTGTACACCAGCTGTCAGGCTAAACTGTTTACTTTTGGAAACAGCTTATAAAGGCATCATAGAAAAAGTTCGTGTTGAGAAATATGCTGTAAAAGTCAACCACAGAAGAATTAAAATGTACACACAAGTAATACCAATGTTAATTTTTTATTAATTATTCTTGGAACGACAACAAAATGATGTGACAATAATGTTTATGATACGTTTGTGTATAAAATATGTTAGAAAAAACGTAAAGTTAGCCATTTTTAAAACTTGCAATGTTTGCGTTCAATATTTTAAAATCTCAAAAATTATATGTTTATTTTTGATAACAAAATTTGAAGACGTATTTCATTACCTTTCAAAATTATTTTTTAGTTTTCGGATATTTTCAAAAATATTTCATTTATTTGGACTTTATTGCAAAGCGGAAATATTCTGACCCTCTGACAGAAGATGCTCGAGGCTGAAGGGTTTAACAGTATTTATTCATATTCCATGATTACATATTAATATTATTTAATTTATACAATAAATATTTTCTTTATAACAAGGGTAGCAATGGGCCACACATAAGGAAGGGATATTTCCAATGCCAAAAAGAATAATAAATAAATTTCACAGAATTCTAATTTCAAAGTTAAAATTCAAGTTCTATGAAAGTCCTATTTAAGTTCTGTTAATTTCCAAGCACTGAGAAACTACCCGCCCGTGGTGAAATAATAACAGATCTTGACTAGAACTTTTTCCTCAGGGCCTCCTGCGTGGAGTTAATGTAAAAAAAGAACATTAACAGATCTAGAAATTTGAAATAATTTTTGAAAGAATTTTTCAAATTCTCTGCAACGACCCGTCCTATTATTTTACCCTTGCGCTTACGCACCGTATTTCCTCTTGACATTCTTCGCTCACTTCCTGGATCTCTGGATCTGGATCCACGGATATAATTGATATTAAACCCTGGACAGAACACATAACAGAAAAAAACACAACTTCGCTTACAGCATGATCGGTATACTTAGTTGATAGTTATGCAGTACATACACACGTTACATACATATGCAGTAAAAATGTTTGGACACATGCATCTTCTATAACAGAAATGAAAAGAACGACTGAAAAATGCTTTGTTTAACAAGTTGAAAAGAATTTGGTTGATCGCTAGAAGCTGGTACCATATTATACACAACGATGCAATACACCGTATCCTCTAACATCTGATCTCTATCTATGGTTTATTCCATGTAAAATGATAATGAAACCCACCATTAAAATAAGTATAAATCACTTACAAATTATTACACTGACAACTGTAGATAAGAGATCCTTCTTAATGTATTATCTCGAAAAGATTACATTAAAGACGCCTTAAAAGAGATCATCTGATTTTACTACGGTATAACAATATGTTGTAAATGCATTTCTTTTTTCTCGAATCTAGATCGGACGATATGTAAGTTCTAGTAGCGTACGGATAAACTACTAAAGGCGTAACGAGCCATTAAGCTCGAATAAATATAATTTCTGACGGCTCTAGTCTGGTGGATAATTTATTAATGAGGTTGAGGCGTATACATTCTTTGATAGATGGGCTACGCCCCTGAGGGTAAAGTTTTTAGTTACGGTTTTGTTTAACGTCTTCTAACGTATTGGAAAAGGCTGGATTGTGCTGTAGATATATTATCCTCAGGATTAAGGCTCCGATGTAAGTGTTTAAAAATAAGAAAAGATTACTGAGGATGGATTGAAAAGGAGATGTGTGAATAGATCGATACAAGGAGCGTGCTAATATTTAAAAAAAACACTTTTTTTACAAATTTTTATTTAATACTAGCTTTTCCCCGCGGCTTCGCTCGCATGGTATTACGCGAAATTACTGTAGCGGTTGAACTTATCAATTATCCCCCTCCTCCCCACCCCACCCCCTCCCGCATTCCATACATTCATTCCCTTACATTCAGTTTTCAAACATCTAGCTTGCCACCTAAATTTCACAAAGAAAAAAAGAATTATCCAATTTTTTTCATTCGTTCGGAATTTATGCGCTTACAAACATTTCGGATGTTTATTTTTAATTAAATATTTGGAAGTTTGTTTATATAATACAAAATTACACTATTTATTGTTCAGTCTTTATAATCGTTACGAATTATATTTTTAATATAGGAACTCTTATCTGACATCTATTCCAGCTTGTCCAATAAAAACAAAACATATTCTAATATTTGAATTTTCTGGGGCAGTAGCTGACCAGGGGGCTGAGTACCTACCAGCTTAGAGCCCACAAATATATCAACATCGTTTCCATGGGAATGATTTTTTTCTGACATTTGCAATTAACTCGCTTTTGTTAGCGACAGTAAACGTATAACAAATATAATATATTAATATTTATAATTTCATAACGCCAGAGCTTACCATCATATACAACATATAGTCTGCGCATATAATTTAGCTTTCTATTAGTGAATGAATTTTTAAAGTCTTTTTATTGGTTAATGCCTGAAAAGGTCATAAACAAACTCGAGCAGTTTCGCATTTATAATATTAGTATGGATTTATGTGTTTTTACAATTAGTATACATTTTTTACAAATTATATAGAGATGTCAATGAATATAGAAAAAGCCTTTCCCTACCATAAAGAGACAAGGCTCTTTCTTGTGTTTGGTGAGAGAATTCAAGCTCTATGTAATTATGTAAGTAAATAAAAAAGGTAAGAAAAACTCAAGATATATCAATAAATAGATTTAAAAATTAAAAGAAATAATAATAATAGATATGACTTTTACAGTTGTTTCAGGTAATTTTTCAATTTAAGCTGGAATTCATAATTATTTTCGATAATTTTTAGATTTAACGGGAGGTTGTTGAAATAACAAATACCTAGATACTGGTAGGTATTTTGGATGTGCTTAGTATTAAATTTTGGGATTTTAATATTATTCTGATATCTTGCTGATTTATTGAAATGCAAGTTATGTAGCTGTATTTCTTTGAAAGTTTGTAGTATGGAATATTTTTTAATACATTTTGTTTATTGTAGGTACATTGAATATTGAAAAGATTTTTTTTAGTAGAAATTTTATTTTCAGGATAACCTTAATTATAAATCTTTGAACCATTTTAATAAGCATAAGCGATTGTTGAGAAAATATTTAATAAAACGCGACTAAATAGAGCAAAAATCTCTCGATATATCAGGTAAGTATTATTTAAAGGAATCCTGTGATTTTTCATAATTAAATAATAGAACCAGATGTGTATTTTATAATTTTCGATTTTCTCTGTCGAGGGAATTTCATATAATTACTTTTTTCAACTCGGCATCTTATTAGATATTATCTTCATAAAAACGTAAATTTTTTGAGAGCTTGACAATTTGAAGTGATCAAGGGAAATACGTTTTAATATTTTTTTATGAAAGATAAATGTTTCCGGGTTACGAATAACCTGACAATATTTAAAAATCTCCTACTACCACCACAGTAAGCAGAAAATGTTGCTTGTGTCGTGAAGGAGGACATAGCCAACCGATGAATCGAATACGCAACGCCTGGGTAGGTCCCAAACACGATGCCAACTCAGCCACTGACCGGTCTAAATATAACCTTAAATATGTCGGTAGAAATTCGAAATTCGAAAGTCTTAAGTGCTGCAGCACCTTCTGTGTTTTTGTGCCATTGAGGCGGTTCTATTTTCGAAAATATCTTTATTTTTTTAATATCAAGACCATGGTAAACCGCTGCGTCACAACACTGTCCTATTGCTGATGCGGACGGTTCGCCACGCGCAACCGAATATTGCTGACGCACCAATTCAACAAATAATGAACCGCGAGTGTATTCACCCTTATGAATTGCGATATTGTCAACAATAAATATTCGCATGAAATAAAATTCATGGAATTAGATATTTTCAAAACCTTGAAGCCCGTTCACATAAATTCTACAAATGCAAATAGCTCAAAAATCAGCAAAAGCAGGCGTTAGCTATTTCATAAAATTGAAGCCGATTTTTGCGTTTTTGTGCGTATTCATGATTATTTTCATTAAATTTATTTTACAAATAAAACTAACTGTTTGACAAACCAGCCCCAAAGCGTAAAACAAATTGACATTATTTTATCGTTACAAACAAAACGGTCGGCTACTTATACAATCTTCCCATACTAAACGCATGATTGTATGTTTTCGAATATAATACATAATTACTCATCTGATTTAGGTAGTCCAGGGCCGCATTTAGAGATCATTAAAAACCTTACCCAAGGTTTTTTGGTAATAATTTATATGTAGGTATGTATTTATTATACAAATATCAAACCCAGCAAGCAATACAAAAAATAGAAATAATTATTTTTAATTTATTTTGTTATAAGGACCTCAAGTGTTTTTATGAATAGGAAAAATGCAATTATTTATAACTAGAGAGTTCCCGGCTTGCGTTGCAATGATTATTAAATAAAGATGTTTCTCCGTTATTTTATGCGTGTCCTTTCTCACCCCGTTCCCCTTCTGCCGCCTCTTCCCCTCCCGCGTTCGCCCTCCACCTTCCTCGCCTTTCCTTCTCCCTTTTTCCGTTTCCACACATTCCGCAACCCCCCCACTCTCCTTCTCCACCCCTTTCCGCCTACCCTTTCTGCCGCTAAACTACATGAAATACATCATTTTTCTACCTTCCACCTATTGCAAAATTTTTATACAAATTTCATAATGACAGAGCTAACTAGCTCATTAAAACCTTCGCGGACGTGCACACAACAAATTACCAAAGCTTGAATGAATAGTATAGGAAATAATTTTATAATGCCAGAGCGCACTATTATATATTATAGAAATCAAGGCGGGCATGCGCACATCAAATTACCAAAGTCTCATCGCAATCGAATGAACGCCTAAGGGACAAACAAAAAAACATTAATTTTTATATATTAAGATCAAATACGTCTAAATATTTCTACAAACAAATTTCATCCATAGGTACTCATCAATATTTGGTCGATGAATATACTATAATGAAAGCAAAAAAAAAGAAGAAAATAAATTAACAAAAAAACATATAAACGTTAAGAACTGTAAGAAACTTACATACTTACTCTAAGGACATTTTTGGTTTTGTAAATTTAATTTGTGATTCCTTGACCCGATCTATTTATTCATTAGATAAATACGCGATAATTTTAATTATAAAATTAAATTATTTAGTCAGAAGCAGCTAAAAGGCTCTGACATTTGAAAGGCGTTTTCTGGCTGAATTTGAAGGTCTATACAACTATTTTCAGCTCGCAACGCCACTTACACGATAAGCTTCGAAATTTAAGAATATATTTTTGTGGCACAAAAATAACGTAATACGCCAAAATATTGTTCCGTCAAATTGTTTAATTTCTTCAGTTAGAGTTAAAAACTACAGAGAGAAAAATCATAATTTCGGATTTCAGGCCAAAGTACCCAACCAAACCGAATATTTTTTATACTATTTTTAATTTAAATTATTAAATATAATCCATTAAAGAAGTCGATTTTTGCTACACAAAATTAAGTTTTGCTTGAAAAGATCAACCACCCGTACCTCTTAAAATGTTTATAAAAATTGTCGTTCGGTCCTGCATTTCGGCTTTCAATACGTTCTAGGACTTGATGAATCGGTTCAGAATTATCTTAAGTCCGTTATTTTTCTTAAACCGTCGATAATCACGTTTTAATGGTCCATCTAACTACGTGAGATGCCGTCCAGTCGACTAACAAGTCCAGGATAACAACTCATGGATGGTCGCTCCAGTTGGAGATGATCGTACCCTCAGCAGGGATTGCATCATTAAAAAACGATAAATCCGTGGGTTAAGATCCTAATAAATAATAACTTTAATTAGCTGTAATAGTCACTCAGAGTTGAATTGATTTAAGTGGTGACAATATAGCCTTTATGATTTAATTCCGACTAGTACGGAACTATAAAATATATTTATTTTCAAAACGTACGCACACGAGATACGATATGTATATTTAAGATTAAGGCGACGCTTCCCGGCTCAAAAAGAAAAAGATGAAGAGATATGTAATTACGAATGTTGGACAGAGCGCGCTAATATTGTCAATGATAAAATTGAAGCGAAAATTGTGAAAATGCTTAATAAAACATCACTCCTTTAAAACAGAGCAAAATCTCGTGGAAGGTATCTTATGTACCATTTAAAGAAACATTGAGAATTTTTTCACAAATATAACTTGTAAAATAATAGAAATAGACTTGTTTTAAATAATTTTCGTAGCATACTTTGCGATTTTTTTCTATCGAGGGAATTTCATATAATTTGCGTTACGGCGTGGAACGTATCTAGATATTATCTTCAAACATTACCTTTTTGAAATATTTTATATTTTGGTAGAAAGAAGTCACTTTGTAGTTTGACATATTAATTGAAATAAAACAATAACTTTGATTGTAACCCCGATTTATTTATTTGATTTTTTTAATACCGACCGGTTTTGCTTAACACACGCTTCTTCAGGGTATAAAATTAAACAGTTTAATTTTATATCATTGAAGAAGAAGATAACACTTATAATCTAAATGAAAATATGAAAGAAAACAAGACACAGAAAAAAAAACAATGGTCGCAACTGGGACTCGAACCCAGACCTCTCGTCTAACCGGGACGTGCGCGTTTTCCAATTTCGCTATTGCCACCTTCTGTCAAACCGTCATATTTGTCAATCTCATATTTCAAATATAGACGTTAGAATTATAAATGTTAGACGAGAGGTCTGGGTTCGAGTCCCAGTTGCGACCATTGTTTTTTTCTGTTTTTCTGTGTCGTTTTTTCTTTCATATTTTCATTTAGATTATAAGTGTTATCTTCTTCTTCAATGATATATTACGTTGATGGGAATAACCTTCAAAAGTTATAAAAAGAGAGTTTTTCTCATAAAAAAAAAAAGTTTAATTTTATACCCTAAAGATGCTTGTGTTAAGCGAAACCGGTCGGTATTAAACAAAAAAAAAATCGTGTTAACAAACAATGTTATTGTTTTATTTCACTGAAATATTTTACGTAAAACAGTTCGATTTATAAAATTTGCGGTAATTGCCAGATTTTATTTGTGTAGTCGATGAATTGGCAACTTTCCGAAGTAAAAAGACTTCATATGACATTTTAGTAATACGGTCATCAATATTATTTAAAATATACCTCTCGAAGAGATCCATTTTCTAGGCCTGCCAGAGCAAATTTTTTTAAACGCCTTCTTCACAACGCGTTTTCTCTTAACGAGATTACGATTTTATTTTAGAGAGCATTATGTCGTCTTCTGAGGTTATTGCCAGAAGACGACATAATGCTCAGGTGGAAGTGCCAGAGCTAATTATAGAGAAATTGAAGCCTTCGAAACGTGAATATATCCAAGTAGTAAAAAAAACTGGATAGATTAGAAGACAAATTAGAAGTTCAAGTTGACCAACCCTCGAAAAATTGGACTTTTCTTACAATTAGTACTTCCCTCCTTCCTCTTCCCCATCTCCTTCCCCTCCCCACTTACCTTCAGCCTCACAACATACCCCAATTGGGGATGCCATAATCTCACTGGCTCCAGATGAGTGCAGTTGAGACTCTTGTGAGGTATTCACATAAAAAAGGGCCTATGTTATCTTTGGGGATGCTGTGTGGAGAGCCTTTTTAGGAAAAGGAAGGAGAGAAAGTTCTGGGTGGCAAAAAGGTACGAGGGATGGGTAGGATGAGTCAGGAGTGATGGACGTGTGAATCCATCCCTCCCACTGCGGTAGAAGGTGATGGGTCGAGAGAAACCATCTGAAGAGGAACAATGAGTCCATCTACCAGTCTCTCTCCGGTTCTCTCCAGTCTGATCCGGCCCGTCACGCAGTATGAGGAAAACACATATACCACCAAGACATAGACAAACCTCACGCCATTTACCCGGGCACCCCTGCTAAGTCATCAAACTTAGCGAACTACTTAGGGTTACCTACGGGCAGGGTACCCATACCCGCCTCCCAAATTAAAAATTGTATTAGTTAAAAAGAAGAAAACTCCAATATCTTCGACGTGTGATTAGGTACGAAAAATACAATAATTTCCTTTTGAAAATCCTGGGAAGATTGTTGTAAGACATATGAAATTAAGATACCGCACTTCGTGGCTGAGAAATCTACAGATTTTGTATTTATAAATAAACAAAGGGATATGTCATAATTTTATTTTTTTATTTTACAGGACTTACATACATAAGTAGTTAATATTTGTTAACAGGGGTAGATACACGTTTACCACACAGTTATTAGAATTACGTACGTACTTCCTACAGAGGACACCATTCATCATTATTTAGTGGCAGTTGAAGGCTTAATCTCGGGCAAAAGGTTAAATTTAACAGGAACGGATGTGCGGCCTTTTTCATACAACATTTTTGGATTTGATGCCAAAATACTAGATTAAACTGAATAATATTTATTTTAAATCAAAAGATGAAGCAAATATTTAGTATGGATATGTGCTCCTTTATTTATTTTTAATTCAAATTATAAAATATTGGCAATTAAAGAAATATATCTCACGATTTTGGAGGCAATTTTGGCAATTATTTTGTGAGATGATTGATTATTATGTTTAAAAATAATATTATCTTGCCTACTATTTAAGGAATTAGGCCTACTAATAATGGAATAAAAATATTAATAATTAAAAAAGCTTTTTGGTGAGCTTAAAATAAAATTACAAGCGACCGATTTTCGTTGTAATACAAATTTTTCGTTTTTCATTTTTTTAAATTCCAAATTTTATTTAGAACAACTCTCTTTGTATAACTTTTGAACGTTAATCCCATCAATCTAAACGAAAATATGAAAGATAACAATGGTCGTTACTGTCGTTAAGTAAAGTTCGCAACTGAGACTCGAACCCAGAATCCTACACAATCTAACACCTTACCATTTCGGCCATCGCCATTTGAACGTCATATTTGTCAATCTCGTATTTAAAATTAACGTTAATGGCTATCATCATTCTAATAAATTTTTTTTTAAATATATGACTATCGCACAAGAGTCCCAACTGATCCCAACCGTCTGGAACCAGAGATACTATGGCATACCCAATTGGGTATTTTGTGAGACTAAAGGTAGCAAGGGGGGGGGAGATGGGAAAGAGGAAGGAATGGAATTACCTGACTATTCAGATCTGGCCACCAAACACGGCTAACGTCATTTCAAGCAACGTTTCAATTCTGCGAGGATACGCCAGGACGACGCTGAGAGTATCTGCAACTCTGGAACGTGCCGCAGGTGTAGATAATGTACATTATTTTTAATGAATAAAATACAAATTAATCATATAAAATTTACTTGCGCCCACCAGAATTTGAACCCGTGACCTATGGATAGCGAAAGCCTCAAACCTCGACTACGGAAGCCATCAAATAATACGTTTATTAGACCATATAAACTAGGAGAGATCGCAGTTTTAAAAGCAAACTGGTTGATTTATAACCGATATGCCTTCCTGTCAATTAAATTTTAATTTCTGCAGCGATTCGAATTGTCGTCGTTAATCAGTCGTGCAATCAGAAAGCTGACTCAATTATTAATGATTTACGGTATTATCACACATCAAATGTCTAGCTCCTTTGAAATCACTCATAGAGAAAGTCCTTAAATACGCGAACAATCGAGATGAAAGGTACTTAAGTATATACCTACTTCAAAGGGTCTGGACCAAATCGAGGAAAGCCACTTTTATATTTAATGTTATTGAAAAAAGAGAATTTTTAAAGTAATTATAAGTGTTGCTATTTTTTTTTTCAATGTGAAAGTTTAATGTTGTAAGTTTAACGTTAAGTAACGAAGGCATTTACAAACTATGGTGAAGCCTCTAACGTCAACATCTCTGAAAATTATCATTCTTCTTTTATGAAACTATTCAGAAAACACCTTATAATGTCACACATCATTTACTAACATAAGTGGAAGTTTATAATTGGCATAATGAACTATTTTCTTATTGTATTATTTTGTAATTTATGATTTGCTGTTAACTTCCCTAAATAAATAAAATAAAATAAAATAAAAATAAAAATAAAATGACCGCTTTGTAGGTTAAAACACAAAATCGTCGCCATTCAACTTTGTCTTAGCACACACTTTTTACATTAAAATTATAACTATTTTCATTATTTATTTAATTATTCATTTTCGGGAATTCGACAGTTTTACACGAGTCACGAGTTTTACACTTTCATCTTTTTACACGAGTTATGGCAAAATTTGAACCAATTACAGATTTCCTCCTGGTGACTTTACCTCTAATAAAATAACCCCTAAAAAATTATCAATTTTTCAAGAATATTACATAAAATAAAATAAACTGCTCATGACAAGTAAGAAAAACTTATGTTTTATGCAGTTTATTCTGGTGGTTATTGTAATAAGTCCTGTGGTAGACAGGATATAACATTAAAAGTTAAATAAAGAATTATACACAGTGTTAAAAGACGTACTTGACTTACTTTAAGCCAGTGATTCCTGACATTATTTGGAGTAAAACATGTAAATTGAATTTTGGTTTGTGGTGACTTCTTTTATGCTTTTTTTCATAAAAAACAGCTGTATTGGACAGTCACTCGGCTGAGCGACTAGTGATAACACGTGGAGGAAATTTCCTGTTTTCTGTTGAAGATAAAATATTTGAAAAAAAACATCAAAAAGTCATTATTGTTTTTGTGTTTAATTCGTAGAACTCCATTTTTTATTTTTAATTAGAATTAAATTTGATACTTAAATACTCGCAAAACTTAATAATAAAACTATCAAATTTAATTTTAATTAAATATAAAAAAAAAATTACAATTAAAAAATATAAAAATAAAAAACAAAATCAAAAAAATCACCGGACACCAAAATTTTATTTACATTTTTTACTCCAAATAATCCACCCTTAACACTCCGTATAAAACAATTTTAAAAATCTCTTGTTACAATAATAATCAGAAAAACATTTTTTTTCAAAATGCATTTAGTAACAGTCGACATTTATTGGTAGGCGAGGTAGATTGATAGTTGTTGTAGTTATTTGGTGCTCTTGATGTAGAAATCTTCCTAGGGCATGCCTTACTTGTTCTGGTTTAGATTTCCTAATTTGTAATACACCCCAGTTGAATGTACACTAACATCGATAGATTGTACAATTATAAAAATTGAAATTTGATAAATGAATTAGGTGCTAATTTCCAAGGCACTTTTCCGATATTTTTTTTTCTTGAAGAACTAACCATCAAGATGAAACGCTTCCGCTGCACTCTTTCTCTGCCCCTCGGGTATCTTCAAGAGTGTGCTATGGTTGAAGCAATCACAGAAGAGAAATCACACTCCCTTTATAAAACCTTCCTATAATTGACCAGAACCTTAAGTGGAGCGCGAATCAGCCCCGGAGCAATGTAACTCGGGTGTTAAGCAGTCCCTCCTTGATTCAGACCAGCGTAAGTGACATAAACAGACCTGCATTAATCAATTTCCTCATGTCCCGTACCCCTTCGTGCCGAGACCATTACTGAAGACTGATGATGCAGCAATGTTGCACTGCATACTGTCTGTGTACTGTCCGCCCGAGACAGTGCTCAATCTATTGAGCCTTGAAGGCCCTTTGAGCTTTCCTCGTTGGAGCTTTTCAATACTTGAATAATCGTTGGACAAACGATGTTGTATAGTCGGCGTGGCATGGGTTTAATGAATCTCTTGTTCTGTGTCAGTTGATCATTGTGTATTATTCAATTAGACGCAAAGCAGCGTGATGGCGCACGAAGCACGACCCTTGTGAGGGTACTTGCTTAATCATTGTCTATGTCCTGAACCACATAAGATTCTAAAGAATTATAGTAAAATACCGCCATGAAAAGCAGATTGTGACTTATCATAAATATTCAAAATGAAAAGTATTCTTTGTTTTGAGATCTGCTTTTAGTTTAACTGTCGCATGTCGACCATCGTCAGAAGAAGTCTTAGTTATGATGACAGTTTGTAATACGCTGTAAATTATAAAAAAACGTTCAATTAAACCGGAGGTCTTCATTAAAGAAATTACTGTGAAAGGATTGAGATCAGACTTAGCAAAATTAGCCTATGATCTGAGTGCTTCTAGGAACTATGCACGTCTCTGTCTAAATATTAATCAATATTTGATTTATGATATACAAAGCAATCAGAGGGCTAACATTTAAAAAAAATAAACCGTCTTATAGCGGTGTAATTATGTAAAAATAGACAGTAAGTAAATTAAACAGCAACAAGAAAACGAGAGACAATAAAGTAAGTGAAAATTATTTTATTGATGTGGGAGCTATTGCTAAATGTGTTCGGAATCTACCCACTACAGTGGAAGTTATACAATCGACATATTCGCATAAGAGGTTTGGAGAAGGTTAAGTTGATTCTTTGGCATGGAATACGGAAACTTTAGACGGTGATTGATATTTATACAAATTTTGATTGTGGCCTAGAGGGAAGATTCCTCATGGTTATTTATAATTTTGAAAAGAATTTCGTATCAAACATCTTATGACATGCCGGCGAACAATTAATTATTGATCAATATTAGGGTGAAAGACAAAAGAGTTTTAATTTTTTCTCTCAAAATTTACGTTTTACTTTCGAAACAAATCTTTCTTAGAACATCGTCCTAGTTCCCAGAAACACTTGTCCGGAAGAAAGCTATCCACTTTCCCTCCGGGTGTAATAATATTTGCCCTCGTACTTGCGTAGGCACTGACTGATTCCAGATTAATTATTATTTGCCTCAAACAACGGACAAATGACGGTGAAAGCATCGCTTCATATAATATTTACATTGTTTGTGAAATTGCACGTGTGTTTGGTGCTCGAAGGTGCTTGTCTGGGGAATATCGCACACTGTTCAAAGCTCCCCCGAGTGGGCCTCCGCCGTATGCGTCGTATCTCTACATTTGAATCACAGTAATAATTAACTTACATGGAATATGATTGCATCAATTTCTTTATAAATAAAATAAAATAAAAATCACATTATCCGCTTTATCAACCATTATCTCTTAAGCCTTTTTAGAGTTCAGCAAATGGAATATTGCACAGTACGGAATATCAATGACCAAATAATCCAATTTAAAAAAATATATAAAAATTCATACATATTCCTTCTTGTAACGCATATGAACTAAGAAAATAATAAGCTGGCAATCAAATTCACAACAGGAGACTTTATTCTCTAAAAGAAATGTCAGATGTTCGTTTCTTTTTTTAAAGTTGACGATTTAAGTACTCAAAATGGTTTTTTTAATGGCAAATATATAAATAAGTTACTTGGTGGAATTAACACATAGATTATAATTAGTAGTACTTTTTGAAGTGAAACTTCTTTAGCCTCGTTTAAATTTGAAATTCGGATGAAACAGAAATGACGCATTACAGTACCTACGTCAAACTGCGTTCATTGGCCGCTTTGATTGTGATATCACTTTTTAAGGCTCCTATTGGTTGATTTATGAAACGGAAATGACGCGTCAAGGCGTCAAACTCTACTCATTGGCCGCTTTGATTATGACATCACTTTTCAAGGCTCCTATTGGTTGAGATTGTTTTCGTGAAGTTTCGCTTCTACCACGTGAGAACTGCACTCGATTTTTTTTAAATTTATTTATTTAGTAGAAGATTTATTTCACATTATTTATAAAATGTTTTGACTGCCCAACTGGGAAGATTCCCATTTTAGGACAACAACTTCAAAATGTATTCTAAAATTTGCTGCATTTTATGAGGATTTTTTAAATCATATCTCATCGACATTTCATCCTAGCCCATTAATTAAAAATCTCCGTATCAATACAGCCAATACCGATTAATTCTCGTACCAATGCAAGATGTACTTTGGGAAAAATACCTCGGGCAATTGAATGCGGCGTCAACATTTGCACTGATCAATTGCAAGGAAGTTGAAATGCTCTCGCGATAGTGTCGACAATTTAAAAGCAAAAGCTCCGCGAGTGGCGCTTCTCTGGCCTTTAAAGACTTAAGTCTTTGAGCAAATCTGCGAGTAAATATGTCTCTTGTCTCTGTATTTACGTTTCACGTGGATGCTTTATAAAGTTTGCCGACAGCTCTCCGGGAAATGCAAGGCTGTTCATATTTTATTATGAAATTCATGTACAAATATAAGCTCGCAATGTGTTAAGTGATATTTTTGTTCGATGGTTAAAGAGTAATGAATAAATATTCTGTGAAGGATGGTCAATGAACTCTAAAGAAGAAGAAAGCGTTTGTTTGGGGATAATTTCAACCCTTATACGGCGCTTTTCAAAAAGTTTTCCAAGATCAAATTTTAAAAGTATTTGAAATGTGTACACAATGAACGATGTTATCTTTTAGTAAGATTGACGTGTTTCAAAATTGACGAACTGCTGATGGTCATTAAATGTAACGAGAGTTGAAACGGCGGTTTTATAACATCTTCCTAGTATAAATGTAGGTTTCACCTCTTACCACAACAGAGATTTTGTTTTATGTTGTTATTTTTATTTTTTTAATATTTTTTACTTTATTTATAAACAAAAACAAACATTACATTAGTTACGGTGGTGAAAATAATTTACAATTATCAAGTATATTTCATGATGGGTACCTATGATATGTTTCTTTGTAGTGTCTATGTATATTAAGTAATTACTGGGTGATGTGTATAGTGGGTAGGTGTGTGTGTATGTGTGAGTATGTATGTATGTATGTATGCGCATTGAACAAATTATATTACTGACGCGATGCTCTTTTTAAACTTGGGCAGTGAATCGAAGACAATGTCGATGTTAGAATTTATACAAATATTATTATTCTTTTATTCTAATAGTTTTGTGTTTTATTTCAGGTAACAATAACATCAATCTACTAACTTTGGAATTTTGCCCACGGAATTCACAATCCAGCAATCGAATACAGTAAAAAGGGTAAGCGAAGAAAGAAATACAAAACTACAAAATACACATTTAAAAAAGAGCTTTTGAAAAACCTTTGAGTATGTAACCTTGAGTTGCAAAATCCTGACGGTGATATTTTCTTAGAACTTTAAATAATTTCACATTTTTCACCCTTGTCAGTATGAATGCCTTTAAAAGTTTTATTTTAAGAGGGAAAAACCAGACACAACCGGAAATATGTCATTTTTAAATCAACTTTTACACGTATTGACTCTTTTCCACAAAAAAATTATAAATTGATTTCGAAAGACTGTTCTTTTATCTAGTAAAGCTATTTTTTAAAATTTGGAAAAAAAATGTTTATTCTTAGTGCAATAAGGTTTAACCGTAGGTCGATGGCAGATTTGTTAAATTTTCAAACAAAATTTTGTATTATACAACGTATATTTCAAATCTTATAATCATGCAGTAAAATAAATCAATAAATTATCTGGGAAAGCTACTTTTCAGAATTTTAATTTTAGTTCAAATAAAATCGTAAAAAATAGATCCGCCCCCTTGTTTTGTGACGAGAATACTTCAGTTTGTCTTTTTATTTACGGTCTTACAAACTAATATATTTAAAAATAAATAAAAAAAAACATTTTTATTTTGCTTAGACATTATTGAAAAATTATAAATACTTATGATAAAAAAATAATTATAAAAAGTACATAATTTTAATCGTTTTATTATCACGAGTTTGAGCATTTTTGAATGTGGGTATTTATCAAAGCAAATTTGCAATGAAGTTAAATCGATATTGAGTTATTATGTTAAAATGCTGGTATGGAGAATAATTAATCTTTCTCATCGGAACCACCCTATACCGTCGCAAGGGTACGATCGCAAGATCATCGTTCGACGAAATTCAAATTCTCGGCCGCTGAACTAAAATAAAAATTCTAAATTCCCAAATAATATATTGATTTATTTTACTGCATAATTATATGATTTGAAATGTACCTATGTTGTATAATACAAAATTTTGTTTGAAAATTTAACTCATCTGCCGAATTTAACGACCTACGGTAAAACCTTATTGTACTAAAAATAAACATATTTTCTCAAAATTTGAAACAAAACTTTACTAGATAAAAGAACAGACTTTCGAAATCAATTTAATTTTTTTTTTTTGTGGAAAATAGGCAATACGTCTAAAATTTGATTTAAAAATGAAATAAATCTCCTGTTTTGTCTGGTTATTTCTTCTTAACGTAGGCTGGTTCTAGTGTGGTTAATTTTGAAATGTAAACAATAATAGCACGTAAAGAAACAAATGTATCAAAAAATATATACATTAATTTATTACCCGTCACTGGCCGAAGAACACAAAAAATGCCACGCGTATTTCGAGCATTGCGCAAGCGATGTGTGACAAAGGATCACCTCGATAATGAATGATGAATAGCCCCGATAGTCCAAGACAAAATAATAGTACGCGGCATACTTTGGATTCATCGATTTCTCGACGAGTTCGATAATACATTCCTCAAATTCGTGACAAGTCAAATTCCAGCCGGGATTGTGTCAATCAAAAATCTATTGTTAAATGAAATGTGAATTAAGCCGCTGTTTTTGCAGAAGTTCATTGCGCGATCAGAGATCTTCTTTGACTGGTAATTCAACGAACTATTACTAAAGCATTATGAGTGAACCAATATATTTTTAGTATTTTTTCATAACTTTACTATGTATTATTATACAGTGTATTAAACTGTTATATTTTGCTTATGTTAGAAGTCAGCTGAAGTACAATTCTCCTGTCTGGAATCCACATCATGTACAAGCTGTTGAAAGAATACAAAACAAATTCTTATGTTTTCTAAATTTAAAAATGGGTATTCCAGCAATTATGTTGAACCATAACACTCTGTTAATGATATGAATAAGCTCAAATTGACAGACAGCAGAATTTTCACTGACTTGGTATTTTTTATATAAAATTCTAAATGATTTAATTGATAGTCCGGTATTGCTTGAACTGATAAGGTGCCGGATACCACAACGTAATACCAGAAGTCAGTGCAGATATGACTAACAACCATATGTATTCCTCGTATTACTAAGGAGGGAAATAATTATACCAAGTCGGTGGACATCTTCAATTTATCTTTGAACAAATATAAAACATTGTTACTGAGGCAATTCAATTATGTACAATAAATGCTCTATGTTTCTTATTATTCATATGTAAAAGCCCCTAAAAAGGGCGTTAGTCAACAAATAAATAAATATACCGGCATAGATCCGAGAAAATCAAGGAATGTTTTAATATGGTAGAATTTGTGAAAGAGATTGTGTTGATTGATTGTTGAGATGATTTGTTAAAATTTTAAACAAAGGAAATAGGTATATATTTCAAATACAGAATTATTAATTAATTAAAAATAATTTACTTACCTGCTTTATCGCTTGTCTGAATCGCTCCCACAATCAATTCCAATTTTGAAAATCAAAGCTAATCCCAGTTCCAGAGTTCATTGAACCAGAGTTACATATCGAAACAGTGACACAAGGCACACCACCGAAATTATTATTGTTAATTACCTTTTCATTGAATTGTACCTACGAGTTCTCTAACGTCATACATGTGGATTTAGCATTAGACATATTCTTATTTATTATATTGAGTTTATGCTTTGTTTGTATATTTTGTAATCTTTTTTATTTGTGTTATATTGTTGTTATAAATGAAATTTGTATTTGATATGTAAAAGTAAAATAAATTAATGAATATTGAATACGAAACTTTTTTCACTTTAAATATTTTCGCGTCTTGGTTGATGTTCTTTAGAAAGCAGATTTCAGGCACTGGTAGATCTGCTAATATGCTCCTTACCTTATCAGTAGCTTAGGTTACAATTCATGCCGTAAAAACGGTCCTCGGTCGTCCGTTTATACTTGTTTATCGGCTCACGGTCTTACCCAAGTTTTTTTTACCGCAAGCTGTCATAATAATATTTGGGGTATTGGTGTGAAGAGATTTCATAGCCGATCATAATCCAAGCCACAACTGCGCGATATAAGTCTCGCTAATGTATCGACGAGAGTGTAAAGCTGGTTTGTAATGCTGTGTTCGCAATCCACTTATCATTTGTTCATACCTAATAATTGTAATTTGGGTTACAACAATGGTTGGTTTGTTTTCTTTTTCCGATTATTGACCTTTGTTTCGGCGCCAACGGTAAAACACCTCCAGACAAGCGACGCTGATTGGTGCGGTAATCATTTCATCCATGACGCAAACCCTTCCGGGAATGTGCGGCGTGTCAAGCGGGTGACATCTGTAATTAATTTTCAGAAGTTTTCAGTGAAATCGTGGCTCACCCTACGCGTGCCAAAAAGTATACAAAAGCTTATTATTATTTTAATGCAGTTTATTGTTGTAATAAGCACGCACGTGTTTAACTGGTCAACATGCGTGTTATTCAGTTTCTCATTCATATTTGGCACGCACGTTACAAATTTATTTCTAACTCGAAGCGACAATGATGGAAATAGAATGAAAATTGTCTTTGAATATTCCTTGGGGTTAATCACGGTTAATAGTTGCGTAAATATAGCGTGTATAACAAAATTTATTGCTATTTACTGAAAGCTTCGTATTTTGAATATATTTATTTTCTATGTTTTTTATTTGAATCCAGAAGATCCCGTTATGGTACACATTGGCGAAAATATTGAAAGGAGTGTAATAATTTCAGAGCCCAAATGTTATGTTATTTTAAATACATAAGCGATATAATAAAAAATAAAACTTCCTAAAAAGTGGCTACATTAACATTAAAACAGGCACGTCAACAATTAAGTAAGTATTAATTTGTGAAGATCAAGTAAGGATTGTTTACGAACTCCGGGCGTAGCCAAGGGATTTTTTTTACATTAGCTCCACATAGGAGACCCTGAGGAAAAAATCTCTCAGGGCCTGTGTCATTCTTGGGGATGCTGTGTAGTGGATCTTTATGGTAAAGAAAGGATAAAGGTATGAGGGGTGGGCAGGAGTCTGGAGATCAATGTGTTCAGGAGTGACGGATGTATGAATCCGACCCGCCACGCAATAGGTGGGCCGCCAAGACCTAGACGAACCTCACCCCATTAACCCAGGCACCCCTGCTAAGTCACCAAACGTAGCGAACCACTTGGGCCGACCCATGGTAGGGATGTTGGTTATCCAATAAATGGTTACAACCACCATTCCAAAGTGACCTGTACCCGAGCTGTAATAATAAGAAGTGTCTATTCATCGGTGCACCCTGGTATACAGAATAACAGAGGAATAATATCGAGAAATAAATTGTGAAAGACTATGGTTATTCCTCTATTAAAATATCGGGCGCACCGGTGAATGGTTAAATGACATTTCCACAATAGATAAGTTTTCAGATTGTCACGGCCAAAAGTATTTTCGTTATTTGTTTTTGGGGTGTTATGCCTGTTATCTCCTTCCTTAGCCAACGTTTCGGACAGCGTTACAATTACACATCTGTCCTGATAATGGACACTGTAACGCTGTCCGAAACGTTTGCTAAAGAAGGAGGTAGCGCAACACGGCGTAACACCCCAAAGCAAATAACGAAAATTTCCACAATAATATAATCTGCCCATAGTCATTTATCTATATTAGCTATACGCTCGTAGTGCGTAGAGTCTAGGTCCATTGCGTGAGCGAATCAAAATTTGTATTACACATTTAAATAAACAAAACCAAAACAGCCGTCATTTAATAACACTCACGCGAAAAAGACGCTGAGCAAATGCCCCAGGGCCCTAGGGCTCTATTCCAAAGTGCCCTGTATTCTGTCTGTATAGGTAGAACTTTAGTTCAAGTAATGTGCTATCATAGAACTTCATCTGGTTCTAGTGTTGCGTCGGGCGTGTTTTTCGTTTCGCGTGAACTAAATTGATTTATATTTTAAAGTCTCAGGTTCGATCTCCGGCCGGGATACCATGAGGAGAGGAGGATGAACATGATTAATCATATGCCTGGGGAAGTTGTTACGGCTGTTTATAATATAAATTGTATCTTTGCACACATCAAACAAACTATTTGAGTTTAGCCAAATAGATTCTGAAACAAGCGTGCCTTTTATTTTATTTTTTTTATTAATGACTCGCCAACAGAATGCATAACATAATTATTACAGTAATTTGCATTTTCAATATGTTTATAATAATGATTCCAATATTTAAAGGTGAGCACACCATTCATATCAACATTCTTTGTATAACGATAAGTTACAATAAGTAATAATAAATTTAATTACAAGTTCATAAAACAAGGAGGATCAAAATTAAATATTTTAAATATTAATTTTAGTAAGTACATACTTACGCAATTACGTACATACATAATACATATGTATATGCATACATTTACACACACGTCTGCACATACACATTCAAATATGCAAATATTATAGAGCCAACGCATCAGCAGACGATGATACGATAATTACAAAGTGGCTCTAAGCGAGGAGATCGTCAGGTATATGCAAGTATAATTCTTTCTGAAGGTAGTGATTGAATTTGAAAATACATCCAAATCGACGATTGAAGTATTTATTTTATAATCAAGTAATTCTTGACATTGGTTTGAAAAAACTTGTATTCATACCAAAAGCTTTCAGGTTTTGTAAAAGGTTTTGTGCCTTCTTCAGGGCTTAGTTTATAAGTATCGGCAAGGAAAATCGTAAAATGACTAGGCATTGATAAAAATTACATTTTTGGGAGAATATCTTTTATGTGATACATTACAAGAACGCATAGCCAGTAGAACTAAGGCAACCCCATTTAGAGAATGCTATGAAGTTAAAATAGGTGTGGGAGTAAGAAAGGAAATTTTTTCAAAAAGTAAATTGGTGGCACGGTGATGATGATTTTTAGAAAAAAAAATGTTTTATTTTCTTAAATTTTTTAGCTTTCGAGAAAAAAAATTAAGATTATAAATTTTCAGATAGGTTCTCTTCATCATATTTAGAAATGGAACTGATTTTCATTTAATACCTATTCAACAATTTTTAGTGCAAAATACGGTTAGCATAAAAAGTGTTAGTGCGTCGTTAGTTTTTATTTATTGTCATGGATATAACGATCCAGTTGCAACCAAATATATCTATACTTATTATTTATTTCAGCTTTCAAATTCCAATAGACCTGTGCAATATGCTTCCTCGGGGCGGGTGGCACTGCCGACTCTAAGAAAGTAGGAACTGGTACAAAGAGTAAACAGGCAGAGGCTGTAAATATAAGATGAAGCTAGAACAGGGTTGGCGGTGCGGTATCCAAGTCTGCCGTGGGATACATGCAGTCTATATTGTGTAAGGTTTTGACAGCTGCGAGTATTGCCGTTTATTTCCGCAGGCGATTTACTTTGCGTTAACTGCGAGCGGACACACACGTAAGAAATAATTTAATTTGCAATTTAAATTAAGCACATATTTCATTTAATTTATTTGAGTATAAACTCTAACTAAGGCCCAGTTGTTTCGAAAAAATCACGTGTTACAACCAGATCAAGTCATCAACCAGACATTCAGCGCCACATGTAGAACTAACATTAGATAGAATTCTCCGTATATGTGCGCGATATAATAATTTTTTTTGCAATATACACCTTTTTAACAATACCCTTCAGCAATACCGAATAGAAGTAACGCGTACGATCGATAATTAATACAAGAGTGTGGAATGTATCGGAAGCATCTCCTATCCTTATACTATATTCCTCTTTATTTTTTTGTATCAACTGGAAAAAACCGTTTTTCCAAATGGAAAAACGGTTTTAAATTGGCTCCGATGAAATCCAATATGAACTTATTTATTGGTTTTAAATAATAATTTCAAAAAACGTTTGCTTGTTAATTTTTTTGGAATTATATAGTGTTATACATGCACGTCAAGTTCGTTTTTTTTCTTTACCTCCATATATGAGGCCTTGAAAAAAATAATTCCCCTAAGGGCCTGGGTCATCTTTGGGGATGCTGTGTGGAGGGTCTTTTTAGGAATGTAAGGAGAGGAATTTCTGGGAAGGAAAGTATCTGAATCCGTGGGTCAGTGTGTCTAGGAGTGACGGACGTATGAATCCACCCCTCCAACTGCGGTGTAAGGCGATGGGTCGAGAGATTCCGGCAGGAGAGGTCAAAAACCCTTCCTCACCCAATCTCTTTCATCTGCCGCCAAGACCCGGATAAACCTCACTCCAAGAACCCGGACACCCCTGCTAAATCACCAAATGTAGCAAACCTATGACACATGATGGGCAGAGGTGTTGGTTATCAATAAATGTCATGGGGGCGGCGGTACCCACACCCGCCTCCCAAATTTATATTTTCAGGTTACGTGTAACCAGGAAATGTTTGTCACACTTTTCAAAAAAAAATTTTTTTTTTTAAATATAGAAAAAGCCTATGTCCATAATGCTATCATGACTAAAGTTATTTCGATTAATAAGTATATGGTAATATTCTCGCGCAGAGTCCGGTTATAGGAGATACGCTTTATATTAATAGTATGATAAGCTGTCACGCTCAACACTTCCTGTGATACTAGAATTATAAACAATCTACCTGGCTGGCTGTTGTTCCACGGGCCTAGTTATTCTGTGAGTGATTTACGAACCGTTGGAGCTCCATGCAAATCCACCTTTACTTTTCACTGTTTTATGAACTGCCTCTGACTTGAGATTAATTACTGGGGGATATCTTTTAGGATCGTTCCGCCAAGCCTCTGATAGTTCAGGGCTTTTGTAGCAACGGGAGGTTAATCCTTTCATTTAATGTTATTTGTTTCTGCCTCTTTACTTTTGCACTTCACTCTTCAATGATTTTCAGAAAAATTGCGCTATGTACAGTGGCGTAACTATACCATCTGGGGCCTGTGGCTTATTCATTGGATGGGGCCCCGCTACTAAAAATCGTCAGGTTGTAATTGAATTTTAATAAATTACTTAAGAAGTTATCCAACAATATTGGGTGCATTTTTGTTAAATATCTAATAATTTTTATTTTCAAAAGCATTGTATGTTAATATCTAATTTTCGTAATTAACTTTACTTTGCCTCTAATTGCAGGTTCGATAAAACAAAAACTACGAAAATTCAAAGATACAAATGACCAATTGTCATAACAATCAAACGAAGAATGTGTAATAGAGCCCTCTGCACTTAAAAAATAGAAATCCGGGATTCCCCTAACATCATGCGTCGCTAATCTGCCAGCGCCATTTATAAAGAACTTTCTTGCTTATCAAAATGCGGGAATACCCCGAGCATCACTAGCTCGCCCGCGCCACCAAAGTACCGCGACAAAAAATTAAGCAACCAATGGATGCGTTCTAAAATTGATCGACATCCTTTTCATATGAATGCGTTTAAATCTTAATAATTTATTTGAATTTTTTTTTATTTTTTATTAGTATCTATAGCAAAATTTGTACATAATGTATTTATAAATTGTATTATATTAAGGTATTATAAAGTTTTTTTTTTTTCACAGTCCTCCTCACTAGGGTTCCCTGTTCTGAGGTGGCCTGTAGTTTTTCCACATTTGTATTTAGTATCCAGTTGTCTTTACATGGTCTTCAGTATGTTTGATAGTTCATTTTCACTTTGTTCTCTCAGCCATATTTTTACTTTTGTTTTAAATTTATTTATTTCTGTTATTTTTTTTGTTTGAGTTGGTAGAGCGTTGTATAGTTTTGTCGCATTGAATTTCATAATTCTTTGTCCAAAAGATGTTTTCAAACTGGCTGTAGCTAGAGTATTTTGGTTTATTGCCCTGGTTGTGTATCTATGTTGGACAGTGGAGTATTCTGATATGTTTTTTTTTTTAATTTGTACATGGTCTTTAGTTATGTCTAACTTTAATTGATTTTTTGTAGGTACTTATATAAAATTTATAATTTTTACTAAATTTTGAATTTTGTTAAAAATGTTAGGTTACTTCTGAGCTCGCGGCCTCTCGGGCCGGGGCCCCAGCCTCCGCGGGGCCCGTGGCATTTTGCCAGCCCTGCCACCCTATTATTACGCCACTGGCTATGTACTCTCCAATTATTATTATTATACCGGCATTTCGGCCTCCATAGAATATAATTTCTGATTTTAACTCTTACAAGAATATATTTTTTAGTAATTTCCGATACTTCAGAAAATATTTTAAGCGTTTTACTCGTCGTTTTTTAAAATAACATTTTAAGTGCTTCTCAGCTTCTACGTGTAGTAATTTATGCCTTTTTACCTTCAACATAAATATTCTGCTTCTGAATTTTACTCGTACATGGCATTTGAGCCTCTATATCTACATCTACATAAACATTTATGTCTGCATTTTGCTCATTGATTGATGTATGAACAAAAACTATTTTCAAAATTATTTGCATAAATTGCAATAAATATTTTCTCTACATGTTTGAAATTCTTTTGTAATTTGTTTTGTAAAATCTTTTGTAATAAATAAATGGTTAAAAATTATATCACTTAGACATAATCAAATATTTTTTTAAAAGCCATCTCTTTCGCATTAATACCTTTATTGATAATAATTTATTTTTTATCTTTTAGGTGACATCTTGGTTACTTCTTGATTATTTGTATTAATTTATAAAATTTCTTAAGACATACATAAAATGCAATAATTACGTAATAATTTTGTAATGTTTTTTTTTATCTGTATGTACTTATTTGTCTCTTCTTCGAAAATCTAATTCTTACATGCAGGCCATTACACTCGCCAGAGAAACTATTTTCAGCATTTTTCTCGTGCATACAAACATTTCAGCCTCTACCCAACGTTCAACCTCTACCCAACGTTCACAAGCAGTGTTTTTTCTGTCAAACCGAAAAATTGCTCTTAAAGTACTTCTAGAAATATTAATTTTATGAATCACTAAGAGTTTGAAGGTAGCCCTCAGGGTTAGGTTCAGTGACTTATATTATTTATGGGCGGTAGATACTTTCGGAATCGTCCTGGTTAAAACCACCCTTAGATACTAAGTACTGAATATAAAATACACAAGTACTTCCCCACCTGCTTCTTCCCCTATCAAGAACCTTCAGCCTCACAAAATACCCTAATTGGAAATTGCCATAATCCGACTAACACTAGACGGTTAGAACTCTTGTATGGTTTCACTTTTTTAATAATATGCAAAAGAAGCGGCGATACGAGTTGATCCCTAATTCTAATCCATCTAGAAACCTATAATAAAACACAAAATCAATTTTAATGTCTTTATATAGTATTTAAACTTGGAATAATGGAGTGTTATTTTACAATTACATTTAGAATCCCATGGGATTCCAATACTCCAATCAGCCATGCTATGGGATGTTTCAAATAGGTCGAGAATTCCCCATAAACCATCATTGCATACCAGCACATGCTGAGTGCGCAGTGTGCACTGCCCAGTGCGCAGGTACGGTGGCTGCAAGCACGTGCTATTCAAGGAAAGGTAATTTACCTTCGCCTTCCAAATAAGGTATAATTGAGAAGACTGAACGCTCTGTACTGTATTGCAAGGAAGAAGGTATTAGTTGAATTAACCAAACTTTTTAGTTGTCAAATAATTATAAATATTATTGCTATAATATACCCATTTTTATCGATTATGTTTTTTTCACTCCAACGCTATTGCAGCGCAAAGACAGTATTCGAGATCATTGTACAACATTCCAGAACATCCCGGAATATTCTGGAATGTTCTGGAATAGTCTGGAACATTCGGGAACATCTTAGATCATTATGGAACATTCCAGAACACTCTCGAATGTTGTGGAATGTTCTGGATGTGGACCATTCGAAGTCTTTTTGTGTGAGAGTTGGTAGGAGTAGGTATATAAAGGGAGCTCCGTCGTGGGTTCGAACGTCCGTTCAATCTCATTTCAACTCCCTGAACGAAGCCGGGTACCCCATATAGTCCAATATAAAGGTATGGCGGTGTACGTAAAACATGAAGCACTACTTTTGTATTATGAAAATATAAGATTGTTTTTTTTATTATTATTATTTTATGTACTTATATTGAAATCTCGGTTTTGCGGATTGGGCATCCTACTAAAATATATTTAAAAATATATCATTGACGAAACAATCTGATACTTACCAATTTGCTCTTTATATTCAAGAAACTATCTCTTAACCGTTAAAAGTAATCAGTTTGATCGATAAACTGATTCTGATAAAATTGTCTGTTGCGAAAACTGTTTTTTTTTTTAATTTTGCTAAAAAATGCTCCTATTTTAGAAAACTAATAAGGTTAATAATATTTAATCAGTAGGCACCGTATTTCAGTATCATCCGAATTCTAGTATTCCGAGAAAACTTATATTCTATTTTTTTCGCAGTTACTCCCTTCTTCCTTTGAAAGGAAGATTACTAGAATGTAATGCACACAATGTAGGTACACGCTTGAGGGAGGAGTTAGGAATAGCAATACAACTTATTGCGCGTTGACTATTTCTTACTTTTACGGCTGCATTGTAATGCTCAAAGGACTTGTTGTTTTTTACCTGATTAACCTGAACGTAGGAACGGCGACAATTACGTTGATTTAATTAATAAGGTGGTGGCATTTAATGCGTTGATCAGATGTAGTTATAAAACTTATCTCTCCATATTTGCTGGTGTTCATACACTTTTTTAAATCGAGCATTTAACATTCCGTCTTTTTTACTATAATATGTTATAAGCACTGAACGAATTTATGGAAATAACAGGTATTTAAAAATATTATTAGCTACGTTAAACCAGGTCGCTTGAAGTTTTCTCTATGGACTTTATATACGAATAAATAACATATACTTGAAAACATAGAGACATAGGAAGCAATTGTAAGTCTCGGACATTTCTAATTTGATGGTTTTTGAGGCATGTAAAAGAGACAATAAAACACGATAATTACACTCATCTGCAAGTACATTTTTTTTTAAATATGATCATTACAAGAGGGAGATGCATAAATCGATCTTTTGTAAATAAAAAAATGATTGCATGTCATTTTTTATTAAACCAGACTAAAGTCTGATGGAAAAATAAGGTTGAAGAATCGACACCCAGGGTAGGGAAGACTCTCGTGTCTAGGCCAATGCAAATAATACATTAAATAATTTCCACACCTCTTTGTGTACAAAGTCTATATAAATAAAGGGAAATTTGTTGGTTATAAAAGTGACTGTTTTTGTAACCCGACAAAAACGTGTAATAAGTGATTAGATCGGTTTCACTCTACAGAATAAGGACTTAACGTCATGAAATCTCATCTAATAATAGTAATATTTGGATTATTTCTATAGCGCCGCTTTTGTATAAAATCACATACAGGGCGCAAAATCTGTAAATAGGTACAAAGTTAACTCAACCAATCCCATTGCAAAGTTAGTTAGGAAACTCAGTTATTCTTTCAGATCTAAAGCAGTGATGATCAACCTTTTTAGTCGGAGGGACAATTTAATCAAATAAACTGATAAAAGTAAGTTACACATTATATATAATCATGTTAGGGAACAAAATGTGAGAAATTTCTAATTTAAATTATGGTATGGAGTAAACGAAAATAACAACGGAAATGAATTTATTTATTGTAGCCCATGTAGTTTTTGGAATGAGAAATATATGAAATTGTTTACGACGAATAAACAACGAATAGTTTGGAAAGTCTATTGGTAATCTGTAAGTATTTCGTACTCGGAACGTTATTAGCTTTGTTAACTCAGGTGCATACATTGAGCCACAACTATAAATTTGTACAAATTTACCAAATCGCTCAACTGCAAGATAAGTAGGTTAATCAAGAAATTGCCAATATCAAAATGAATTTGTTCAATGGGTATGGATAGTTTGAAATTGATGAACCTAAAAAATTTGTGTTGAACTCTCTCAATTTTAATTTGATGTTCTTTACAGAATGGGGACCAAACAGAGGAATTTTATTCTACATTGCTTCTAACCAGGGCAGTGAAGAGAATCTCAAAAGGATAGAGCGACGAAATATCTTTTACTGTTCTTAAAATAAATCTAAACATTTCATAGCCTTATTTGTTATTTCATTGATGTGTGGGACAAATGTTAATTTTTTTATCAAATAAGATACCCAGATCTTTGTTGTGAGACATCTTTTAAAAAGGAATCTATCTTTTAAATATTGTTGATATTGTGATGAGACATAATAGAATTTTTGTTTCTAGATGATAACATAAATTGACACTAATCAATATTGAAAAGATTTTATTATAATATTTCTTTTCTTGATACTGATAATTCATGATGGAATTGAATTATTATAATAATTTAATGGAATTCCGGCCTGAAGATGTCTTTAACAAGCTGAAACGGATTGGTCAAAAAATAAATTAAATGGAAATAAGTTTTAAATATTTTTTATTATATTATGATTTTATTATAGTTACACCCCCCCGTAAGCGATGGTGATTACATTGAAGAATATTACAATTTTTAATAGATAATCGTTTTATAAACCTTAAGGTCATCGGCAAACAAGAGTACGATTACTCATTTAAAAATTGTTACAATATCATAGACATATATTAAAAATAATACAGGCCCCAAGTGAGAACCCTGTGGAACTCCACTGGAAGTCTCAAATTGACGTCTAGCTTTGAATTCCTGTATTTCCCCGAGACATTAAACCTCTTTTAAGCCTGTAGGAATTTAAATATGCGTAACCCTCACCCCATGTCCTTGGCGCTACGCTAATAAAAGGTAACAAGCGGTTTGAGAGTTTATTTTTAGTTCGCATTTCTCCGCCTCTGCAGCACCAATATCGATCCCAGCGGCTGGGCGGAGATTTATCTGCTGCCTCAGCCGGGGAGCGAACCTTGAACTCTCATTTCGCGTCGAGCGCCTCAGGTGTCAGTCAGTGTTTGTTAAATGGAGGCGATAAATTACCGGTACCGATTCGCGGCCATTGTTGTATATTTCTCTTTCGAATAGGTGAGAATTCCCACTATTTGCATATTTTTAATGTATCTACAAAACTTTCATTCTTTCAGAAGAAGTGCAAGTAATTTATTATAAGGCCAGAATATGAAAAAAATAATCATTGAGAATTTCATGTACACAAAGCTAAAGTAAATATATTTTCTCTCACAAAAGCACTGATTTTATTAGATGTGCAGATTTATAACTTCTGTTTGAATTTGCCATTTTTTTCGGTGAAATAAACGGGTGTTTATGGAAATTGTCAAAACGATGTTATATTTCTTGCATCGAAGCAACACCTAAATAAAACTTTTAACAGCTCTTATTCAAAGTTACCAATTTGCACACTAAACATCGTTAGTTGAGACAGTAAAACAATAGCTTATTCAACTGTTTCCTACTTCTGTTGTAAGGAATGTGTAAGGTTATAGTATTTTACGTTACTACTTACTACAAGTAACATCCTTCCAATCAAAGTGATTTCCACTCTTCGCACAGTATCTACTGTCGTGTTATTGACGGGAAGAACAAAGCAATGATTCTCTCGCGAAGTCTTGGAGCAACCAATAACTGGATATGATTAGACTGTATATACATCTCCAAGAAAGTACAAGCAATCAGTATTGCATTATCTGCATGTGTCAAATTGATTTGTTTTCCAATTATATCATCACTGTGGGTCATTGAGAGTCATTGACATTGAAGGATTCACACACTCTGGTACCTACTGACTACTGACGGATAATTTCGCTTATTCACAATCAGAACAATGTCTGTTTGTTGAATTGGTTTCTGGCAAGAGGAATTACTCCTTGTAACTCTCTGGACTGAGGCAATCAGGAAGTTGGCATTTAGAAAGAAAAAAATGATAACTGTTAAAGTGTTTGTTTTATTTTCTAGAAAATGCATTTACATGATATTAAATTGTTTGAAAATGTTTGATTTCAATATCTATTATCAGGCTTTCGCGGTTTATCTTATTCCACGTAATACATACCTATGCGGAGTAAGAAAATGAGAACATGAGCTCTGTCAAATCACAGTTATGTCAAACCTTGTGATATTCTATGAGAAGCCTTACATAATCAGTACTTATCTAACATAACCCAAATCACAACCCGACCTAACCACACTCAATCTTCCCAAACCACAGCCTCACAATTTGTATCTTCTTAATCCGCCTGACTTTGTCGTACTACTTATGTAGATAAGCGAGGAGAAATCATAACTTTATTAGTGTTTAAGTAAGAATTAAGTCTTATTTGATTTCCTCACGATTTCCCAGCGAAAATGACAATCTTCACTTGGAGAAAACACGACTCGCAGCACACACTTTGCGTTTGCAATAACTTTAATAATAAAATCATCTCAATTCCGGAGTCAGGGAGATTTGTTTTTGCTTTTATTCGTGACTTTCTCAGTGTGCCTTGGGACAGATTATCCATTCAAAGCGAAGGATTAAACTATTGTTACTGGAAACCAGATCCGAACTTCAACAAGATTAAAAAACTTTTTTATGTGGATACCGCACAACACTCGCTCTTTTGTCACTATTTTCAATAAAGAGAGGCACAGGCAAATAATAAATTCATTCGGTTAACTTTGAAATATGATTATGCCCACCGCCCTACTGAAGAATCTCATTATGGCAGCCCCCAGGACAGGACCCCAGACTAGATTCTGTGATGATATGCTTTTATCACCAGAGACTGGGGATTTTCCTGCTTTCCCGCGCCAGGAAAAACCACTCTATCAAATAGTGTGAATCCCGAAAGAGAGGTTTAGGAGAGGTCTCCCTCAACAAGTCTCTTACGATCCGGCCTGCTACGCATCTGGTGGGCAGATCCACCGCCAAGACCCGGACAAACCTCACCCCATGAACCCGGGCACCCCTGCTAAGTTACCAAACGTAATCAACTTCTTGGGGTGACCTACGGCAGAGGTGTTGTTTATCCAATAAATGGTTTCCGGGGTTTCGGGGTTGGCGGTACCCATAACCGCTTCCCAAATTATTATGTAGAGTTAAAATGCGTATAAATAATAATAATAAATCATTGAAGAAGAAGATAACACTTATAATCTAAATGAAAATATGAAAGAAAACAAGACACAGAAAAATAGAAAAAGACAATGGTCGCAACTGGGACTCGAACCCAGACCTCTCGTCTAACCGGGACGTGCGCGTTTTCCAATTTCGCATTTCCAATAAAAAGAGTAGTTGCCTATAATATGGAAAAAAAGAACTAGTTGGAGATAATATTAATGATTCTAAATATTTGAAATGAGATTGACAAATATGACGGTTTGACAGAAGGTGGCAATAGCGAAATTGGAAAACGCGCACGTCCCGGTTAGACGAGAGGTCTGGGTTCGAGTCCCAGTTGCGACCATTGTCTTTTTCTATTTTTCTGTGTCTTGTTTTCTTTCATATTTTCATTTAGATTATAAGTGTTATCTTCTTCTTCAATGATATATTACGTTGATGGGAATAACCTTCAAAAGTTATAAAAAGAGAGTTTTTCTCATAAAAAATTGAATTAAACCTAATTAATCAATAAATCAAAACCTCCCGGCATTCTTATCGGACAGATAGTAAAAACGATTCCATTCGATGATTCGAACAATGATATCCCATCAATCCACCTCTGTCAACAAAATCAGGTATACGCCACTACCCTCCTTAACCCGCCGAGATCCGCCGCGTTCACGAACTATGATGTCTGCGTTCAGATAACATCTTCATTGCCCGTATTTACAATAAATAATTAGGGCCCTCGGTCCATAGATAATTTGGTCCTGAAGGGTCATAGTTTGATATCTCCAGAGCACAAAGAGCCTGTCGGGTCCATTAGATTTATCTCGATATAAATCGTTTCGTCTTTCCGTGATAAAGTTTTTTAGCTTTTTACTTGTTGGTGACGATTCTTTTCTATTTCTTAGATGCATGGGAATTGAAAACGTGACATTGCACGTAACTTCTTGAAGTCAAACTTCTTTAGCCCAGTTGTTATTTGAAATTCGGATGAAACGGAAGTGCGTCATTAAAGTGTATTATGTGACGGGTCCTCGGTTCTAATATATTGCGGTAAATTCACAGCTTCACGCGAGCCTCCAATAGCGGCGTAAAGCGCCTGACAAATCTCAGCGGCCAGAGAGGCATCCAGCGAACGGAGGTTCGAATTCTACAAAATTAAAAAAAAAAAACATTTTAATTTTTGTAAAATCAATATCCAATCTTAAAACCACTTTAAAATAAACGCGCAAAAGGAAAGAAAGCGACTTTCTAGTTTCACTTCTACTGCGTGTGAATTGCACACTTAGATTTTTTTTTTTAATTTTTATTTTCGTGAGGTGGTCGGTAGCCCAGTGGACAGAACACTCGATTAATAGTCGTTCGGATAGAGCTCGTTACTCACAACCTGCTTTCTGAACAAGTACTAACTTAAGTCAGAAGTTCTATCTATAAAACTTAGGGTTTGCAGCATATTTTTAAACAAATACCGACGTATTGTACCTGGACGAATCTTATGCATTATTACTTACGTCCTGATGAAGGAATTGCTGCAAAAAATGGAGATTTATTAAAAGCATCAATGCTTTTTAAAAACTTTTTTTTTCGATTACATTAAGGAGTGGAAGTTAAAGTATAATAATTATTTCAAGAATTACCCTCCGTATAAATTATTCAAAAACCGTACCTAAATTTTGAGGTATATTTTTAATGAGTACCTAATAATTATCCTGTTTATAAAACATGTAATAAGTAAGGAATCCAAGAATTTTGTATTAGAATTATAAATAATAATTCATAGTATGTTTATAATAAATATGTAATTAAAATAATATGTCAATCGTCATCATAGTTCATAAATTTCATAAGGTACCATCGGTTGAGGTTATTTATTTATTTATTTAGTGACGCCCTATTGGACTTTTACATGTACAATACAAATTTCATTTATAACAACAGTATAACCATTAAAAAAAATATTACAAAATATATAAATATATAAATTACAGGATGATTTAAATAGCGTAGCTACATATTGTCAGAATAACCAGTTATTTTTAAACGATTCAAAGTGTCACCACGTAATATTCACAAGAAATGACAAAAAAAATTATATACCAATATATGTTAAATGAAAACAAAATTGTAACCAGCTCCAATATTCGCGATCTAGGTGTGACTCTCGATAGTAAGTTACAATATCAATGTCATATCAATCAAATAACAAATAAAGCAGCTAAAATGCTTGGTTTCATCGTAAGAAATACAAAAGAATTCACAAACATTGTAATTATCAAACAACTATACTTTGCATATGTACGAAGCCATCTAGAGTTTGCATCAACTATGTGGTCCCCATTTTATGCATTACATATAAACAAAATTGAATCGATTCAGAAAAAAATCATAAAATACATTTCTTATAAATCACACAATCGTTTTAATAATTATTTGGATGCAACAAAATTTTTCAAAATTGATACATTGAGTGTACGTAGACAATTCTCAGATGCAATGTTGCTATTTAAAATCGTAAACAATATTACAGACTGTCCTGAATTATTGAACAGAATTGATTTCAAAGTACCTACACGGCACACACGTTCGTGTAATATTTTTAAAGAAAAACACTGCAATACAAATTCAAATAAAAATGCTTGCCTTATAAGACTGTGTTCAACGTATAATAATATTCTCTCTGAAATAGATTTCTTCAATTGCGATGAAAATAAATATAAAAAATGTATTAAATTAGTACAAAACTGTATGATATATTATGAAACGACTTATATTTTGTACTGCCTCTTGTTATAATAATGTAATTTCTCTTAGCTATAATTGTAAGATTACTTTTTATTTTATAAGATACATAATGTAATAGTATAATGAGGAAATCTATAATTGGTTTTTCAAATAGGTAAATTAAACATGTATAAATTAATCAAGTTGTAAGCTGTTGATTTCCCTAAAATAAAATAAATAAATAAATAAAGCATAGACTAAACAGAATAAATAAGAATATATCTAATGCAATGTTATATTGTTTTGCATTCTTCTGTTTTGTATTGACTACTCTTCGAACTATTTAATTGCTCTTGGGAATTGCGCTGAGCTCTAAGAAGTCATTATTTTATTAATTGTAAGTCAAATGCTATACCCCAATCAAATAAAACGCATGCAGTCAATTGCAATTAGCCCTTTGCCTTCCGCTATCGATTATTTTATGCAGCCATCATCACTAAAGTAGGTGTAGTCGTTGTCTCTGCAAATCAATTTGTGCACTGTAATCAATAATTTTAAGTATGTTTCAAGTTGAAAGAACTGGGAGTTGGTAAAGATTGGAATATTGAAAATGACTGATTTACCCTTGTCTTCTGATATTCTTCTTGATAAGAATCATTCTTATGGCCTTGAGGGATACTGGTACACTGCACAATCACACATAAGATATTCGAAATTAACTCATTGAGAAATTACCAGGTGATCATTGCCCAGATTTCTTAATTGAGTCGGTATTAAATTGCACTGAGATAATAATGTGTTGTTCATTGTACGGGATTCATTAATAGACAGATTGCTCTATGATTTGTTGTCGCAAATGTGGACACGCAGGTATTGACCACACACAGAGATTAGATAGGGACAGGTATTTTGAGAGTAGGTTGGGTGGAGGAAGAGAGGTGCATACAGTAGCGTCAACAAGTAGGGAAAACCCTTTTTTTAACTGTAAGTATATATTTTTTTATTGTGAATACCGCGCAAGAGTCCCAACTGCCCACAACCGCCTTGAGCCAGTGAAACTATGGCATTCCCAATTGGGGTATGTTGTGAGGCTGAAGGTAGTAGGGAGGGAAAGGAGATGGTAAAGAGGAAAGCGATCTATTCAGATTTAGTCACCAAACACAGCCAAAGCAATGTTTCAATTCTGAATGGTGATCTTAAACCACCATTCAAGTCATTATTTCAAATGATTAAATTATAAAATAAAACCCAAATCAACCAAATAAAATTTCCTTGAGCACGCCGGGTTTTTTAACCGCGACCTCCAGATTCCTAGTGGTGAGCCTTACCCCGCGACCACGGATACCGAATAATTTTTTTTTTAATATGAATACCTAACAACTGTCCCAGCTGCTCCCGTCTGGAGCAAGTGAGACTATGGCATCCCATATATTGTGAGGCTGAAGGTAGTCGGGAGATGGGGGAAGAGGAAGGTGGGAAAGTACCTGGCTCTTCAGATCTAGTCACCAAACATGGCTAAAGCCATTTCAAACAACGTTTCAATTCTGAATGATGGTCCTACACCGGGCGTTACTGAGAGTATCTTTCACTCTGGAACGTTCTCCATTCATACTTTTTATTATTTTAAATTAATTAATTGTGAAATAACACAAATTAATCGAAATAAATATATTTGCCCACGCCGGGATTCGATCCCGCGAAATCACTTTAAACGTCATCCAAATAAAAATAGGGGAGGGCTAAATATCTACTAATGAAAATGTTACGAAACTACGCATTTATCTTGGATGTCTGCTTTTAGGTGTGTTTTTGGCTCGTTGTGTAAAGCTTGCACGTGGTGTTTGTAAAACGCGAAAATCAGTGTTGCGAAGAAAAATTTTATGAAGCCTTTACCGAAAACCGCAAGAACACTTTGTTTTGGTAGGTTATTATCAAAATTAAGTTTTTTCAACATAAATAAATCGAATAACTGCATGTACTGATCAAATAAACTTATTGCTGTCCGATAACAACGCTCATGAAATGCATTCCAAGTGCACTCGCTCATAATTATTTTGGAATCCAGTAAAATATTTATTTAATATTCGTAGTTGCAAATATACAACTGTTTAAACTTTGAAACATTACATTTGAAATGCACAATGTCATGGAATTTTACCACATGAGTGAGTCATAAAGAAAACAACAATAAAAATATTAATGATCTTTAGTTAGGCCGTCCAATTGCGTCGACGCAATTGCAATCAACCTCTTAAACAAATCGATATTTTTCTGATCTGACATGTCAAAACTTGACAGTTCGTGAGCCGCTACCATGGCAACCTGTCAATAATGCAACTGAAACGCGACTGCCGCGGTGACCAGCAATGCTGGTTTTTCAGTTGCATTGTTTATAAAAAAATCCACACCGTGTATAAATTCGTCTGATATTCATACCAACTTACTATTAAGGGTATTTTTGATGTCGATTTTACTTTTGAAATTGGTAAATAATGCATAAAATATTATAATTACGTAGTAAATATCATTTCGGGGCGCCAACTGTGGGCGGATCAACTGTCGGGTCACCAAAATATAATAATTTTTATTTTTTTTTATTTATTTATTACATTATATACAATTAAATAGCAAATTAACATAATAACATAATAATATATTTCAAGATAACTGTAAATATTAAACATGTGTACATAATATATCGACTCTTGCATCCATTTCGTCAAACTGAGTCTTGCCATATTGCCCTACTAGAGTATTTAATTCACCGGGACGTCCCGACTTCTTCCACACCTTATATTATCGTGATACTCGTTTCTCAACACATCCGCTCCATACGCCCAAACCATCTAAGTTTGTTGTTTTTCCATGAATTTTGGACTTTTTTACATCGGCCTTGCAATATTTGACTCTTAGTGCCTCCGTATATGGAGCTACTTACAAGCTACTTAAGCCTCATGCACGTAGCACGCGCACTGCTCGTGGGTACCCGCCGTACAATTTTGCTGGTGTTCATACACGGCGCTACGCGACGGATGTCGGGTTGAAGTCAGTTGCACGCTACTGACGGTGGTGGCCGCGCGCTACGCGTTGCAGCATTCGTGTCTACTACTTTCGTTTGACGTTTGACAGAAACGGCGTCTGAACATGAAAGTAATGTTAGATTTGTTCTGGAAGTGGAAAAAATGCGTGTTCATACAACTACATATTACCGGAATACGTAAAAAATGATTTAATGGAGAAGGCACGGATTGATGTTGGAAAAAAGTTATTTGACATCGTGTTAACTCCACGGCTGCACGTGAAAAATGATCAAGTTCATATTTCGGGTAGCGCCGTGTACGGATACCAGCATTAAAAAGTAGTACATCTGCAGGGTACTTGTGGTTGTGTCACAATCACGTAGTTTGTAAGTATCTCCATGAACGGAGGGCCTTATTTATATTCCTATATAGGTACACCTTATAACTTTTTTTTGTCATAAGCTTCCTTTATACCTAGTCCACTCGGCGAAATCCACCTTTCCTATAGCTACCGCGTTCACAGGTCAGAACCATCACCGTTCACCGCGCGTCACAATAACGCGCGGCAATTTCGTGTTAACCGGTCTGCTCTGCCGGTTGATAAAGTGTCCCAAAATAACCGGTTCGGACTGTAAATTACCCAAAATGTGTTGCAAGCTACCTTGACATTAATCTGCCGTGCCTAAGGTGGTTTGGGAGGGCTTGAATGACGGCGGGCTTAATGATGTTATTAAATTAGTAGGGAAATTAATGGGATCATTAATTCAACCGAGTTTGGCGCCTAATCGAATCAAACTCGTCGCTTTTAATGGGCTCACCGTGATAAGCAATAAATTGCCAAAAATAAAAAAAATTAAGATTTTCGCGCATTGTTTAAGAGGTAGACATGTTAATCGATTTCTTTGCAGCTTGTAACCTTTGTAAGATACAGATTTTTTTTAAATCAGTGCTTTAAAAGGATCTTTGAATTTCTTTTAAAGCACTCTATTTTTTGTTAAACGATGTTTTTTTACATTAGTTTCACGTAGGAGGCCCTGAGGAAAATAATTTTCTGTGTCATCTTAGGGGATGCTGTGTGGAGGGTTTTTTTTATCGAAAGAAAGATGAGGATGTTCTGGGAAGAAAATAGGTATGAGGGGTGCGTGAAATCTGAGGATCAGTGTGTCCAGGAGTGACGGACGTATGAAACCATCCCTTCAACCTCGGTGCAAGGCGATGGGTCGAGAGATTTCGGCTGGAGGATAAAAGACCTACCTCAACCAGTCTCTCCCGATCCTGCCCACCACATGGCAGATGGGCAGACGCATCGGCCGCCAGGATCTGGACAAAACCTTACTCCATGAACCCAAGCACCCCTGCTAAGTCACCAAATGTAGCGAACCGCTTGGGGTGACGTATGACAGAGATTTTAGTTATCCTATAAATGGTTCCCGGGACGGCAATACCTATATCCGCCTCCCAAATTTAATGATCCAATACCTATGTTTTTCTAAAGAAGACTCACCCTAACACTCCACAAACAGGATGCCATAGATCCACTGGCTTTGGGAATTCTTGTGCGACATCATTAACCACGTGTGACCGTATTACCAATGAGAAAATCTGAAAATAATGCTAGGCTGAGATAAGTGTTATGAACAAGGTTAAAAAAGATATGCATTTATCGGTCGCAAATTGTTTTCATAACATTTCTCCTCATTCGTAATATACCTACTCATTCGAGATTTTAACACATCAAATGCAATCAGCTTACTTTCGTCCTTTACTAGTGGACCTCGGAGTCGTTAGGTCTTACCTTTAAATTAGACACCTGATATTCGAGCAGTGACCAACGACAGGTCTCAAACGATTGACAGGTAATGTCCTTTGGCACTTAGAGCTAGTATTTAATCTTCCAGCCACGAAACACGTGTTCCTTTTGTACTCCTATGAACCCTCTCCTTTCTGATTAGGCCTCCCATTGTATTAGAATTACCCTATCAAACCATGGAACAATCAAGAATCGGTTTTGACGTCGAAGGAAAAAGGGATTTTGTAGAAAAAAACAGAAGTAAGTATGTGTTAAGAATGTCGTGAAATAGATATGTTTCTTACCAGGTGGAAAAAATAAAGGGGTAATGGTATAATTTGTCACCCTTTTTTGTTATTATTTTATTGTACATATCTTAATGCATTCTTATCAGCCCTCCACACCAAAAACCAAATTCTTGTAAAGGTGTTTATTCTTGTAACGAAATATAAAATTCAATCAAAAATGCAGCAATTTTCCTAGCATAAACAGTAAACACATTTTCTTTCTATTTCTGTTTTTTACTTTCGAATTTATTCTTTAGACAATTATTAACTAATATTTATCTACCTTAAAATAAATAAATAATTTAGGATTCTATGACAGTTGATCCCCCGATAGTTGGCCCCCCGGCATACTTATATACAATATGCAGTCGGCTTAGGGAAAATACGATAAACCTAGTAACAAAGTATAACTATATGTTCCCGAAGGAGTGTGCAGAGAATGTACCGCTGAATAACAGAAGTATAACGCATATTTTCATTCAAATGCATCGAGAAAAAAACTACATGCTTGTCTATAATTATAAACCAACGTATAGATAAACAAAATTGATACATTAAATAAAATCGTTTGATGTCCATTAACTTATTATTAAGATATTTTTAAGACGATTTTTGTTTGAATTTTTTTTTTGTTTATTTTAGCGACTATATAAAATAATGGTATATACATAATAAAATGGTGAATTTAAGTATAAATATTGTATTTCTTAGACCTCCTCACTAGGGGTTCCTGTTTCGAAGCCGACTAAAGCTATTTAAATATAGTTTATTTGTCTTCGATGTCGTTTTCAGTGTCTTCATTACGGTTTTTTCATGACCTCTTTCAGCCATAATTTTATTCTTGATTTGTATTCATTAGATTTTTTTATTAGTTTTATGTCTTGGGGAAAGATGTTTTAGAGTTTTGTTGCAAAGTATGTGTAGTTTCTTTGTCCGAATGTGGTTTTATAACCTGGAATATTTTTTTAAGCATTTTTTTTCTATCTAGTGTTATGCATACACGGTCTAGTAGAGGAATCATTATTTTTGAAAAGCTTCAATAATATAAAAGCTTTTGAAATTTTCTAATTTTGTTTCTAAATTGAATGCGTTCTAATGGATACTTTCAATATGTGTAATTAATAATAACCAAATTTATAGACAAATAATTAACCAAAATTATATTTTTTTAATTTCGGGGGATCAACTGTCGTGTTATAGTATAATAAGCGTATTTGGTAGTTAAGTACATAATTTAGCTTCAGTGGTGATACCCTCAACTCTCAGTATCACCCTGGTGAAACACCATCTTCGAAGCGTTGCTTTAAATGGCTTTAGCTGTTATTAGTAACCAGATCTGAATATCTGGGCACGCAGTTATCAACCTTCCCATTTCCCATCTTCTTCTCCACTCTCATCCGCCTCATATCATACGTACCCCAATTTATTTGGGATTGCATAGTTTGTATAAGCTCCGGGCAATGGGGATGTTTGAGCGGTATCCATATTAGTTTATCACTTCACAACTTAACAGATTAAAATTTATTTACTATCAACAACTAGCGCAGATCCGTGAAAAAGCACGGGTTATTGTAATTGTTGGATTTGTGGAACTTAAAGTATTTTTAAAAAATGTTCGCCCGGAACATCGCTTTCCAAAGAAGAAATTGACCTTTCGAATATTAGCGAACTAGAAAAAAATACGACATCCTTCCAAAGACTAAGTAATATTCTCATTCGAAAAATGTAGCACCGCTTATGAAAAGGTTAGCCCACCAAAGTATACGTGTGTACGAATGAAATAGTAATAAAATTATGTGTACTGGTCTTAGTACAGTGAAATCACGCGCGTTATCTCAGTAACGTATCTTCATTATGTTAATTCATATAAGAATCTGTCAAATATTTAAACAAAATAAATACACATTTCGAATAAAGAATTATTAATTATTGAAATTATTTTAGTATCTATTTTATCGCGTATCTGATATTATTAATGTTATCTTATTATCAGTTCCGAGTTTGGTAATTAAAATTTCATTGAACGTGAGTAATGTGTGTTACGTAGGAATATACCACATCCATGCACCAACAACAGAAATTAATGTGTTTAAAATTGTTTTTTCCCCAAGTAAATAAAAGTACATATTTTTTTTAAAATTACAATGAAAATAAAGAATTGATAAAATACAGATATAAAATATTAATTAAAGTTTTTTATCAATTTCTTTCACTTCGCCATACTTCACGTGATTAAATCCAATGTATTGATAATCGAGTCACATAATCAATACGTTGTATGACATTTATCTCGATCACGAGAAAAAACTCGTTCTGACTTGCTTTACACTTACGTACCCACTACGGGGTCTGAATAGGCAGGTTTCCCGCATGAATTGAACAATAAATCACTGCATGGTGTTTATAAAACGATTACTCTGGATTTTTTATGGCGAAAACACCAGATGATCATGGCAGAAGTCGTGAACTGATACGACCAAAACGAACCAAAAGGAAAAATGAACGAATCGAATTGATATTCGATAATTCTTGTCATTTCCGGCTTATAAGAAGTTGATTGATTTTAATTTATAAAGAGCTTTTATATCACTTTCTCTTATAAAGCGCCTCAGAATGGCATTCATTTACATTTTGATTAAAAAACATATAGATGGTGTTCGGAAACTGTTGGTGAAACTAGTGGTGCAAGCAGGAAATTTGTGAATCTGCATCACATAAAGAACTCAAATTAATCATTCTTTTTCGTCCTGAGTATTTTGTTAAATATAATTTTGTTAAATATCAATTTGGCGTTCAAAGGGTTAAAAAATTTTTGAAACCGGGCCTACATTTGGACTCATTTTAAATGACAATAAACAGATTACTGTAACTACGGTTTGCAATCCCGCGAGATTTCAGCCATATTTGATCCTGTAGATTTGTGGGATTTTCATGTACCGGATTTGCGGGATTGAAAAAAATGTTAATATTCTCCAAAAACGTTGGTGCTTGCAAGTTTTAACGAAATGTCCGTTCGCTTAAGGGTGAAAGATAAAGCCATGTTTTTAAGTTAATTTTTAATAATTTTTCTTAAAATAATTGCTAATTACGTTTTCAATGCGTTTTTTTTTTCAATACTAGTGCCAAAGATGATTGATTTCAAATTGCTGTGAAGAGTCCTGTCAATGACCAGTTATGTCTTAAAGTCTTCTTAAATATTTTTTTTATGTTACCATTTAAAATCTTTTTAAACAATAAAAAATATTTATGAAATATTGTTGTTATATCAATTTAATAACCCTTAATAAAAAAAACAGGCAAAATTCCGCGGAATCCTATGGTATTTCTTAATTCTTTTCCGCAGTCCCGTGGGATTTGAAAACCTTAACCGTAGCCACCGATATGTTTCAAATTGATTTAAAAAAATTCCAACCTCTAGTCTAAAAATTCTAAATTCTAGCGTCTAGTGTAAAAAAATTTAGACAATAAAAATAATAGCTTATTTCGGGCACACGTACACGCACATAACACACTTCTATCGTTGCGATTTAATTACTTACAATGTTTTTGACAACGATAGCTGATGAACACACTTACTGAAATTCCGATGATATTTCTCAATTCTAACTAGTAAACTTCGTAAGAAATTCATCCGACGTTAAAAATAAATTGTTTTGAGAATTTGAAATTGGAGTGCTTTTGTTTTAATCTTATTCTCATACTGAGAAACTTATCTACTTTGCCATGTCAACTTGCAGAAGTCCTGCGAATGATTCATTCGCTTCTTAGTATAACCTAACCAATCGCCCCCTTTTCAGAGAAAGTGTTATATTAAATGCAATCCATTGTTTCATTTTCTTAGAATGAGTCGATAAATGTCTCCTGTATCGTCTTATTTCCACCTTATTTTGTAATCTACTCGGATTTTCCTCCTACATGCTGACGGGAATTTGTTGTTTTGTCAACATCCAAATCAGTTTCTCAGCGAATATAAAATTACATATCACTAAATTATGCATTCAATACTTACTTCAAGGTATATTTGTACATACTTACATAGATACGGGCTTATAAATACATTATATACATTATTATACAATAACTACTTATGATAAATGGGTGCTTACTTTTAATAAATCAATTATTACACAAAACTTTTTTTTTCAGAAGGACGTGCACAAATTATTTTTTGATCTTTTTGGATGGTGGTATCTTCCATTTGTCTTCAAGTCAATTTACTAAACGTAAATTAGAAAAAAATTAAATTAAATTGTTAATTACGAGCCTTCTATCCCTGCCAGATGTAAGATCTTCAAAAAAATATATTAATTTTAATTGTGTTGTATTCTTTATTTATTTTGTTTTGTTGAACATTATTTTACGGTGTAAGTACGTATTATTTTTATCCACGTACTTAGTTTAATTTTACCGTGTATATCTATGCACTTTTATCTGTGTTTTTTTTTTTTTTCTTTTTCTATCATTTCCACTTTTTCTTCCACAAGTTTTTCTTTAACCATTTATGTTTTGTTTTGTATAATTTATTCTGCTACGGAAACTGGTTCATGCAATTATTTTAATAAATTTGTATTAATGCGTGTTTACTTAATAAACTTAAATAAAAGTACAATATTTTTTTCATGAAGGCAACAAAAAAATATTATTATTACACACATTAATTACAAAGTTACAAAGTGCTAAATAAATTTCATATTTTAAAATTAAAAAATATTTTTTTATAAGAAAAACTCTCTTTTTATAACTCTTGAAGGTTATTCCCATCAATGTAATATATCATTGAAGAAGAAGATAACAATAAGAATCTAAACGATAATATGAAAGAGAACAAGACACAGAAAAACAGAAAAAGATAATGGTCGCAACTGAGACTCGAACCCAGAACCTCTCGTCTAACACCTTTTTCTGTGTTTTCTTCTCTTTCATATTTTTGTTTAGATTATCACTAATATCTTATTGAATATTCATTTAGACTTTTATAAAGAGTAGTCCCAAGTTCCATATGAATAAAATCGGATATATTTATCCGAGACGCTATCTAGGTTACAAACCAATTCTTAGCATGATTGTTTCCAATAAAAAGGGTAGTTGCCTACAATATGAAAAAAAAAAATTGTTGAAGATAATAAATAAAAGTTAGGTTTTGTGACAAGAGTGTGTAATTTTCTGCATAACGTGTTTTTTTCTTTTTCATTCTCTGTGTGTAATTCTGATAGTGTAATAATTTCGTTATGTAACCTGATATGACATGTTGTGGGTGATTCAGCTACGTCCAAAACAACACAACCACAGTAAAAAATAAAATTTGAACTATCATCTACGTGAAATGAAGTATCCGGCTTGAAGATTATAGTTAGCATAGTAGGCACATTCTATGTGACACGGTGCATCCTACTGATACAGTGGTACGGTGATATGACATGTGTAGAGGTGACCCAGCTGTATCCACTGTCCAGAGTCCAGTCCAGGGCTGTGTGTCCCGGGAACTAAGTGACCGGGTAAGCTGCGAGCGGCGAGCGCCGAGCGGTGCCCGATCGCCCTAGTCCCTGGTGAACACCACGCTCTTCGTGGGCAAAATTACCATCCATCAGTCATGCAATGCTGGACGTTGTGCCAACACTCAAATGACCGAGGACCAGAAAATAATACATTAAGCAAATGTTATTATTTTTACAGCTGATGTTATTTAATTTTTTAAATCCTTAACGTGCGAAGTAAAAAAAAAATGGAGTATTAGAACGAGTACGTAGTGAAAACCTCCATGTTACTACATAACATATTTCTGTCTAGAATTTCCTTGTATACGATGGAACATCAGCTCGCTACATCGTAAACATGAAATAAAGACAAGATGCCATATTATTTATTTTAGAAGAGAATGAATCTTTTTGCAATAGTTGCAAAGGAGTTACGACTCGGCTTCGTTCGAACTTGCAACTATTGCAAAAATTCCTGGCTAAAAGATATTCCTATAAAGTTTACAAGATTCATTTGTTTTTTTTATAGGTAGAGGAGATGTATCCCATATTAGGAACAAGGTCAATATTAACAAATATATTTCTAGAATAAAATCTACTTGAATTTAACTTCAAATCATTGTGAAAACATAAAATTTAACTAATAATATTGTCTATTTAATATTTTATTGTCTATGAAAGATTGACAATTTTGTGAAAAAAAATTTTTGAGAAAATATATATATTTTTTTTTAATTTTATTTATTTTATTTTAAATGTACATTTACAGTTCAAAACCAATTACAAACATACATTTTATTATAAAGTAATAATGGCGTTTTGAAATTTTTTAATATTTAGTTGAAAAATATCGATTTCAGGGGACAGGGAATTAAGTAATAGAATCATTTTTCCGAGCGGCATTACTAATGGTAAGTTAGTTCTGCATCTCGGAACAACAAAAGTTCTGTGTCTGCGCGCTCTTGTGAAGTTGTAGGGGACATAAAACTCAAATTTTTGTATTATATCGGGAATACAAATATTACCGTTTAAAAATTTATATGCTGTTGTCAGCAAAGCAGTTTTCCTTCTATCGGCGAGGCTATTAATACCCAGCATGCCGGACAAAAAGGCTGATGGATATAGCCAGGGATAATATCCGAAGTCTCTAAGATATAAATATCTCAGAAACTTCTTTTGTACTCTCTCTATCATTTAAGAGTAAGTGAAATCCATTGGTCCCCATACTACTGAACCACTTTCCAAAATGCTACGTACTAAACTATAGTAGAGCACTCGAATCGCGGCCGAGCTGCAAAAATGTCTGGAGTTGCTTAGCACAAATCCTAGCATTCTTAAAGCTTTGCTGCAAATCGTTTCAATGTGAACGTGAAATGTTAGGTGCGTATCAAATGTGATTCCCAAATCTCTCGAAACAATAATGTGCTGAAGAGATGAATAAGACATTTTGTAGTTAAAATAAATCGTTTTGTTTGCATTGGTGTAGCACATAATGGAGCATTTCTTAATATTAAATCCTAGTTTATTGGTGTGACTCCATTCGACGATGGAATTTATATCACTTTGTAGCTGCAAGCAATTTTCCAAAGATTTTATTAAAAGGAATAGTTTAATGTCATCCGCGAATAAGAGGAACTTAGAGAATTTTATGCAATGCAATATAAAGTGAAACTTACGTAAATATCAAATCGGTGAGGCATAAAAAGTTAATCACTCTCTCAGATGAGTGTGGTGTGGACGGTGTCCGGATGAATACTGACATTTTCAAGATCGGTCGGTGGCGAATCGGTAACGCTGGGTTGTAGAGGCTGTTCTCATTGAAATTTTGAAAAATACCACCGTCTCATATTAGGAACGTATGCCATATTCGGTACATCTACTCTACATATGGTATTAGCGTCCTTCAGAGGATTTCACGCAAAAACGTATCTGTTTTGAATAAATTGCTCATTTTTACTAATAGAATCTTATTAAGTAAAACCTCAAATTGTAATATGTAGTCAATATAGATAATATTAATCACTCTAACAGACATAAAACGACCAAAAATTTGCTTATATGGCGGAGCCGGACAGCGTGGTGCTGACAATGCGCCTAGCGCGTACGGATAGCGAAGCCGGACAGCTGCCACGTAGTTTTTGCAAATGTTTATCAACATCTGCAATGTGTACAAACAAATTGTCAGTATTTTTTTAGGAAAATCATCTATCATTTTTATTCTGTATTTTTATAAGGTCTAATTTGCAGCATCTAGTTAATTTTTTCGAAATTACGTCCCAGTGTATGTGTTGAAAATGAAGATAATGTTAGTCGAAGTATAATTAAAAATTACTGAATTTAATATGATCGAATTAGCTCAGTGGTCAGAGCAATGCCAGGCCAAGGTAGAGGTACTGTGTTAAATTCCCAGATGCGACCGAATGTTTTACTGTCTTTTTTTAGTGTTTATTATTATTAGAGGTGTTTAATATTGTCGTCAATGTTTAATACATCGTCCCGTACACACAAAATACCTGTTATTTTAGTCTGAAAAAAAATCGAACGCGTATCTAACGCCAACACTGTATTTCTAGGTATTTTTCTTTTTTTTTAATGCAGTAAAAAAAAGGAAACGACGAGCAAACGCAAAAAGAAATTTAAAAGAGAAAGCGGCCAGTCAAAATGTTTCGATAAGAATAATAGATCAAAAATCGTATATTGATATGAATAAATAAAACTAAATCAAGAATAACAAATTATTTCCAAAACAGACAATTTTCTGTAACTAATTTGTATGCTTTAAGAAAGCAGAAACCGAATGCGGAGTACATATTATCAAAATAAAGCTTTTCCTGAAAAATTTCCGCATCCACAAATTTGTTAATTTATTTTACACCCCACTCTAAAAGTGGTCATTTCCCGGTTGATCGAGTGCATACAAATTGACGAGCTAACGTTCATGCCATTACTGATAACTGGTCGTGGTACAGTGGTCCATCACAGCAGAGATCACAGCCTCCCAGTACCTACTCTGCAGTAACTCTGCAGCCCACAGCTCCGGGTCTTTCGTCTCCTTTCTCGGGAACTGTTTCATTATTATTTATTATTTACTGTACTTATACAAATTTGATAGCTAGTGTGGTATGTTGCGCTTGCGGCGATCTAGATTCTAGTAGAGTTGTCGGCAGTCGGAAGAGCGATGTTACGCATTATTATATCAAGTTTATTACTTGCGATACGCTTGTAAAAGGCGAATGGTTTTTTGTATTGATTCATATCTATTTATGGTCAGTAAAACATTGTCAAGTATTTATTTGTACTCATTGTTCACACTTTGTGACACCCTCTTTATAGACACTACTTTAAACAACTTTTTAATATCGATCCATTTTATTATGAGGGAGAAGGACAATATGAAAGCTCTGATATATTTTTATTTTAGTTAGTTTGGTCGACAACCTCCGTAGCGATAGTTGACAACGCAGATTACATCTTGTTGATAATCGGACCGAGTCCGTTTAAGCTTTTCATTTCAGTAAAACAGATTTTATCTGCGTTTGATGCCTTTATACAATTTTTTTTGTTGATCCGTACAGGAGGCTCTGAGGAAAAAAAATATGTTTTCTTTGGGGATGCTGTGTGGAGGATATTTTCAGGGAAAGTAAGGAGGTGGGTAGGAGTGGGTAGGAGTCTGGGGGCAATGTGTTCAGGAGTGACGGACGTATGAATCGTTCCCTCCCACTGAAGTGCATGTCAATGGGTCGAGAGAGTCCGGCTGGAGAGGTCTAGGTTAGGTCTTCATCAAACAGTCTCTCCCGATTCGGCCCGCCGTGCAGTAGGTGGGCACCCACATTCTCATCCCATGAACCCGCCCCCAAGATCTCACCCCATGAACCCGCGCACTCCTTCTAAGTCACCAAACTTAGCAAGATGACTTACTGGTTATCCAATAAATGATTTTTCGGGCTGTGGTACCCATACCCTCCCTCCAAATGACCAGCTTAAACACTTCTACGCCAGGGATTCGTTGAAATCTGCACTATCAACTTATTTTGTTCAATAGGTGTACTTGTTACATTCTTTAATATCACCTCCTCATCAGTTACATCCCTGTCGTTTGGCTCCCCCACTTCGTTACCTTATATCATATGCTTTTGGCAGTCGTAACTAGCGTAGTCACATAAAAAGCCTTCCTGCTTCCGATTTGGAACAGAATATCCACTATTCACATAATTTTATAAAATGTTTTAAAGCAGGTGCTAGTCATCGAATAGGGAAGCTTTCTAAGGCACCTCCAGCGACATATCGGCACAGATTAACATGGACAGACTCTAACACGGTCCATGGACAAGAGCCAACGCGTAAATGAGCATAGTTTCTGATTTCCTGTCGATCGCCGTGTCAGAAATGTCTCAGTTGCGTTTTGTCTACTGAACTTGTCATGACAATCCATTACATTCCCTGACCATGACACGAGATAGGATCTCTACAAGAGTTGGATGCTGTGTTATATGTTATTTTATCGTCTTTCTCCGCTCTCTTTGCAACTAGAAAGCAAATGTTTTGCATTCTGAACACCTCGGAGAAATTATTATTGGAATCTGTACATGAAGGGGTGCTAATCATTCTTGTTAACCACTGGATATACCGGATGGTGTTTACAGTGTAATGCGATAATATTAAGTGGTTTTCACACCGCACACAAAACGCCGAATTATCAATTTACGACGCCAAAAATATTTTTATTTGAAATTCTGATCAGAAATGCGTACGAGAAGATGACCTAAAAAAAATTTTCAAAAAATACCTTATTAAGGTTAGTTGGGGTTAGGTGATTATTAGGAGTAGTATTGTAATAAAAATATATATAAATTATTTCGTTTTGGATTATTTATGTGTTTTTAGTTAGTAATCCATATAGATCAGTGATTCTCAAAGTGGTCCAGGTGGACCACGAGGGGTCCACGGGAGACCCGATGGGGGTCCACGTAGGCGCGATAAAAAAATGGGGGTCCACGAACTGGCTTCGTGGACCCCCACTTGTCCTATCACATCACTATCGTCTCATATCCCATTACGCCCCCCTCCATAACAGAGCGACCGGCGTACAGCGCACGTTGTTGTACCGGTTATGCATGATATCTTTAAAACGCCCAGCTAAGCAAGGGAGGGGGGCGTAATGGGATATGGGTGTATTGTACTGGGATGGGAACATACCCATACCCCCCCCCACCTTCCATGTCCTCATTTGAAAAAGAGACGTAGATCCGGTACTGCTCCGTTGTGACAGACCACACCTCGCCATTCAATATTCAGTACAACGCTTGTAGAGTGTTGGGAATATGGTAGAAATATAAGAGCAGGGGTCCACCGTGACCAGTAAAATTTTGAAAGTGGTCTACGAGAAAAAAAGTTTGGAAACCTCTGACATAGATAAAGCATATAAATATGAGTAAATTATGAAATTACGATAATTTTTAAAATTGTACATTTTTTCACATTACAAATACGTAATTCTTTTCTATTAATCCTCCTTTTCTTTAGAGCGGGGTTGCCAAGACTAACTGAAAAGAATGCCCTCGATTTAAGAAAGATGGAAAAAGATAGATATGCATTTTACGTGTTTTTATTCCTTATTAGGTATTTTTTCTAACCAGTAAAATAATGGCGTGGAACTCGGTGGAACTTTTTTCTAAAATCTAGTTGAAGTAAAGATTTCTATTTATTTTTTTAATAAAGTTAGTGTTTCATATAACGTATATTATATCTATGTTACTTTAAGACTGTTATGTTAAAAATAATTTTTAATTAAAGTTCATACCTGAGGCTTCAATATCCATTATGAAAACTTTTTGATTTTTAAATAGGGAAAATAGGACAAGCGTAGCTTCTCCGTCACCGAATCAGGCGCAACTGAGCAATATTGGCAGCGCGATACATATTTCAACCTTGCGCGCATGCGCAGATTATTGGGGCGCGTTCACAAAAATTTTTTTACGTATCATTTTGAACTGGTTAATGGAGAACGTTTCAAAAATATTTATAATTAGTTTGAAGACAATGCTTTTACCTATTTTTGGCGCCGTAATTTCCTTCGGCCGTCCTTGTGTGCACTGTAATGAAATGTGAACAAGGGGACACAAAATAAAGAAGAATAATAGGTAAAGTCATCGTTATATCATTAGTTAAAAATGGATTCAGCACTCCTTTTCTTACTATAAAATAAAGGTTTATTGCATACGTATCGGTAAATACTTACATAATGATGTCATCATTATCAATAGTTCATTGATAATACCTACTATCAAATGACAATTTATCGATTATTAAAAAAGTATACGTATTAGGTAACATAAACCTTTTTTACGCCCGCTGCTACAAAAACAATGGCCCTACCCCTAATTATGGTAATTAAGTGGGCTTAGAAAAGTGGGAACGAGATGTAGATGGGTAAGACGAGGTTGGGAAGTACCCATTTTATCAAATTTAGTCACAAAACACGGGTAATATCAACAAAGGACCATAAGGGCACCATATTAAATATCTGTGCTATCGTTGTTACAATGATAACAAAATTATTTTATGTCTACTAAAATTGTATTAAATATTGCCTAGTGCTTAGTGTAAGACAGTAACTGTCTCGCTCCTCGAGACAAGACTGTTTAGTGTTTAAGGTAGTTTAATACTGTCTCGCTCGTCGAGACAAGCCCGGGGCGGGGGATTATTAAATCACTGTTGCATAATAATATCTCTGTGCTTCAAATGTACAGTTGTCGGCGTTTTTATCCAGGGGAGTTGATGTGTCAAAGAATAAAGTATCACGGGGATAACGGCGCACTCTATTATGTCGCTGTGTGAAAGCACCAACACAAGTCGAAGATTGCCATTTTGTGATGTGTGCCAGTTTTACTCACTAACTAATTATTATAATATCAAACCAACTGAAAAAAAATATAAGAAATATGCTTTACTAATCTGAAGAAAATATTCTGAAGGTTTAAACATCATACATTCACTCAGCAATGTGTATAATATGGATTTATGTTTATGTCTGCGTGAATCTCTGAATTGATTATATTTATCTCAAGTTAGATTGTATCACCGAATGATCTTATTATTCAATCTAATATGTAAATAAATTATTGTTAATTGCGTAAGAACTTTCAATTTTTTTTTTCAATCTATGTATTATTATGTTGGGTATTATCTGTAATGTCATTTAAAAAGTTACATGTACGAAGAAACTATTATGTTGATAATTTATTTGTTGTGTAAATATACTTGAGATATCTTGCATATATCGTTTCGAGCTCGAGCATCTCGTATTACCTTGAAATTTAATATAGTAGGTGCTACATAGGTATTTTTTTAATATCCGATGATTTGCATTGCTCATTCGAATGTCATGAAATTCAGCACCCTTAAAATATCTCTTTCCCTCTTTCCATAAAAATGAAATTTTTCGATGCGTATGGCTTTTTGAAACGGCAGCGCCGCCTTTTTCATACAAAATTTATTAATATCTAGTACGGATGTGTGCTAATTTACGTTAACCTATAAATTAAAGGCCAACAAAGAATTCTTTTTTGACGATTTTAGAGGCTACTTTGACAACTTTTTGTGTGTTTAGTAATAACAAAAAAAAATCTTGTTGAAATCACCATTTGACTATAAAAAAAAAACATCGTAGAAAAGGCATGATTTACACCCATCAAAAAGCTTTCTTTAATAATTTAAACTTTTTATATTATATTCCACCATTTGACTTTACAATAAATAAAAATAAAACATCGTAGAAAGGGCATCGTGATTTAGGCGCATCAAAAAGCTTTCTTTAATAATTTTAACTTTTTATATTATATTTCAACATATTTGCATTAACCATTAATCATTGATCCCCTCGGCACCGGTGCATAGTTGGGAAACACGCCAAACGCGCGCTCAACATTTTTACACGGTTGACATTAGTCACATGAGAACGGGTCGTTTCTAAGACTCGTTCTTGAGTTCAACAGCTCGGCTTCCCCCCTCCTACAACATGGGTCTCTCAAGACCCATGTTCACTCCTTCCTCTCCTCAAAAACACCCTCCACACAGCATCTTCAAAGATGACATAGGCCCTGAGGGAAATTTTTTTTCCTCAGGGCCTGCTGTGTGGAGTTAGTGTAAAAAAAAAAAATAACCCACTGATGCCAAAGATGTCAATAAAATTATTAAAATTGAATTCTTAAATGACCAATATTTTATAATTTAAAATACAAATAAATAAAGCAGCACATATCTGCAAAAGATATTAGCAAAACCTTTTGATTTATATTTTTAATAATTTAGTTGGGCTCGATATTCTGAACTCAAATCCAAAATTAAGTTTTGTATGAAAGGAGCCGCGCTGCCGTTCCCCTTGAAAGATAAATTAAAATTACTGCATTAAATCCAAGGGTAGTTTCGTGGATAAGCAATACAAGCTGAATGCAAAATCGAAAAGCATTATTTTGTTTTACTTTGCTTCCTGAAGATATGACTAATCACAAAAAACAATCAGCCTTCATCGCGGGGGTAATAAAATCTGTTACATTAAGGTAGCGCTGCTATGGGATGGCGAATTGCATGCACTTGCAAATTTACGACTGCCGTTGAAGCGTTATCGCCTGCCCTTTCGGGTGTGCTTTTAATTCTTGCATCTGGTGGGTATACATTGAGAGTACACGCATGGCGACCTGGATTCCACCAAACTTTAAGTGAAAATAAAACACGAGTAACGCGAGCGAGTGTTGTGACGTTTAACAGCAAAATTGCCAATTCGCATCTTGTAGTATGCCAGCCGAAATGGCTCGGTTATTGGATCAAAACTTTCACACCTTCAGTTGGGTCACTATGCCAGTCGGGGCACTATGCCAGTCGGGATACGATGCCAGTTGGGAAGTGCCGAAGTTCAAAGCATTTTAATCTGGCGGTATGGATCACAACGTGCGATAACATTCATAAGCTGACATACATACAGTGGAAAATCTTTTACAATGTTTTTAAGTATACCCAAACACTGATAAAATGCATGTTCGTAAAAAGCAGTTTCATTGTGTCTTGCCATAGTTTGATTAAGTTGATAAAATGCGTTTAATCGATTATTTGAAACTTTCCCACGCTAGGCTGCAGTAACAACTAACCCAAACCTATCCTTTCACCCAGCTCTGAAATCACCTGTGAAATTAATGGATGTTTATTTAGTTAACTTAATCTTAATACGTCTTCTAAATATTTGATAACTTCTATGTTGCTCGAAATGGCTTTGGCCGTGTTAAGTGTCTAGCCAGGTACTCCAAACCTCCAGTTCCACTATCTACCTCCACACTCCATTCAGCTTTAGTTAAAATACCAACTGGGTATGCCATAATTTCACTAGTTCTAGATTCTTGTCCTGTTTTCACATTTTTAAAACAAAAAGTACAGGAAAATTATTTTAAAGAGCTCACAATTAAATGTACCACCGAGAGTAGTTCAAAATGATACGAGCAATTTCGGAACGCCCTCCTGAAGTCCCCTCTTACCCTGCAGCAGTCCTACGATACAATATACCAGTAAACATCACAAATCTCTAAAATGATTCTAATTTACATTTATTTTGAAAATATATGTTCAAATATTTAAAGTTAAACCAAACATTTCACTGTTTTTTTTAGAGTGAAAAATGGCATTACTGACTACAAGGAAGGTCATTAAAAAAAAAATTTTCATTAATTTTCACTTTCATCATTGCACAAAAACTTTATATCTGCTCCATCTAAAAGTCTTTTTAATTGTAGCAACAACATCAGAACTGAGTTATTTGGATACTCGCTTGCCTAGATTGCAGGAGGTTGGCAATACTTCCTTAGAAGTAGTGATGTGTTCAACTGCATGGAATGTAATTGCAAACAGGCTAAGATAGCGAACCTCAATAATAATAACCAATGTTATTAGCATAATACCTACTACTCTTCTGCATGAGTTATAATATAATTGGCATATTTTAATTCATGATTAATATTCCACAAAACTATTAGGCATATCACATGTTTGTAAAAGCCTGCGTAGGTATTAAATAAATAAATTTTACTGTATGCAATTAAACAGTATCAAAACAGTCCAGAACATGGGTTGTATGTTGTGATGCGAAAAAGTAACGGAGATGACGTAGGAGTGAGGTTTGAAGAAATACCCTGTTATTCATTTGTTATTATTGTGTGGACAGCCGGATTCGATCAGTTAGTTTGAACTCTCGCTTATTAAAAGTAATTTTAATCCCCGGGTCAAAGCCGTATTTATTTTGCATAAGTAATTTATTATTTTAACCCAGATTGCCGCCTTAACCCACCGCTTTAACTAAGGTTTTGAACCTGTTTGCCGACATGTGACCAATCCGAGAACTCACATGACGTTAGGTCAGTTACCTTAATAAGTCGGAGGGCCTTGTCCGGCGGTGGTACAGGTAAAGGCAGTATAGATATAGGTACAGACTAAAGGCAGTAGAATTTATACTATAGTAGATAAGACCACACGCAAAATTAGAGCACGTGTATATCGTTAGTTTTACTCGGAAACGTGATCTCGTACCCTGGTATAGGATGCTTCGCTATTACCGCGGTGTGGGACAAAGTGGTTCCCAAAGTCAGTGATCTAGTACCCCCGGGACAGTAGTGACATTAAAAGATAGTACAGGGTCGACAGAATGAGAAGTCTTTAACAAATTTGCCCGCCGAAATATTTTCAATTTTATTTTAGTTTACTGGACTGCCTCTGGGCTACCTACATCAAGACTCTCTTCAGGATAAAAGTTCACTTCTTCCTTTTTTTGGTAATTCCTATCATACAGCCAGTCCTGGGTGATCGGGTTCTTTTGAAAAAATAAATGGATGTATCGATGCGCCGCCGCCGTTTTGACGTGGATCAAGGTGTGAAAATTGCTTGGACCAGGCGTCTTATTTCTCGTTTTCGACGCAGAAATAAAGATGGCTAGTAACGGTGTTTCCAGGTTGGAACGGCATTGACGGCCTATTTAATATTTCAGGTATCTATCATTTCTCTTTATCTATCGCGAGAATGAGATTCGAGACGCCCGGTCTAAAATATATGTAAATCTATGGTCGCTCGCCACGCCCATTATGGATTTTATGCAAGAGTTACCCGCCGATATTGATCGTTCGAGATTGGGTCAAAGTGATCAGGATCGACCGAGGACGCAACGCCCTCTAATGACTAAAGCAGAGCCTCTTGCGTGGAGGTAATAAATCTGTAATTGAGATAGTAAATATTTGAAAAAAAAAAAATAATAATCCGATCACGTATTATCGCCAAATCATATCCAACCAAATCGTGTTTCGAAACATTGGTGTTTCTAGTCCTAGGTAGATACCACCAGTGGTTCATTAATATTAAACATTCTTCATTTATCAACAAAACAAAAACCAATATAAAAATCAATGCTAAAAATTAACCTATTGATTAGACACCGAATCACGGGATGCGTCTAATGGCCTCTGAAATACGTTAGTAGAAGTGTGTGTGAGGAAGGTGAACCAAATAAGTTTGGGAAACTCTAGCGCAGGGTATACATCACCCGAGTATTGCATTATGCAGCATTCACACAGTATCTTGTATCTGTCAACTTAGCGACTGCCCCACATCAGGCGAGGGATCTGGGTGAACTGGAGTAGGACACTAAACTATACTGACTAGAAGATTGTAATGAATTAAACTTACATATCAAAATCATGCAGCAGGTTTCATTGCGACAACTTGTTATTTATTTGTATGAATTCCATCTACTCAGATCCTGTACTACGACATCCCCAATTTATAGATCGTTATAATGCTGATAGAACTGAGCTAGATGGATGTAGGTACTTGGCTAAATATAGGTCGCATCGGCCTTTTTGAAGGATGAGCTTAGGACACATCACCACCAACAAGATAACAGATGACGGCGACAATGACCGGTAGAGGCAAGTATAGAGACTGAGTATAAATACCACATTGCGCTAATGGAACGACTACAATACAATAACGCATACCGACTTCCATTCGAACTTCCCAAGCAGCCTATGTTCACGGAGGAAGGAATTACTGGATTTGCAGTCCTAATGAGAACAAGGGCAGGAATGAGGAAAAGGATAATATGCCCAACAACTCCTGATACTCGTATACTCCACAAATATCCTCATTATGGAAACCCCTTCAGATTTTATGTTCGAGTGTCGAAGCAAATTGGAAAAAGGTGCTGGCCCCGACAACTTTCAATCCGATGGATCAAGAGCGTCAAAATAGTGCTAATAAATCAATGACGTTTCTTCTTTGATTGGTCAGAACGGTCTAGAGTTTGCAGAGCTATCGTATTGAATTGGGTAAATAAAAATGTCCTTTGAATTGTATTCCAGTAAACACTGAATTTATTTTTTATGTATTTAATTTTGTTTTTTAATGTTGTATAAAGATAACGTATGTTTATGAGTACTAGCGATGCTTATGTGGGATTTTTTTGGTTAATCTGCGAATTGAAATACTCTATACTTTTTTAACTGTTTTGTATAAAAAGTTTGTATTATAAAATTATAGCAATTGTACCAAAAAATAGTTAATAAAAAAAAAGTATGATGCTGGAGATAGTGTGGAAGAAAAAGCAAATGGAGTACCTCGATACAGACTTGGTTCTAGTGAAGTTAATAATTGATTTTTAAAATAATACATTTTAAATGTGATAGAACAATATATAAATAGATGCAAAGAACCTATTCAAATCAAGAAAACATTGAGTTCAGGTGCAAAGCATGCTTTCAACGTAATATTTTGACAGTAGTATATATTTCCAAATTGTGTCAGGGTTATCATCGTGTATTTGACGTGCGGTTCCACAGCTAATGCGGATCACTGGTACCGCGATATTTCTTTATCCTTTGAACATTTTCTATCAAATATAAGAGATTCCGCCCCCAACTCTTGAAATGACACTGTCCTTATAATCCTACTGGCTCATTCGGTTAATTACTATCCATGTTAAATATTAACTACTACGTAATGGGCTATCAATCAAAGATATAGGTTATTAATTTATGACAAGCAAAGAATCCCCAAGCTTCTACGTAAGTAACAGCTGTCATCTTTTCAATAATTTTTCTTTGTTTTCTTATATTTTACGAAACCCACTAACCGAAGAAAGCCATCAAAGACAACAACTGTTAATATTATTTACTGGAAACGATTTGAAATGTGCAGTAGTTTCTGCAACACGTAAGATTCATACGGGCTATGAATACATACCCCGGATGTACAAGAGAATCAATAGTTCAAATCTTTAATAGTCCGTCTTTTTTTTTTTTTTTTTTTTTTATATTAACTCCACACAGGAGGCCCTGAGGGAAATAATTTCCCTCAGGGCCTATGTCATCTTTGAAGATGCTGTGTGGAGGGTGCTGTTGAGGAGAGGAAGGAGTGAACATGGGTCTTGAAGAGACCCATATTGTAGGAGGGAGGAAACACAGAAGCCGGCAAATCGTTCCACAGCCGGGCTGTTGAACTCAAGAACGAGTCGTAGAAACGACCCGTTCTCATGTGACTAATGTCAACCGTGTACAAATGTTGAGCGCGTGTTTGGCGTGTTTCCCGACTATGCACCGGTGCCGAGGGGATCAGTGACGCTAGTTCCTCGGAGCATCTTCCATTGTAATACCGGTAGAACAAGGACAGCATTCCCACCTGACGCCTGTGCTCTAAAGATTGCAGTCCATTTGTTAAGTTAGGAGAATCTATCTATCTATCTGTACGATAAATAAACCATAGATGAGCCATAAAAACCACATTATTTGAATCCATCAAATAATAGACACTTCTCAATCCCATCCTATCGTACGGAACCCACATTGTCATAACTTCTGTCTGTACCTTAACCAAAAATGAACTTTAAGTGCTGTAGTTAAATTTGTTGGATGATAATATTGAAAATAAATTATTTATCACTACAACGGCTGTAGGTTTATGGTTATCTGTGTTTAAAACTGAAAAATTTATCGCGCTATCAAAAGCTCGTAAAAGCACATAAATGGTAGAAGCAATTGAATTATGTGTATGGGTTTCCATATCGGATAGGAAGTTCTTTATAACCCTTTCGGAGCCTTGAGTGATGAACTTTAATTATTAATTCTTGAAGCCATTAGCTAAATAGCCAGGTATAAAATGCTTCCGCCAAAGAAGTTTATGAATGACGCTAACTTCGAACAACCGCCGTTGAAGTGTTCTAAGCAAATTAATTTAATGCGAGTTAATTCATGCCTTTAATTACTATTATGTTTGAAATTACGATTTTAATTGAAAGATGACCTCCGTGACAGAGTAGTAAGCTCCTGCTCCTGGACCCAAAGGTCGCTAATGAAATTTTACTATGGGCATAGAAAAATGTATTTAACTCATCAATATTATCTCATGCACCTAGCATGTTGTTAAATTTAAAAAAAAATTGTATACTAGCTGACCCGGCCGCGCGTTGCTGTGACGTAAAATCGAAACACAACGCCATCTACTGGTTGGTTACCCAACCTATATAACCAAGTGTTGTGTCGAAAATTAACTCACACCGCCATCTGTTAGAAACTTATAGAACTTCCAAAATAATTTCAAAACATTGTCCTATAACAAACATTTAAAGAACGTTTAATTCGCAATAATAAATATTCAGGTCAATAATCGAGGTAAAAACTATCCTATCTTTTAAGTTGGACTTAATTACACAGTAAGCCGAATTTCATCAAAATCGGTTATGTAGTTTTGGAGTTTATCTCGAACAAACATCGTGACGCGAGATTTTTATACATATAAAGATTTGCTTTTGAGTGAGACACCAACCAACAAAAGGGATGATTATAGCTTTCTATAGTGATCAGATCTGATATTTCCTAACCTTATTCTTCCTCTTCTTTATCCCATCCTCCCGTACATCAATCTCACAAAATTCACTGTCCTAGTCAGTTGTAGGTAACTCTTAAGGCCCCGTACCCGAGCACGAAAAGAAGAAGATGGAGAGATATGTAATTTCGAATGTTGGAGAGAGCGCGCTAATATTTCAAACGATAAAAGTGAAGCGAAAACTGTAAAAATGTTTAATAAAACACGACTCGTTTAGAATAGAGCAAACATCTCGTGGGGGTTGTCTAAAACAACGTTGTTAAATAATAGAGACAGGCTTGAAAATAAAAATTTTCGGAGCATACTTTGCGATTTTTTTCTATTGAGGGAATTTCCTATAATTTGCGTTTCGGTGTGGGGATTGTGTAGAAATTATCTTCAAAAATAACATATATTTTTTTAAGAGCTTAAAAACTTCAAATGTTGAAGGGAGTTATGCAAGAAATCGGTAGAAATTCGGATAGCGTTAGGCGGAGACACAATAAAAACAATTATGAAAAATTCAAGACTCCGTGCACCATCAATCTGCTCACGTGGTATACGCACAAATACTCCAATATCATTTTCATGTAAGAACGAAATCAGATAATAATGATGGCGAATGTCAATTAAAATACAAACCCTTTTAAATTTCTCCTCAAGAGATTTCATCATTCAATTATAAACGTACCAGAAAATATCTCTCATCTCTGAACCCTCGTCAAAATTTGGCGTTTTGTACGACAATATGATAGTGCGAAAATTAAATTCTTAACCCAAACGCTTTCAAGAGTAAATATTTTTTCAGGCTCGGCTACATTGATTCAATTTGGTGCCTTGTAGTCGTTAATTAATATGATCATCATCTTGAATATTAAAAAAATGACTCATTGAAAAGTTAAATTTCTTAAAAGAACAGTTTGTTAAAACATCGGGGGTGGTAAACCATGAACCCATTTCAAGATAAGTCTCCAAAATAACAATCCCACGAAGATTCAATTTTTCTGACTTCTTCGGGCCTAGACCAAATAGCTTTCTGCTCTTACACGGATATCTTTCTTATCTTAAAGATCATTTTATATACAGGGTGCGGCAGCATAACTTCCTTTCTTAAAATGCGCGCAATTCAGTCGGTTGATGTCGTAGCGGAGCGCTAGTGATCTCTTTCGAGAGGCGGAACTATAAAGTATTGTACCGAAACAGTTTAGTCGCCATCATGCGTTGGAACAGTGAGGAGCGTGCGTTTGCCGTTGAGGCCTACTTTTCGAACGGATGTTCTGTGATCGCAACCCAGCGCGCCTACTACGCGCACCTTGGACATCACCGGGTTAAGAATATAATTTTCGCACTCAATCATCAATCATTTTGTCGTACAAAACGCCAAATTTTGACGAGGGTTCAGAAACTATGTCGGGACAATTTTTTATAGTTCCGCCTCTTGAACGAGATCACTAGCGCTCTGCTACGACATCAACCGACTGAATGGCGCGCATTTTGAAAAAATAAGTTAAGCTGCCGCACCCCCTATTCTACGTAAAACGTCAAACAAACAAAGATTCAGATTGAGAATTAATTCCATACAATCGTACGACTAATTTGAATCGTAATAGTGTGAGATTATAACATGCAATGCAATATTATATTCCTACGCATAGATGCTAAAATATCACACGATTTAATATTTTACCTCCTTAGTAATCGCTAATTCACTTTGTGGCGGCATTTCTTAATTTATTTTCATTTTATCCTGACGAAGAAACGATTGCTTTTATCAAGTCTTAAACCAAGGGTTTAAAACAATAACGCAATATTATATTCCTACCCATAGATGCTAAAATATCCACGATTTACTATTTTACCTCTTTATTAATCACTAATTCACTTTGTGGCGGCATTTCTTAATTTATTTTCATTTTATCCTGACGAAGAAACGATTGGTTTTAGCAAGTCTTAAACCAAGGGTTTAAAACTTGCTGAGATCGATATGATCTCGTTTATCGAAAGTCTATTATCAAGTACATAATTATTTTCAAACTACCTATTTAATATTGTCTGTCAAACAGGCTCCGTTTCAAATTACTTATGTTTGTTCGCAAATTCTTCTTCCAGAGCTGTTCTGTCACTATCTTCAACTTCTATTAATCACCACTTGCGTTAACAGCGACCGAGCAATAGTCCAACCATCGTTTTTCTTCGTCTCTCAACTCTCGGCTCTCTAGATACCAGATAAACACGGGATCAGTATATAGTGGATAGAATAATCTTAAATTGTACGTATTCTAGAATCAAGGGGGGAATTGCCTGTATTCTGGATGCGCTCAGGGATGGGGGAAAAATCGTTAGCGTAAATTGTTGTTAGTTCTGATTCACTTGCCCTTAACCCCTCAGGCCTCGGGCATATTTTTTCAGAAAGTCAGAAAATTGCCACTTTGCAATAAAGTTCAAATAAACGGAACATTTCTGAACGCATCTGAAAACTAAAAACTGTTTTAGAAAGGTGATGAAATACACTTTCAAAATTTATATTTTGAATTAATAATATATTTTTTTAACAATTTTGAATGCAAACATAAAAAGGTTTAAAAATGGCTCTCCTTACGTTTTTTCAAACTAAAATTAGTGATTAAAAAAATAAATAAAAACACACATTCTACTAGGAAAATGTATAACAAACGTTATCTTCAACTCTTTTTTTTCGTTTCATTTAAAAGTAATTAATTAAAGATTTCCAAAGTCTCATCAATTTTTTGAAATTGCGATCGAAAAGTTTGGATTCATAAAAATGTACGTTTTAAGTATTTTGCATTCAACTTTTAGACTTGAATTAAAGCGTGGTTTTCTTTTTTTTAACAACGTTTAAATCATATATCTAACCATGATAGTAAAAGAGACACAACGAGTTCAACGAGATCTATATTAATTTTTAATTAATTGAAGACATTATGAGCGAAACTCAATCGAAAATCTGGAAACAGAAAAATCAGAAAAAGATATTGGCACCTCTGGGACTCGAACCCAGGACCTCCCTACTTTCCGGGTTGGGCGCTCTTATCCACTGAGCTAAGGTGTCGATATCCAATTCGGTCACTTTTAACTGTACCATACTTCGACTAAGAACCTAATGTCTTCAATTAATTAAATATTACAGTTTGAGGTTTTACTCATAAAGTTAAAATAATAAATAATAATCTATATTAATTGTTCCGAAAACCGAAAAATTAACCTGAGAGGTTAAAAAACTTAACTTTTAATAAATGAACGAAATGATTTTGTTGGCCAATAAGCGGAATGCTTTTAGTTCTTATGGTTCGTAATGAGGCGGAACAGTTTATGATCCGTTTAACTATCTGAGAAAGGTACACGAAATAATCTTTATGCCGATTCATAAGAATGATGAGCTCATCCGAAATCGAATTTTTCGTGTTCAACCCTAATATAACACAAATAAATTAAATTAATATCTACCTTCCCAATTCATGTTGTTTTTTTTAAATTATGTTTTCTATTCTTATTGCATGACCGAAGTATTGACATTCTTTTCCTGCACGTTTTTTCCGAAGGTTTATTCCACAAATCGGAACATTTTAAGAACTTGCGACAGCTGTAAATATGTTATTACCGGGATCATCCCTATCTGGACTACTGCTCTAATCACGGAGCTATCTTATCGTACCTTTGCTAACATTTTTCTCGCAATCAATATTCTTTAATAAATAACCCATTTGGAAATGAGATTTTAAAAATTTTGCAAAACGCACATTATGTTCAATTTGGGAGGCAGGCATGGGTACCGCTGGCCCGGAAACCATTAATTGTAAAATCAATACCTTTCCCGTAGGTCATCCCAAGTGGTTCGTTATGTTTTGTGACGTGTACATGAGCTCCACACAGAAGGCCCTGAGGAAAATAATTTCCCTCAGGCCCTATGCCATCTTTAGGGATGCTGTGTGGAGGGTTTTTAAGGGAAGGAAGGGAAGGAGAGTTCTGGGAAGGAAAAGGGTTTAAGGAGTGGGTAGGAAACTGGGGTTCAGTGTATCCTAGCCATCCGCTTGGAGGACCTAGACAAACCTCACCCCATGAACCCGGCCACTCCTGCTAAATCACCGAACGTAGCGAACCACTTAGGGTGACCTATGGCAGAGGTGTTGGTTATCCAATAAAGGTTCCCGGGGCGGCGGTACCCATTCTCGCCTCCCAAATTGAGGAATGGATTAATTCATCCGTCACTCGTTGACGTACTGACCCACAGATTCCTGCCCATCCCTCATACATTTTTCTTTCCCAGAACTTTCCCTCCTTCGTTTCCTTAAAAATACCCTTCACATAGCATCTCTAAAGATGAATTAGGTCCTGAGGGGAATTATTTTCCTCATATTCCTTGCAATGTAAATAAATAAATGTACCTATCTAATTACAGGTTTCCTGTTCATATAATGTAAATAAAAAATAATCCTATTTCATTACCTAATCAGAAACCTATAGATTTTCTTATCAGAAACCTTTTTACAGGTCGGTGTGGTTCGAATCCTAGCTAATATTATTAACGTTCGTAACCTTAGTAAGTTGCTTGTGTTTTATTAACAAATTTTAAAAAACGTGCGTTTATTTGTAAAATCATTACTCAGTTTATGGATTCAAAATTTAATTGAGATTTAATGGTTACCATTCCATTTATTTACCATAAAGGTACATATTTTATTAATAATCACCTTCTAAATTGAAACACTGTGTACAGAGGTCAGAAAATAAAAACAATAGATTTTGGTCATGTCAGGGTTAATGCAGGACCTCCTTTCCTTTCATTAGCAATTGAATCGATCGTAACAAAAAGCTGACCACTCATCAAACAATAGCTATCCTGATTGCGGAACCGGGCCCTTTTCGCTTTCTCTGCCTGAACCTCTGAACTGTTTGACTCCCAGCGGCAATAAATATAAAACACAATGAGATAACATCCGTCAATGTGCAAGAATAACATTAACAACCACTCCGAGTTATTGCATCTCAATGGATATAACTTTTGCTCGAATAAAATCTCATGGTTCAACTTCCATAAAATCCATGGCTTTTAGAAGCTAACTCTGTATTTTAAGTGCATTTTATTATTATGATTTGAGATTTTCACAGCCAAAGGATTATCGTGATTTATTTTTGTTTGATTATGCCGTGTTGCTCTACCTCCTTCTTTTCATTTCGGAGACTGTAATGATAAACGAAACATTGGCTAAAGAAGGAGATAGTGCAAAGCGGTGTATTTTATTTGATTTTTTTAAGTGAAACTTCTTCAGCCCCGTTGTGATTTGAAATTCAGATGGAATGGAAATGACGTATTGCAGTACCTACGAAACGTCAAACTGCGCTCATTAGCCTCTTTGATTATGACATCACTTTTTATCTGTAATCGCCCTGAGAACAAAGCTATCGATCGTGAAGAACCCCCGTTAAGTTTGCCCGCTTATCACTCAACTTTACATATTTATTTCGGAAGATACCTAATACAAACCCCAAAAGTGATTATAAGGCCATAACGCTCAGGTATTTAACTTTTTTTCCATATTGTAGTTTTTGTATAATTAGTTGTATTGATGGGTAAAAGTGTATATCAATTAAATACAAAAATGTGATCCTGATTTCTTAAAATCTCAGATTCATTTAGAGATATACTTAGCCCCGGGCACCTCCGAGCTGTTTTGAAAACATTTTTTTTATCAAAAACTATTTTAATTTACGAATCATTTCTTAACTTTTGTCACTTTTTTGAACTTTTTAAGTAATTAACCCCACAAGTCTCGGGAGTATTTTATCACAATTCTCCGTTTGGCGATAAAATACAAATAAATGGATTATTTCTGAATGTATTCGAAAACAAAAAACTGTTTTCAAAAGGTCATATAATATGCTATCAAATTTTTTTTATTGATGCTGTACGCATAATTTTAAAAATATTAATTTTTTAAAGCAAACATAAAAAAGTTTTAAAAATGGCTCACCTAACGTTTTTTTCTAATCAAAAGTAGTGTTAACAAAAAAAAACTATAAAAAACATATATATTTTATTAGATAAATGTATTGTAAACGTTACTGCAATCTCACTTTTATATCGTTTCATGTAAAAAAAAAATCAGAATAAAATCATAAAATTTAATATATTTTACACAAATTATATACAAAAATTTTTTATTTTTTTATAACCTTCCATTCCACATTCAATTTTTCACCTTAAAATGTCCCTGTGAATAAAGGGCGTTTTTAGGCATTCTTGCTCTACTGTGCGTCGTATCGGAGCAAGATTGCTTTAGGTTCAATGGTCGAAAGGTTAAAGTTGAAGCAAGTTAAAGTTGATCCGGAATCAGTTCAATTTACTCATACGTTTTTCTTCACCGATGCTCCACTTTCAACTTTTATTACTCCCCTTTGAAATTTATTTTCTGAATGCATTACAGATATCGCATTTTATTATGTCTCGTTCTCAATTATTTCAATGTGTGAATTGTATGGTCTCATTTTTCATTTTCTTTTTTTCATTTGTTAACTTTTTCCTTTCTCTTAGTCCCAAATGGTCACTTATCTACAGTTATTGTCATTCCAATGAAAGTCGTCAATTTGATAACGGTTTGTTTTTTAAGCGAGCACCAAATTAACGGAAATTTAATGCCCACATATTATTTTCCTTGCAAAACCATTCAATGTTTTAACCTGAAAACTACCTTGAAACTTTGAAATTTCGAAAAACGTATAACTATCGTTTTTTTTTGTGCTGTGTTAAATTATAGTCGAATCATTCGCACAAGAGATTGGGAGAAGGATAAATTAGTTCTCTGTAAAGGAATATGGAAAGTTTAAAGGTTTAAAATTTCGAAAAACTTATGTCTATCGTTTTTTCTAGTGTTATGTTTATAGTCGAACCATTCGTACAAGAGATTGGGAGAAGGATAAATTGGTTCCCTGAAAAGGAATATGGACAGTTCCTTCAAAGGGCCAAGAGAGAAAATTCTACTTGGCCAATAACCCCTCAGGCTAATTCACTTTTGGTAACAACTCATGCAGGTTGAAATTTTAAAGCTGTCGGTATGGTTGTGCCTCTTTCACTATCATGGTGAGAAATATGATCTAAATGGTGTTAGAAAAGTTAGAAATGGTGTTCTTAACCACAAAATACTTAAAATGTACACCTTTATTAATCCGAATTTTTCGCAGTTTTAAAATCGCAATTTGAAAATCTTTGAAAATCGCAATTTGAATCGCAAGTCTCCCTCAAAATCGCAATTTGAAAAAATTTATGAAACTTTAGGAATTTTTTATTAATTATTTTTACATGATTAGTTAACGATAAAATGGTGAGGTGATAATGTTTGTAACACAGATGTTTAATAAAATATGTGTGGTTTTAGAGTAAATTTAGTTGTAAAATACGTAAAGTGAACCATTTATAAATGTTTTCATGTTTGCATTAAAAATTTTATATGTATTTTTAAAAGTGTGATTTTTCGAATCATGAAAATTGAAAGCATATTCCTTTCAAAGGCAGTTTTTAGTTTCCGGATACTTTAAGAAATGTTCCATTTATTTGGATTTTATTGCAAAGCGGAAATATTTTAAGCTTTAAAAAAAAAATATGCCGAAGCTGAGAAGTTAATCATTTTGAAAAGAAAAGAGATATTTATGTCACGACGTTCATTTAATGTTTCTAATTTGTATTTGTAATAATCCGAAAAAGGATTGTTCGGATTGCAATCTCCGTACTGCCAAAGAATTTTTTTTTTTAATATGTTGCATTTACTAAGATAGCATAATATCGTTTCTCCTGCTTCCGCCTGCCTTAAACATTTATGTCTTTAGCCATATTATTTATCTGACAAACTAACTCCAAATTCATAGATAATAACGTAATAAGGCAACAAAGAAAATTGTCACAACCATTGCATTGGCCTACTGGCCACACCCTGTACCGTGATAAGTCCCCATTAAATGTCCCAAAGTGACCAAGTGTCTAAATATTACGACATTGTTGCACTCAATGTTTGAATTCGCAAAAGTATCCATTGCTTACGGGACTGCTAACGAAAGTATCTAGTGCCATAATAAAGGAATTATTACTGTTCTGAGAAAAGCTTGATTTAAATATTATATAATCATTGCAAGATACATTTTGTCTTATATAGGGCTAGAAGATTTTTCAATAGTGACCAGCTGTTAACCCTATGCAAATCCCAAGTACGCCCATCAATTGAATTTGGGAGCCCTCTGGATGGGGCCCCGAAATACTCGATAAACCTATTTGCATAGTACCGGTGCACAGTTGATGTTGGCCTCATGAGAACGGATGTTCTGTTGCTCGTTGCTTCTAATCGTTTTGTAACGCCGCTCCGGGAACCATTCATTGGATAACCAACACCCCTGCCGTAGGTCGCCGCAAATGGGTACCCGGGGTCATGGGGTGAGGTTTGTCTAGGTCTTAGCGGCGGGTGAGTTTGCCCACCCTCTGCGTGGCGGTCCCAATCAGGAGAGACTGATTGAGGGAGACCTATAAACCTCTCCATTCGGACTCTCTCCACCCATCGCCTTGTATCCCAGTGGTAGGGATAGACTCATACCTTTTCCCTTACAAGACCTTCCTTTCTCTAAAAAGATTCACTACACAGCATAAGATGACACAGGCTCAGATGGGAATTATTATTTTTCAGGGCCTCCTGTGTCGAGCTATTCCAAAAAAAAGTGTGCTCGAACTAGCGGGACCCGTTTTCCCTCCAACATATGATGCAGGGGCTCTTCGAGACCCGAATTTATAAATCGCTTCTTACAACCCCAGGCCTCACAACGCTGCCTAACCAGGTGGCGATATAGTTTCCCTGTTTTTGCATCTGTACAAACTGTCTTTGCATCTGTACAAACAGATGTCACATAAAAAAAAACAAACAAATAAACACTGCAAATTTAGTGTTTAATTTAGGTATCGGCTCTCGGGAGCTTTTGATATTATGTCAGTCATTTATGTATTTTATTACTTTTGCTGACGTCCCTCCCCTTTTTTGACGATCAAATATTTATATAAATGGTCAACAAAACCAAGGAAACCAGAAAAATGTACATTTTTAATATTTAGGATTGTTGCAGAGTTCAGACCGTTTGTTTGTTTCCCAGCTAAATTTCATGTACGCAGTAACAACTCTGCGCAGCTACGCACTCTGTCCAAAGACCATAAGATAAACAAGGTAAGTGTTTAATTATGTAACCCGAAGTTGACAACATAAAAACTAGTTACGTTGGCTAGCTTTGTTTTCCGCCACGACGTGCGCCACATACGGGTCAGCAATTAGCGCCGCCATTGTGGGCACACAGCCGCACGTGGGGATTAGCGATGGTTAATTGTAGCTATTGCTCCGCCACATAACTAATGAGCACGCCCGATGGTCGCAGCTATTAATTGCAGCTATTGACCGCGTTGGGAGAAACACTGAAACAATGTGTGTTGTTTCAGCTTTCTTTGACGCACCGTTTGGTGTCTGGTAGGTACCTTTCCGCAGACGTAACCTTATTCTAGATTCATAATGTCATGACGGTATTTTATTAAAATAAAAATATATGGAATATATTTTTTGGTTAATACTCATAGATAAAGAAGAACACAAGAAATGCCTTGTGGACGTGTTTCGTTAGAAAAGGAAGGAAAGCAGAGAAAGATCACCAATACAAATGCCCAAGTATCACTGGCATTCGGTAATTTGGTGTAGTGACGGACTAGCCCATCAGAGGCCCGGAGCGGCAAAGCTGAATGAGCCCCCCCCTAGTTTAAGAAGTTGATATAATTTTACAAGCTTTTATTCAGTTCACACGGGTCCTGGGGCGCCTTCAGACACCTCCATGTTCCCTTGATTAAATCCTAAACAAGGCATTAACCCGTCTAATCACAGGAGACCCAAGTTGTCCCAAAATATCATATGCCGTTATAATAATAGGAGACCCAGATTGTCCCAGAGCGACCGTTAAAAGTTAAATATCTCTCTTCCTGTCATGCAAATATTTGTGATTTCTTTTATGTTAGAAAGCGAAAAAAATAATGCTTCTTATTGCCTTAGTAATAAACGAGCTATTGTGGTCAGATATTTTACAAACTCGATCATAAGTGACGATTTTATTTTGCGCCAATTTGTGACGTAACAAATACTTAATTAAAAAATAAAATTGTATGAATGTCATAAAAAGTGAGGTGACAGTTTTATTACAAATTTTCTTTAAAAAAGGAATCTGTATTTAAAATTTTTAATTTTTTTTTATTCTACGTACTTTTTCGAGGAATCCCCTGGTACGTATTTTTAAGCTAATTTACATTTTCAATATCAAAATTTGAATATCTGCAAACAAAAATATTGATTTCTAATAAATACATTGGAAAGATTATTTTATCTAAATTTTAGAAAAATTTTTGTTTTTGCCAAAAAGTTAAAAAATAACCAATAAAAAGGAACATTTAAAATGCATGGGAAGAACCGGGAATTTCGCGCGCAGATCTTGACAGGCAAAAGTTCACAGTTATTATTTTCTTATTATTCGAAGGGTTAAGGCACCAGACACTAAAAAAAGTAATTTTTTGTTTCATTATCTAAAAGATATATTTGTTAATAATGCTCTCACCAAATGTTTTAAGGAAATTCATAAAATTGACAGAGATACAGCGTTTTATATGAAACCGTTTTAAACAGTTTGTATGCTGAATTATCCTTCAGCAAAACTTTGAACGCGTTTTTCTCGAAACCACGTTTTTCAACCTGGTTGACAACGTATTAGAAAAACTAACCGATTTGCATGCACCAAATCTTGGAGTCACCAACTGTTCAAAAATCCAGTCACTATGATACCACGTAGGGATTTTTTTTATAAAGGGCCCCCTCCTATTTTTTTTTATGAACGATGAAAATTTTCCATAAAAATCGAAAATAAAATTCACGTGTTCGCCATATATTTTTTTTTCTACACATCAAAATTCCCCTTTTGTGGTGCCATAGTTACTGGATTTTCAAACAGTTTAAGACTTGGCGCATGTAAGTTTCGATAAAAACGCATTCAAAGTTTTGCAGAAGTTTTGCAGTTTTGCAAAATTTAAATATTATGTGCCTATCAAAACCATGAAATTAATCTATTTGTCCCTGGCTGAATCTAACGTGAGATATGGTATAACTTCTTGGGGGCACTCATATAAGACAATCATCCAACATGTACAGTCAATTCAAAACGCCATGGTCAAATTACTCATTATTATTACTTATTAAGAATAACTAAGCCTTTCCTTGTAGCTGATTTTGCGCAAGTACCTAATATGTATCAAATTAAAGTAGTATGTTGTTCCATTCTATCTGCATACCCTTGCCGAGAAATGCTGCAGTCAGTTAGTTAATTAAATACGTCTACGAGAAATGTTTTAATTGAAAATTGCGATTAAATTACGTTTATCGGTAGAAATTTGTGCACACAACAGCCACCAAAAATAATGTCAACATTTCGACTGCAGGTTAAAATTTCCATAATTTGTAAACGGTTATGGGTGCACGAGGAAATTAAAAACGCATTTTATTGAAATGGCCCTCCATTTACTACCGGATGCAAGTTTCATAATAAAGTTATCATGCCCAATACCTCGAATTTAAAATTATACACTGCGGACACGAATGCATTCAAATTATATTCAGTGGTTTTTCAAGCTTGATAAAGGTTTGCCAATAATCAATCACCTGTCTTTAAAAACCTTGCGAAAAAGATGAGAACTTCAAAACAAAGTACACAAAAATACAAGAGATTCTAGCGTAGAAACAGGGAAAAACAGTGGAAAGCAGATAGCCTATCATTTACGTGTCCGTGTTTGATCTGACGTCATTAAATTCGCACAACTATTTTCAGCCCGCAATGTCGTTTTATTTTAATTTATTATTTTTTTTTTTTGAACATTACATAATATAATGATCTTTGACTGTCCGACTAGGAAATTTGCCGGTTTTAGGACAGTCAAGATGAGCAGATGTATTACAAGTAATTATTATTTAATAATGAAAAACAATTACTTTGTGTAACAACCACTATTTAATTAACAATATCAACATGTTTCGAAAACATAGTTTTCGAAACATGTTGATATTGTTAATTAAATAGTGGTTGTTACACAAAGTAATTATTTTTCATTATTAAATGATGACGCCACAAAGTAAATTTGCCTATTTTGAAGAAATTATTATTTAGTCTAATACATTGACTTTTACTTAGATATTGGTAGATAATATTTTAAAGTTATGATGGTAGATATAAGAAATTGCTTATGAATGCAAATAATATATTTAAAAATAATATAAACGTAGAGAAGAGAAAAAAATAAACTTTAAAAAGAAAAAAAGTTATAAACATGTATGCTTTTAAACCATCCATTATATTTTAGTTTTCATTTTGATGAATTAATGAACTAGAGAATCAAAAAATAGGTGAATAAAAAGAAAGTAGAGAAAATCTAAATCAAAGAATAATTTAAACAGTTTTTGAACGTACATTGTATAAAAATAATATTAATGTAATACAAATTTAATACCAATATTATACCAAAGGTCACCTAAAAAAAAAAGTTAATTGAAGTATTCACACATCGCTACCACCATTATACATTTCATCTTTTTATAATGCAGGAGTACTTACAAATTTTTAATGAATTAATTAATATTTTAATTATTTAGGGTGGTTCTTAGAGGTAATAAAAAATAACCAATTTTATTTTTTTAGATCTTTAAAATTTGGATTTTAAAGTTTTCAATAGCAAACAAGTCTTTTCATCGTATATTTAACTTGTTTGTAAAAATTTCAGTAAATCTACTCTGAGACACCTCAAGACATAATATAACTAATGACCTCCTGCGACAAGTCAGGCAACAAGTATTTCGGTATCTCAAACCGGTCCAGATTTGTGGCAAATGCAGATTGCAAGGAAGTGGCCAAATTCCAGGAAAGTGTCCTGGAGTTATCCCATCCCGGACAATGCGGGACATGTGCACGGTATCATATCTTAACGTAAATAAGCAATACATGGTGGTTTCAAAATAATTTATTATTTCGTTCCGTTATCTATAATCTGTACAGATAACATAAAAATATTTTTTCCAGCTCTCCGTGGTAACTAACCTACTTTACTACATCAATTATCACTTCTGAATGTTCTGTTTAGTTTACTTTGAACTTCTTTTAGGACTTTGAAATTGAGTTAAAATTAAATTTAATATACTAATTTTGGTTGTCTGTGCTGTGCGTCAGTTAGTCTTGTGTGTAATCTGGTTCAATGAACTCAATTTTTCTTTGAATTTAAATGTCATTTTCAAAATTGGAATTAATTTTGTGAATAATTCCGACAAGCGAAAAAGTAGGTTTTTTAACATTTGCTCCACACTGAATCTTTGTGGATGCTGTGTGGAAGATATTTTTAAGGAAAAAAAGAAGTGAAAGTTCTGGAAAGGGAAAGGTATGAGGGTGGTTAAGAATCTGGAGGAAATGTGTTCAGGAGTGACGGACGTATAAATCCATTCCTCCCACTGCGGTGCAAGACCGGCCCGTCACGTAGTAGGTAGGCAAATGCATTCGCCGCCAAGACCTAGACAAAGAACAAGCCAAAAAGCCAAAAAGACCTCAAGAACCCGGGCACCCCTGTTAAGTCATCCAATAATGTTAACATTTTTTAATAATTTTATTTTAGTAATTAGTACATTAAAGTTTATAAATTGCTAATTAGTTATAACCTTACATATTGTATACTATATTTTTTCCAGTTCGATGAAGCTCCTAAAATACATCTTAAACCTTCCAATTGGTTTTAAAATTGGATTTTTTCTATTAGCGTGTTACAAAACTTTATCCCTTTGTACAGTAAACTATTCTGTGTATTCGCTTTGTCCTTTTTTGTAGCTTGATTTCCTTGCACGTCCTTGTGTTATGTCTGTGAATGTCCTTGTTGCATATAATTTTATTTAGTTCCTTTAACATTTTATTTACGATTATTCACGAGTCTGCGCTAGTAAATAATAATAATTAAAGCTTAATGCAAGAAGTATCTATGACAAATTTGTGAATCGCTCAGGAATAAAGATTGTTTTATGATTTCTTGGCGTAAAAAAACGCTGAAACAATCTTATATTTTCAACAAGCTATAATTTCATTAATCCAGAACACTAAAAAAAATATTCATTCCGTTAAGGATTTTAGAATACTGGTATCTAAATAAAATTTCCTATAACTGACATCGGCACTTTTTTCATTTACCCCCAGATATAATATAAAACTTAGGTTGATGCATAGCTGATGAAATAAATCTCTTGATCCACTGAGTCAACTAACAAAATAAACAACACCTTGATAAAGAATTCTTCACGTCAGTTTTAGACCTACGTTTATTTAAATGTACCGAGAGTTTGACGCTGAAAAACTTTAATCTTTGAGTCGCCTAGCAAACAATCATACTAATAATACTTTGTGTCTTTTTTAATTATTATTTCTTCCTGGCATTTCTTTAGGCCAGAGACTATAAACATCCGCCATCGCGTCCCTCCTTGGCGGGCCCGAGAGATGAATAATTATTTTGTTTATCTAAAATGTACATCTCCTTTTGAAAAGACCGAAAGTCTCAAGATTATTTATGCTACATGAAACATGAACAAATATAATGTTCAACAATTGTTATTAGTAATTTTTACATTAACTCCACGCAGGGGGCTCTGAGAAAAAAAACCCTTAAGGGTCTATGCATCTTTGGGGATGCTATGTAGGGAATGGGGTCTTTTTATGGATAATAAGGAGAGGAAATTCTGGGAAGGAAAAACGTATGAGGGATGGATAGGAATCTGGGGTTCAATGTGTCTAGGTGTGACGGATATGTGATTCCATCTCTCACATTGCGATTCAATGCGATGTGTCGAGAGATTCAAGGACTCCTTCAAGCAGTGTCTCCCGATCCGGCCCGCCACGCAGTAGGTGAGCAAATGCATCCGCCGCCAAGACCTAGGCAAACCTCATCCGAACCCCTTGGGGTGACCTATGACAGGGTTAATGGTTATCCAATAAAAGGTTCCCGGGGCGGCGGTACCCATACCCGCCTCCCAAATTGAAACTACTACCCGCATTCATTGTAGGTATTACTTTTTTGGAAATGGATGCTGCAAAAGCAAATTTTGAAATTGTCTTTGCAAGCTGAAAATAAAGCTTGGAAATTTTAAAGCAGAATTTAAAAAATTGTATTTACACTTTCTGGTTTGGAACCCGCGACACCTGAACAAAAACCTTACCTTAGGCGCTGAGATTTTCACAGTATCTACCTCTTTAACCCCTGAAGTTAATTTGTCCGAACAGCTAATATAAATCTCATAGAAATCGTTTTATCTCCCTTACTGTCATGGTGAAAATATAATCTAAATATAATAAAATAAGAGAAAACACCAGACTTCATATTCAAATCTTAACGTTTACCACAGAAAAATAAAAATGCACACCTCTATTAAGGGGGTATTCTAGTTTCCAAGCATGAATTGTAGGTGTTTTTTCAGGAGCAACAAAAAAAACAATAATATTTTTACCAACTATTATTTTAACAAATAATTATTTTACATCAAATAATCCATTAAAAAAAGAGTTGAACTCAAAAATTAAAAATTCAAAAAGTTATAGGGTGTTGAAATGGGGGGTCTCAAAAAAATGGCGCGCTCTGATTGACACGATTGCAACCATCCCGGTAGTCTAAAAAAAAAATCTTAATCCAAATAAATGCGGCTGTAGCCCGAACTAAGGAAAAGTAAAAAAAAAAAATTTTCCCAAAATGGCGGCTGTCTGAAATAAAAAAAGACGTTTATGTACCAGTTTTTTTTTGACTTTCCAAATTTTTTAAAATAGTAAAAATTGAAATTATGTTATAGTTTTAGTTGGTGCGATATAGCAATGTATAAAGAAGGCTCACACCAAATTTCAAGTAATTTTTTTCAGTAGAACTTGAGATATCATGACAACCGTCTCGAAAAAAGTAGTTTCGAGAAAAACACGTTTAAAGTTTTGTTCTATTTTGATTCTTGTTAGATTCCGTCTAAAGCGCGGCACTGAAGTGGCTTTAACTTTTAAAATAATTCGAATTTCGAAAAATCCTTGCAAGGAGATATTTTTGAATATTTAAACTAACCAAAGTTTCCGACCTCAGTATGCAATGAAAAAGAATATTTATGAATAATGTTTTGCATTCAAAATTTTTACATCAAATAAATTAGATGTTTATTTTTTTATGTGTATTTCGTCACCTTTCAAAAACAGTTTTTAGCATTCGAATATCTTCTGAATTATTCGATTCATTTTGATTTTAATGCCCAGTGGAAATAAGATTATTTCACCATCTGACAGAATATGGTCGGTACCTGAGGGGCAACATTTTAACATTTAAATTTATTTTTCTTCCTTTTCGGTTATCGATCGTTTCTTGTTGTTATTATTTACAAGATTGTATTTCTAACTAATTAGATTTTATTATTTGAGATTGATTTCTCTCACAAAATCCAACAGCCTTGTATTTTTATGGTGAGGAAAAGCTGTTATTATTTTTCTTTTTAATTCATTGTGTAACATAACAATTTGTGTATTTATTTTTAACGAAACGTAAATTAAAAAAATATATATATATTATCAATTCCAACGTAAATTTTACTGTTAGTGACTTCGGACAGCAGCCTACTTCAGGAAATAATGTAGTTTATAACTTAATTAATTGCTTTTATTAGTATCACGCGGTGCATATAATAAAATCGTGTTTTAAATCATCGTTTATTGTACGCTGTGGTATTATTATTTATCATGAGCTGAAACGAAATCATCGATAATGCGTACTACATACCTGGCAACTTTATACAGAATGTAATTCGCCGAACAGGACTGTAATCATGTGTTTACGAGATAATGAAAGTAATCTTTTATTGCCTCGCCGTTTTCCGAGGAATTTTGCATTTATGTTTTAAGAACTATACCTACCTAAAGATCTTCTCATTAAGAGGTCATACATTAATTACGTGAGCTGTTTTTTTATCAATTTAGGCCCCCCCCTCCCCCTTGGTGAGATTAAGGGGGGCGATACATGTAACCGCCTGAATTTTGACCATTTTTCAGAGGCTTATTTAAAAGATAAGGAATAAATTAATTGTTTTTAAATTCAGTATATTTATTTATTATATATTAAAATACAAGAATCAGATTTTTATTTTTACCTTTTTTCAAAATGGCCGCCGTAGTAACTAATCTCCCGAGACCCTCGTGGCGAAAGGCATCAATTGGCGTAATTTTTAGCTTTTTTTTCAGCTATCTGAAATCTAAAATTTTGGTTTGAGCATGTTTATAAAACATGTATTTTCTAGTTAAACCAACAAAAAACAAAAAGTCGAAAAATCGTAAATTGGCACGCCACAAAATAAAAAAGTTCGATTTTTCACCCTTTTTTTAAGGTTTTTGGGTCAAAAATGATAATTCTTGTAATTTTTTTTGCACGTTTTGGGTTTAACTAGAAGCTAATACTATAGATAAGACGTGTGCAAAATTTCATAAGAATAGGTTGAGAACTTTTTGATTTATCTCTCCCGCCAATTAAAAAAAGGAGTTTGGAGAGAAAAACGTGTAAAGTTTTGACACACACGATGAGTAAAACGACTTACTAACCAGTCAGCGATTCCAGGGCTATACAGAAGTCCTTCGGCGCATTCGTAGTACTCGTTTTTCTTCTTAAGTCCTTTTTGACATGCCTGACAAGCTTTTTTGGTCGTCAAAGAGCTGTGGCGATTTTCTCCACTCATCCTTTGGTCATCGATTTTGTCTTTGAGTTGAGGCGTAGCATTTACATGAGTTTTTAACCAATTAATAATGCGAATTTCATTCTAAAAATTTATAGGCATATTTTTGAGATGTTATTTTAACTATTTATGTAAAGAAAAAAAAACGATTTTTTTTTTTTACGTGTATCGCTCCCCTTAAGTGAGATTTATTGGGATCCCCCTCCCCCTTACGTGAGATTTACACTACAGTTTTGTTAATTGTCTACAATGTCTCTACAATTTTTTCTCTTTTAAAAACTCTGAATGTTTTTCTTTTACCTTTTTAAAAATTTTTCTTTTACCTTTACTCAAAATAAATGTTTTTCATAAGAGCCATTAGATTTTTTCAGCGAGAAAAATGGGACACTTCAAAAGAAGTGGAAAAATTTAATCATTAATTTTATTATCTCTATAATAATATATATTCTTTTAAAGTTGACGTGAGATTTTTGTTGAACCCCCTCAGTTTAAATGAGATATTTCTGGACCCCTCCCCCCTCCCCGTTTTGAGCTCACGTAATTAATGTATGCCCCCTAAGCATAACTTATTTTTTGTTTTATTCGTAAAAATCGATTTAATTTTCAAACTGTGGACAGTTTGAAAACAGTTTGTAAGCCGAAACAGCTGTAACAAAAATTAAAATACTTGCAGAACTTGATAATAACATTATTGAATTTTATTTAATTTAAAAAATATATGTAAGCATAACATGTCGACTGATATCGAGAGTTCTACCCACCGGACCTGAGTCAGAGTTTTTTCGTTATTTGTTTTTGGGGTGTTAGTGTCCATCATCAAGGCAGATGTGTAATTGTGTTGATGATGGACACTATAACGCTCTCCGAAACGTTGGCTAAAGAAGGAGGTAGCGCAACACGGCATAACACCCCAAAAACAAATAACGAAAATATTTTTGGTCGTGAAAATCTAAAAGCTTATCTGAGTCAGAGTTATAATATATTAATTATTTGGTATTTTTCACGCATCATCTTGTGGGAGGAATTGCATCAGTATTGCAGTCGTTAGAATGCATGGAATGGTGCATTTTATCACTATTTCTACGAGGTCATTAACCCCCCCGTGGTTGACATTTGATCCAAGCTAAATGATCGGTCTATTGCTAGACTGCCTACCATTTTACCTACCGTTTCTACCATCCTAAACTCAACACCCATGTTCATTTCCTCTACCTCTACGTGAAAGTTATCAAAAATAAAGAAATATTTATTCTTAGACTCGTTACAGTATTATCTGATACAACCATTAACAGATGAGGTATAATTTGATACTTAAAATACTTATGAAATGACTCAATCATTCAAATATGCGGTATGATCGCAAAAACGGTGAGTGTAAAAATATGAAAAACTGCGTTTACATCTTCCTAACCTTGCCCAATCTTTCTCTGATGTTAACCTTCCATTTGTCATAGCATTCCGAAAGCTTTCTCCAAATAATTAGGCAAAGTATAATCTCCGCGGACCAATTCAGCCGGCTCTGCCAATCACGTGTAAGCACGCACGTGCCCGCATTGTGCCGAGTGCAGAATGGATTCTGCAATGCTTTATTGCACTTTGTGCGAGCAACGCTGTTGTATGGCTCGCGCGGGAGGTTGTGTCTTGACTACAAGTTTGTGACTTTGTGGACTGGTGTAGTATCGCGTATTGTAGGTGTGTGTGGCTTCAGGGGTCAGAAACTGCCACGTGATCTGTTTTTTCTGGCACGCATTATGGCAGATTAGTTTAGTAAATGTCTGTTAGTTTTCTGAAATATCTGTACATTTTCTTAAAAATGGAGCTTCTGTTAGCTATAGATTTAACAGAAAATTATTAAATTACATTTTTTATGTTCTCACATCAATTTACTTCCTTCTACCACCATCATAATATGCGAGAAATGTTGCTTGAACAGTAAGAGAGGACAGAATTGAACCTGCGACGCCTGGGTGGGAATCCGGTGCTTTGAACCATTCGGTCACTAACCGGTCGTGGTAAGTTTGAACCAAAATGACCAGTCGATTATTTTAAATCACAGAAATTGCTTGTAGTAACAAGTTAGACGATATCGCTAAATATTTCCGAAATCTTAATACAGTGGATGTTATATAGTGAACAGATTCGCGTAAGAAGGTTAAAATGGTTATTTGTAAAGAAATTTCTGTAGTCTGTGATTGATATTGATTTTGATTTTGATGGTGCAAAGCGGGAAGATTCTAGATGGTTGTTTATAATTTCGAAAATAATGTTAATGTGATTTTTGTCGTGACGACGTTTCTTTTTTTATTATTCTTCACATATTAATAATACAAAGATATTGTATATTTTCCTCTACGCTGGTTTGTTCATCTGTGCTGTGGAGGACATTTCAAAAGTTAATTTCTTAATAATAACAGTGGACTTAGTTATAGTGTAAGAAAAGGAAATAATTTGAAAAATCGACTTCTACATAGTTTTAATTAACAAATTAAATTTATCTTAACAGTTAAAAAAATACATAATTTGTGAGGATTGCAACCAGTTCCGTGTGTCTTTTTTTAAATTTTGTAAGTTTGTTAGGTAATTGGATAGCTTTATGACGCGGGATCTGTAGTGTTTTTGTCCAAAGGATGTGTTTTTTTTGGTATTTGTGGTTGGTGTGCATGTATTGTTCTAGTATTGCGTGAGGTCAATATGTTTACATTTTTGTAAATGAAAGTTAGTTAAAACAATTTTTGTATTTTCAGCACTGAGAATTTTTTAAATACGGTTGTTGTGGGTGTTATTATTGGTACTTTAAGCTTTAGTTTTATGAAGGTTTTCTGAACTTTAAACAATAGTCCATTATTTTTATAGTCGGCAAGAAATGTGGACAATCTGGTACTACGTGATACTGCAGTCGCTTTTGAACTAATAGTAGAGCATAAGATTGGCGTATGGCGTATGGCCGCCCGTTGTACGGTCCCCTCATCCAGCAAAGCAGCGCATGTGGGATATTTTGTGATATGAACCCCTGTTACAAATGGTAACCCGTACAGTCGGTGGTACGATTGTACGTCATGACAAGCAGCTTGTGACTGGGACAATTAGGCTCCCAGCGGGCACGCTGCGACACGGGGCCCGAGCCCGCGCTGCAGATTGCAGATTGTGGCAGGACACGCCACGACTAGCCGCGAGCACACTGCCACAAGCTATGATGCCTGCAGCCTGCAGTCTGCTGGAGATGCAGCACTGCAGCATTGCAGATTGCAGTACTGGCTTAATTCTTTCAAGCGGTGACACGGTGAATGTGATAACTGCAATTCAACATGTATCCATTTCGAATCACAATAATCCATATCCTATTTTTGCACACACGCATTTCGTTATTATTATTTTGCAATTTTCTACTTCAAGCACAACACTATATTATTACTTCGTGTACATTGTGAGATCTGCCTCCTTCATGTCTTATGTCTCATTCATATCAGTACATCCAGAAATCATCACATAAATAAAATAAAATTGATGAGCTCGCAAACATTACGTGGCCTGATTTTTTTTTTAAGAAATACAAACATTTTTGGGTTACGAATAACCTGACAATATTTGAAAATATCCTACTACCACCATAATAAGCGGAAAATGTTGCTTGTACCGTGATGGAGGACATAGCCAGCCGAGGAATCGAACACGCGATGTCTATGTGGGACCCAAACGCGATGCCAACTCTACAAAAGTAAGTATTATCGTAACTATTTTTGTTGCTATTAATTGTGTTTAAATTACTGTGTTGTGTCATAGGACAGATGTGTAGATTGTGGTGAAGTGTGTATTGTAGGACAGGTATTTTGGTTGAATTATTGTGATTTTAGGCGTTTTTTTTTACATGAGCTCCACACAGGAGGCCCTGAGAAAAAAAATTCCCTGGGCCCATGTCATGTCATGTCATCTTTGGGGATGCTGTGTGGAGGGTTTTTTAAGGAAAGGAAAGGAAGGAGAGTTCTGGGAAGGAAAAGGGTTTAAAGGGTGGGTAGGAATATGGGGTTCGGTGTGTCCTGGTCATCCGCCTCCAAGACCTAGACAAACCTCACCCCATGAACCTGGACACCCCTGCTAAATCACCAAACGTAGCGAACCACTTGGCGTGACCTATGGCAGAGGTGTTGGTTATCCAATAAAGGTTCCCGATAAGTACCCATTCCCGCCTCACAAACGTTTGGTTTGGATTTACCAAATACTACACGGCATAATAATTCAAAAATACTTGGATTTGAGGTTTTCGTCTTACCTACGCGTTGTTCTCTGTCATGTTTCTGTATTTTACCAATTTAATTACCCATCGTTCCTTCTTTCGCCTTCCCACTGTGGTGTATGCATTTGGTGTTTAAGAGGAATATAAACGCTAGAAATATTATGATTAGCATGCCTTCAAAATTTAAAATCGGGCGTCTCATTTGCACGAGTAAAGTAAGCAAAAAGGTGTTTTTTTTTTTTGAGGAAAAAATTTTTTTTTTAATATTTTTGAGGTTGTTCAAAAAAAGTCTTAGCCATAAAGAAAATCTTTAAAAAAATCTTTCTTATTCAATTTATTTTCAATTTTATTTCTTCGTAGTTAAGTCATGCAAAAATATTTTTTTAGCGGTTTACGCTTATATTTTTGGTTATGTAATTAATAATTTTATTGTAATTCCAATACATAGAAAAGCTAGTAAAAGCTTCAATTTATCTGTAGCATATTTTTTGATATTCATAATGTAAAACGATTCGTCGTAAATATTAATCTAAATAGTATCTACATAAGATTTCACGTAAGGCTTTATCTTAATATTGAGGTGGCAAGTTCATTTCTCTGATATGTCAATTTAATGCAACAATAAATTAACTCAACTACTGGCATTGAACTCGGAAACAGCTATTACGAATAAACTATTTTCTAATCAAGCTCTTCACACGATTTAATGTAACATAACGTACAATGCACTTGATAATCTGTATCGATTACTAACTACCTACCTCGTATTATTAATATAAAATATTTCCGCCCCCACTCAGCATAGCTATCGATCCTTGAATAATTCTCATTCGCATTTTCCGCCTACGTTTTGTGCGGTTCTCCGTAAGCTGTTCTCTGCGCATATCAACTGCGCACTGCACAATCGGCCTAGGGGCTGACTGAAGTAATGCCAATAAAATATATATTATTAAAGGAAAAGTATTGAAACTTAAGTGGCTTGGGACAGTAAAAAAAATTACGTTAAAGTAAAGGCTTTTAAGAAAAGCAGGAAATTCCTTTTATTTAAAGATTTGAATGGAAACCAATTGTTGTGCCACTAACGTACATTTTGATTCGAGCCCATTTAGCAAGCGCTCCGTCTCTCTTATACTTACCTGATACATATATGAATCGCCCTTGTGAAAGACCAACATTCAGAATTGTAATGTTATACATTATTTATCTATTTATTACACGCCCTAGTGGGCTTTTACATTCTTTGTTAATAAGTTAAGTAACACAGTACTTTTAAATACTTTAAAACTAAAACAAAAAGAAAATATAATATAATAAAAAAAAGTAACAACAAATGTAACAATAGCATATAATACAAAATATTTTTATTATATGCTATTGTTATTTCCCCCCGCGGGAGGGGTATTCGGCCCGCGAACACCCCTCCTGCGTTCCCCTCCCCTCTCCCGCGTTCAATATATTAATTCCCGGTACATTCAGTTTTTAAACAGCTCGCATGCCACCTATCGCAATTTTTTTACAAATTTTTATTTTTCATATATTACAAACATTATTTGTTGTATATAAGAACAGTCAATCAAATTTGGTACCTAACGTAGGTATTTATTTAAAATACCTACAATGATTAGATTCGATTTTGGTTGGTATCATAGGTTAAAATTAAATTATTGAAGAAGAAGATAACACTTTTAAATCTAAATGAAAATATGAAAGAAAACAAGACACAGAAAAACAGAAAAAGACAATGGTCGCAACTGGGACTCGAACCCAGACCTCTCGTCTAACCGGGACGGCGCGTTTTCCAATTTCGCTATTGCCACCTTCTGTCAAACCGTCATATTTAAAAAAAAAAAAAAAAAAAATTAAAATTAAATTCTTTAATTTAAAGAGTTTCGAAAATTGAATTTTAGCAATCATTCGAAAATTGAAATTTGATTGAACAATTAATTGATTATTTTTCAAAATGTCATTCTCAAATTGAGACATTTTGAGAATTTCGTATGAGTTTTGTAATGATTAAAAAACTTTTCAGATGTATTGTCATATATGTGGTTGTAGTAATCCCAAAGCCTTCGCGAGGGTGGAAAGAAGATATTTTGAAGGTTTCAAACATTTCCTATGCTTAATATAGGAATACATAAACAACAAACAAACAAACTAGGAAGCAAACATACATTATTTTATATACTAGCGAGTTCTCGGCATGCGTTGCTATGCCACTTAATAAAGGAATTGTTTCTTCCTGCGTGTCCTTTCCCATTCGTCCCGTTCCCTTTCCGCCTCCCCTTTCTTTCCCAAGTCCCCTTCCCCTCTCACGTTTCCACTCCGCCTTCCCTCTGCCCAATCTCCTCGCCCTCTTCCCGCGTCCCGCAAACCTTCCTACCGAGTTCCCCTCCCCCCTCCCGCATTCCATACATTCATTTCCGGTACATTCAGTTTTCAAACAGTTCGCGTGACACCTATTGCAATTTTTTTATACAAATTTAATAATGCCAGAGCTCACCAGTATATATAGAATCCATCGCTGGCAGGCACACATCAAATCCCCAAAGTTTCATCGCAATCGGATGCTGTTAGTAACGCATAATTTCATGATGCCACAACTCATTAATATATATAGTAAGAATCGCGGGCATGCGCACATCAAATCCCCAAAGTTTCATTGTAATCGGATGAATGGTTTAGCATCGCATAGCATACATACATACATAGACAAAAGCAAATATATTTTCATTTTAATATATTTGGAAAGATATATATATAGATAAGTTGTGTTCTGTCTAATGGCAAGTGGAAAATTTAGACCAACATCACAAAAACATGCCATGTGGCAAGACTTTCAACTAGGCATTGGCTGAAGGCTGTAGGCTGCCCATTGACTGGTATTATAGTTAGCAGTTAGCAACAAGTGGCTAGTGGGCAGCTGTTTAGCAGTGCTTTGTTCCGCCGCCCTGCCTGCAACTGGCGCCAGGCGCCTGCCAAGTCCGCCCCGACATTACACCACTAATTACACCCACCAGGTGGTTCTATAATTATCGCTTATCATATTATATTACATATTATAAAAGTGATACTATAAAAAGATATACGCATTATATCGTGTTATCTGCCCGCAATAACAATAACAACATTTTTCAGGACTTTCTCGTCTTGATCTCAGGCAGAGCACACAATCAATTTGGGAGGCGGATATGGGTACCGCCGCCCCGGTAACCAATTTTCGGATAACCAATACCCCTGCCACAGGTCATCCTAAGTGGTAAACTACGTTTTTTGACAAGCAAGGGTGCCCGGGTTCACGGGGTAATGTTTGTCTAAGTCTTGTCTTGATGCGTTTGCCCACTTACGGATTTATACCCTCAGCATCCACCTCTCACATTTTTTCCTTCCCAGAACTTCCTCTCTTTCCTTTTCCTAAAAACGCCTTTCTTACAGCTTCCCCAAAGATGACATAGGCCCTGAGGGAAATGGTTTTTCTCAGGACTTCCTGTATGGAACTGACGTAAAAAAAACATAATGTCTTTCATATCCCTTCATACATGTTGAGCTTTTTGTATTTTGTCATCAGACGGAGATTTTCTGGGCTACTGGTATAAATGCAATACAAACGACTTTTGTAATATCAGATCGTTTAATTTCTCATCGATCGATCATTTTCTCAAATCAATCGTTAATGCAATATGAGTCAAAAAGCTTACCTCGCGTTAATATCGGTAATATAGTATCCGAATTAACACCTGTCGTACAAGTTTGTATTTTGATAAAACTGCTATTGATTTGATTTTGTTTACTATTGACGTTCAGCTTAGACGATGTACCTTAAATGATTATAACAATTTTAACCACCCCTTGTGACTGAATGAACATTGCATTATGTTTAAATTCTAAATGAATCGAAAATCGTTAATGTTTTCAAGTCAACGTAATAATAAAATTAAAATGCTGAAATTGAAATACCCCATATTTGTTATTTTATTTTATTTGTTTCTTTATGCTAAGTTTGTACGTGGTTATTACTTAAGTGGTAATTACAGGAAGATATAATATATATATTTATATTGTGTTAAGAATATTATTATGGAATATGTATAAAAATGAAGTATATTAATTTTCTCGATAGAATCCAATGATTACCTATCGTCCAATTATCCATCCCCTCCAATGCCTTACTTACAATAAAATTGCCTCAGTTTAGATCGCTTGCAACGGTGCAAAAACAGGTCCATTGCCGGGTGTGCGCCGGCCCACACGCCAAAATTTTCGCGAAAAATGCGATTTTAACCCTTACATATAAAGAAAACGTATGAAGGACAAGGTCAGAATCGCTTGGGGCATTCTTGTTCTTGACGTATGAGGTATCCTAAATAAACCTAGCCACTCGGAATAATTTTTATAAAATTTTTCCATGACATTGACCCTTCATTTTACCCAGGATTCGAGCTGCCAAAACTACTAGCTTCGTAGTCGTGAAAAAGATCGTAAAACATATAAATTTATCAAACAAGCAAGTAATGTTGTTTTTATGCATGGTTTATCAAGGAATGTGCTTCAATAAGTATAAAATACGATAGCACAAAATAAACCCACAAAATATTACGTCAAGATCAAAACTTCACGAAATTTACGTCGTTTCCTCCTTGGCATTTGGGAAGTTTAAGTTTAATCTAACATACTCAAAAATATACACAAAAAAAACATGTTATAAATTCTTACCTTAAGATCTTAAAACGCAATAAAATTATGTGTGGTAACCCACCACAAAACATTTCTTTGATCCCAGCAAATAAGACACATCATTGAAATCATTCATGCTCATGGACACGTATACCTTCGTATGTTTACCTTCGTGCTAAACAAATCTCATCACAATCTGAGTTCTCATCACAAACTCAACATTATCAGATCTTCTATTTAATGTGCCCTCTCAGTTTCCAGTTCATTGTAAAATAAATGTGTTTTCTTTTTAGGTATCTATTACCATGATTAAATCTTCAGTTTGTAAAACACTTACTGTATATTAGATCACCCAAATGAATACGCATCATTAGCGCCATGACTTTTTTCCTAAATTGTGAACCATAAGTGTTTAAAGTGATGATATGTATTATAATAACAATCTCTCGTTGGCACTATGTATAAAAATTGTAAACCTTGTATAACGGAGCACGCTTTCACTGGTGTTAATAATATTGTAATCAAGTCGAATCTGTTTTAAAATGTTCAATTTAGTTTATGCAATAATACCTGGAAACTCCATTTGTAAAATTAAATCTTTACTTTCTCTCGTTTGTAACTGTGGATTAAAAAGCCATGGCATCGCCGCAATGTGGAGAGATCATTAGTTGGCCATTTAAGGTAGATATTTGGCCATTAGCTTATGAGCTATCAAGCTCAATTGAAGAAAATAATCAATTATAATAGTAATTCCTGACGACCTCCGTGGCAGAGCTGTAAGCTGGTGCTATCTAATGAATTTAATTAAATTTACGTTAGTTATTTTAAATGAAAAGAGTAGGTACTTATAATTTAAAAAAAACTAAATTTCATTTACTTGTTTTACTCCAAATAAGGTTAGGAATCGCTGATTAAAGTAAGTCAAGTACGTCGGTTAACACCCTGTATATAATAATAAATAAATTATCATTCATTTTTTAAGAACGTCATGGGCTATCAAAGGATTTGGAATTGTGGATTAAAATGTAAAAAAATGTTAGATGAGTACAAACTTAACTTTTCGCGTGAATACCATACTGCTTCAAATTATCTGAAACCAATGGGTCTATAGTTACCAACACCAATTCCAATCAAAATGAATTTATGCAAAGGACATGTAACTACTATAACAACAAATTTGCAAATATAGACACACGTGCTGACGTATTTACTGCTAGTTACTGTCGCTACAGAACTTCACTGTATAACATTCTAGGTGCGAATAACACATATTCATGAATATTAATTAATTGTATCTAATATTTTTATATTACTTGCGTGGCAACTTTCCCTTAACTTTCCCTTATCCCTCTCCTCCCCTTACCCTTTCCAAACCAAATACCTTTTGTTTTAGTTATAATCACACTTATTTTATTGTTGTGTATTGATTTGTTGAATTCAGATTTGTACAATTATTATTATTTTTTTAATTGCTGCTTAGTTCTGTTTTCTTTTCTTAATTTTTCTTAAATATTCTAGTTTACATTTAGTAAGTCTAGTTTCTAAATACCTATCTGTGAACATTAATAATTGGTCTGTTTTTTTATCATCCTCTCATGTTTATTATATTACTAAGACTGTTTATGTTCCTTAAATAAATAAATAAATAGTGTCCCCAAGTAGAATTTTTTGAGGCTCAGGGGAGTGGGGTTGCGATGGAGATAGCTATTGATGAAGGGTAAGCACCAGGCTACACAGATCTGGTCACCAAACACAGCCCTTTTAAGCATTTTTTTAAATTATCATTTTATTGTCAGGGCGAAACTAAACTACCCTCCATGCACTCTGGTGAGGTGAGTTTCACTAAGAGGTGAATATTAGGCTTCAGTCTGAATTCCGCCAAGTTTTTTTTTATCTGTTGTAGTCAAATTGATAGTCTATTTCGAGTGTATAGGTCTGATACTCCGAAAGTGCTGATACTCGAACCTGGTACTAATATTATGAAGTGTGCTTGAGTTTCTTACCTCTACCTGCCGATGGCTGATGATGAGCTGGTGCTTATCGATCAATCTACATATCTGCCGATGTGAGCTTGTTGGATAGGAGTTCCTTTTGTCAGTCTTTGTTAGTTTATCGACCTCTGCCATGGTTAGATCTTGAACTCTGTCATGGTTTGAACTTGCCCTGTAGCATGGCGAGGTCGCGATTGATACAATCACAGAAAAAAGAATAATGGATGCAATCGACCGAAGAACTAACCAGGTTCAGATGAAGTCAGAAGTATCTTATTCTAAGAGGTCGTACATGTTACTAGACCTGTATGTATACACGACTTATCAAATAAATAATTAAAACATTGTTAACTCTCAATAATAATGCCATATATTTTTATCATAAATCTGATAAATAGTGTAAAATTTGTTACGTATGTAGAAACTGTTGATAAAATTAGCAAATTTGTCATAAAATATTAACGTTTCGCCTTTTATTTATTTATTGTCTGAAACATTAGAGTGTTACAATTATTACAATAATAAAATTATCGTTGGGATGTGCATAGATATTAACGCTCTAATTAAAAATTTTCACAGCATGCGTAATAAAGGTTTAGTTGGTACTAAGCGGAGATGCCACTAGTGTAATAACAGAAATAATAATAATCAAAATAAAATATAAAACATAATAAGTGTACAGTGCCTGCATAAAAAGAGAAGAAAGAGAGAAAGACGAGAAAGAAAGAAAGAAAAGACATGATAATAAAGCAATTAACTGTTCTCCATGACATATCATGGTAGAAGATTGTTAATTTTTTTTTTGAAATATGTGAGATTGATTGCGAACCTTTATAAAATCTGTAATATATGACTGAAGCCACTGAAAACCATTACGTGGATACGAGTATGTACATATTGGTGACCGGCCAACTCAGAATGAAACCAACTCAGAACCACCTCAGAAAGCCTATTCACTAAAATTTGTGATAAGAGATCGTTCTCCCGCGAGAAGTGCTGTCAGATTTGTGTGATTTTTTACGGCTGTTATTTGCTTTTTCTATCGGCCGATGTCAAAATTTCAGATGTGAGCTGTCACGGATTTTAGTTTGGGTCGTTTTAAACACGAATTCCTGCAGGTATGCATGATTATTTATTCATTAAACAGCTGTAGAAAATCACACAAATCTGACAGCACTTATCGCGGGAGAACGATCTCATCACAAATTTTAGGGAATAGCCTTTCAGAAAGGTCGTAAAAAGTGATGATTAAAAAATATTAAAAAATGGTTAAATATGTTAAGTTAGGTTAGGGCTAACGGCTATTTAAAATAAAAAAATTCATAGCTTTAGTGACTTTTCAAAGGGTTGTTAAGTTGACTTTATTCTGAGTTGGTATGGATGGCATATTATGTAGATTCACAAATTCGATTTTCGTTATTTTCTAGCACAGATTCATGAAAAACCACGCGTAGCCTAAATTCTCTACAAAATGGTAATAAAAATTATTTTCTGTGAAAATATAATATTGTGGGTATGTACTTTATGGCTTCTCTGAATTCATGAAACAGACGCTTTCAATTTTGAAAATGACACATAAATTTAAGGCAAATCTGAGTTCTAGATTTTATTGTATCGGGATTTAACCGGAGTCACAGACAAATATAGGGACGCACAACCAAAATAAATATATTTTTTTTAATAATTGCGAGCAGATTAAGAATTAAGTGTTTCTCCTATGAGACTTAATACATGACACTAAACATGTTTCTAATTTATTTTATGTCGTTCATTAAAGTCGTTATAATATCCATTATTTGTATATTTTTATTTTAAGGTTTAAAGTAGAAGAAGTGAGACATATTTGGTCAGGTTTTTTTTTATGTAATTTAATTTAATTTTGTTTTTATTGTAACTTCCATATGTCATGGAAAATTATTATAAATAAATAAGTTTGAATTTAGAATGGCATTCCGTTAGTTGGCTTGTGGGGTAAGCGTTTCCCGGCAACCGGTCACGGCCAAGTGGAGTATACCCGGCTGCACCCGGTCATTATGGTTATTATTGCACGCCACGCGGCCACGCACTTTTCATGATACGCCGCTTCGTGCCACGTGCAATGTGCAATGTACATCGCATAGTATCGTCAGGCGATCCACAAAAATCATGAAAAGACTAAACTTGCTACTGATTCAACCCAATTAATTAACTACCCATTATAACATTTTCTCAGGGGATAGGCAGAAATTATGAGCCGCAACACTGCCCTTAATTGTGGATTTCTTGTGAAGTTTTCAAATTTAAAACTTTATTCCACTTTTTTACTTTAAACCAGACCGATGTTGCCCTATTACGAGCAGTTTTTTTAATCACAATATTAAGCCGCCGCTACCCGAATTTCTACCGATTTCTTACATATCTCCCTTAAATATTTGAAGTTTTTAAGCTCTTAAAAAAATTTATGTTATTTTTGAAGATAATATCTAGATACGTTCCATGCCGAAACGCAAAATTATATGAAATTCCCTCGATAGAAAAAAATCGCAAAGTATGCTTCGAAAATTATTAAAAACAGGTCTATTTCTATTATTTTACAAGTTATATTTGTGAAAAAATTTACAATGTTTCTTTAAATGATACTTAAAATACTTTTCACGAGATTTTTGCTCTATTTTAAACGAATCATGTTTTATTAAGCATTTTCACAATTTTCTCTTCAATTTTATCATTTAAAATATTAGCGCGCTCTGTCCAACATTCGTAATTACATATCTCTCCATCTTCTTCTTTTTGAGCGGGGTAGCACCGCCTTAATATTTTCCCTTTAGTCGTGTGTCGTGTGTTGTATCCAAAGCCCCATTCAGATTCTTTTTTAACCCCTAATGTGCCAAGATATCCACCATGGATTTGCTTGTCAACTTGTAACGCAGCTGCCTCAATTCTATGGTATTTTGAACCTTGCTCTTACTTTGAAATGCTCCTAGCGTATTAAAATATATTTTATTCCCTTGGCAAATAAATACAGTATCCTAATATTATTCTGGCTCGTTGTTTTGTCACTTGCAAATATATTTTTTTATCTAAGTTTAAATGTTTCAATGTTCAATTGAGTACTATCTATATCAGGGGACAAGTTATGTAACAGTAGAATCATTTTTCCGAGCGGCATTACCATTGGTAGTTAAGTTCCACATATCGGAACAACAAAAGTCCAGTGTCTGCGCACATTTGTGAAATTGTCGGGAACATAAAACTCAAATTGTACCAGGAATATTCGTATAGCCATTAGCCGTTCAGAATGTTAAGTTTTATTAGCAAAGCTGCATATTGAACTTAGCACGTCTTCCACACAATAAATGCCTTCTCGCTTTTACTATTAAGTAGATAGGTACCCTTAGAAAACTAAGAAAATGAACAATTTATTAGTTGGTAGGTAGTTTTCGTTAAATTGACACAAGAAATATGTGACACTGAATGTTAATTAATTCCATTTACATCACTTTCCTCCAACGGGTTTGCGGGCAGGTTGTGTATGTGTAGGTAATTGCATGTCAGTGGACGGGGGTTAGTTATCAAAAATTGTAAGGCCTGCGCCACCAGAGGCGACAAATTGCCAATGTCGCTATCGGAACGTGTTCAATAATCATAAATGAAATCATAATGACGATCGCCATCTCATAGATTTATGTCTGAGATGAGTTTTACTCTCCATTTCAATTGGCTCTTCTGGCTGACTGGCGTCAAGAAATTGTTCTTTTGTTTGTTTTAGGTGAATGCCATTATTTCCAGCTCGACACTTTAAATCGTTATCGTCATCCGTCCATCTTTGAGAAATCATTAAACCGTATAAAAATATTATTTATTTCTTCAATGAACATTTTCATCATTTCAATTGAGGTTTATTTTGTAACATAAAAGGATAAAACCTATAATACGTCATTCACAATCCATTATAAAACAATAAACATCAGAACGTCATACACATCCATTACAAAACGTCATAATCCATCATAGGTACATTTCTATTCTTTTTTGGCCTCTTTCCCTTCGAGCATTTCTTACTTTTAATATTGATAACTTTTGTACTTTTTATTATTTTTTAAGATATCTTATAATTATTTTTACTACATTATTTCCTACCTTTAAATTATACTTTGTGCTTTATTCTTTATACTTTGTATACTTTATAATTATTTTTACTACATTATTTCCTACCTTTAAATTATACTTTGTGCTTTATTCTTTATATTTGTATACTTTATAATTATTTTTACTTCATTATTTCCTACCTTTAAATTATACTTTGTGCTTTATTCTTTATACTTTATACTTTGTATACTTTATGTATACTTTATATATACTTTGTGCATACTTTGTATTTATGATTTTTACTTAACCCTGGAAACCTAACCTTCGTCGATTCGACGAATATGCGACACAAAATAGGCTGTCCTTTTTAAACGCATGCGCTGATGATCGTGTCGTTCTTTGTCAAGTCAGTGCTCGAAAAACTCTTACGGGGAGTGGCCGTGTTCGGCAGGTAAGTACAGTATTTTTTTATATATTACGCGCATAGTCGTCGTTTCAACGAATAGTTAGGGTTAGTGTGACTTTTTGATATATTGTTGTGGTTGTTTTTTTGCAGTTTTTTTGCTATTGCTTCGCAAAAACCGCTGTCTGTTGCAAATATTCAACGTTTATTGATGGAAAAGGACACAGATTCATCGGAGGAGTCATTTGTCAGTGAACAAGAAGACAATGTGGAGGTTGATGATTCGACTGCAAATTCGTACAATGCCAACACATATAAAAAGTAAAATACAAGATATATTACGTGTCAGCACTGAAGTTCAAGGTCAAAGTGGTCAGTCTACCTCCAGAAATGATCCTGGATCGACAGAGACTGCCAATTTGCGAAAAAGAAAAATTTATGGATTATGTCCGTATAAGAAAAGGCCTATGACGAAGCACTGCAATTTGTGGTGAACATAAAATTGATTTTTGCACTAGTTGCGCTTCAAAAAACAAGTTTTTATTTTTTCACATAAGGGATCGTCATCTTTTTATTTTATTTTGCCAAAGAAAAGAGGCTTTTTAATTTTAATTTTTTTATTATTAATTTTCTACGTATGATGTCACTTCTAGTCTGATATTATTATTAAAAAACTTATTAAAAAAATTTAAAAACAAATATGTTTTCCAATTACATTTAAATAAATAGTTTTATTTGTCAATTTAACCTTTGTTACATATTTTTTGAAAATATTTTTTTTTTTTAAATAATTAAATAGATAAAATACTGATGAAATTTTTTTTAGTAGATTCGACGAATGGTTAGGTTTATTAGAGTATACACGAACGTTAGGTGTCTAGGGTTAAACTTAATACTTTTATATTTATTCTTTGTACTTATAATTTATACTTTATACTTTTAACTTATACTTTATACATCTTACTTTTTACTTACCATTTATTACCTTAACTCCTTTCTTTTACCTTTTTTTTATTTAAATTTTTATTTATACTGTTACATTCTTTATGTTGTTGTTCTATTTATATGTTAATTTAATTATGTTAATGGCACATGTTGTGCCATATATGTGCAAATAAATAAATAAAACCTAATCATTTTATACAAAGATAACTTGCAATTTTTGCCGATTTTTAATTTTTTTTTCATTACTGTCTTAAAATTTTTTACTTCGTATCTTATTGAATTTTAATAACTAGAGAACAAAGAATTATGGGAAATGAATGAAGCAAACGCCGCTTACGGTTGCTTCATTCCTTTCCTTTAAAAAAAACAACTTTTTATTCAACGTTGAAAACAAAGCGCGATGATTGGACTAACCCCCATTTTCTTTTCGCATACAAATTTGTCACACGTTTCCTATTATGAAGTTATGGTAAAAGGTTATTGTTTTCAGGCTGTCGATGCCGCCATTTTGGAGTTCGGTGTTGGAAGGTTGACTTTGGTGTAGAATAGCATAAAATTCACTTGCTTTATTGCCTGCGAACTTTGTTACAGGTACTTTATAAATTATGTCCCATCTTTCCGGTTTATAAAAAATGGTCCGATTTTTCGGATTAAAATTTTCAAAAAATCGCCAGGGTTTCAAAAATACAATAAAAAAATACGGAATGTCTTAGAATATTTGCCTGAACCGGATTTTTTTTTTAAGTGATGC